>VXAU01003993.1:317660-377811 GCA_013399695.1 Formicarius rufipectus | reverse complement strand
TTCGTGTGTTTTGCTTTCAGAAGTGAGTCATAATTTGCAGACAACCTAGTAAATAGTGTAGTGGGACTGGTTCAGTAGTGTATTCTGGAAGCATAGCTGTCCATAGGTCTAAGTCTTGCTTTCACAGTTTTCAAATGACCAAGAATCTTGGTCAAAAATATGTAAGGGGTTGCAGCACCCCTTGATCATAAAAGCACCTTTTCAAGCTTGCACCTTGATAACTAAATTGTAGTTTGTGTCTAAGAAGTTTGGGCATCTGGTATTTCTGCACATAGCGTGTGGATAAGCTGAGACAAGCACTCCTGCCCTTTTGATTAAGATACAGGAGCAAAAAATAAAAAGTCTCTGAGATGTGTAGGTGAAAAAAAACCAAAAACCAACCAAACTAAAAGAACCCTAACCAAAATAGGAGAAATGTTTTGGTTAGTTCTTTACTTAAATGTTGTGACTAATACACCTTTCAGACCTTTTTTATGTTTTACTTGGAAGTAGAATAGAAAACACAATAAGATCGTTGAGGTATTACAACAAAATACCTAGTTAGATCTATATCAAATTGAAATTAATTGTTTATTTAGCAAAGTATGTTGAAAGTTTCTGGCCTGGCACACCTTGAAGGCACATGATGCTAAGAGTGTGTGTAAATATAAGTGGTTTAATGCCCAGCTTTGAATACTTCCCTCTGTTCTCTTCTCATTCTGAATATACCACCAGCTGGCTTCTTAGATTGACTTTTTTTTTCTCCCTATTTAATTTCTCTTCATTCTTGTACATTTTTTTCCATAAAGGGTATTCAGAGAAGAGAGACTTATTTTTCTTAAGCCTTCCTGCCTTACAACAGGGGATAGATTCCTTACCACTTGAGATGTTTTGCAGGTTAATTCTGGGTTAGAGCTCCCATCAGGAAGTTAAGTACCTTGCCCTGCTGTAGCCTCTTCAAGGAGAGAGAGAGAAGGAATATACCTTGAAATTACCTCTAGGCTCCTAGTAGGAACAATTTCCAAGAGCGTTAATGACTTGTACACAAAAGGCTGAACTGAAGCCTTTTCAAATTACAGGAAAACTGCTCTGTATGTTCTTTGCTGTGCAGGGTTTTGTGCAGGAGCTTGTCAAGAGGGGAAGACCAAAGTCTTATTCTCACTCCAGAATGTGTTTCATTCCTTAGCAATGTTGCCCATGGATTCTATTACGTTGTGATATTTGGATTAATTCCTAGACCTTTAATGATGACAGATAATTCATTGGCTCAGAGGTTGGTACCTTTCTAAAACTGACCCTCTTCCATTTGGATTTTTGTTTTTTTATTAGATATTCCTCTTCACATATACTTTGAAACATTATTAAGGAAGGATGAAATCAAAGGAGAACCTGTTGATACCTCTTCTTTGGGAGGAGAGTTTAAAGTATCTTCTGACAATGGTATGTAAAGGAAAATATTTTAGTATTTGCAAGAGCATCTTTTATTACTTTGTTAGTAATTTCTTCTATGAAGAGGTTCAGTTTATAATTTTAGCACAAAGCAGGTTATCAGAGAAGTTAACTGACTAAGGTTTAGGTGGAAGATGAATCTGTTCCCAGACTACAGTGTCAGGTTCTTTGTTGCACTGAGATAATCCCATCAGAGCTCTAGGAGGGCAAAAATACATGTGCAGGGAGTTTGAGCCAGGTTCCTGACTGCAGTACTGTTTTACTATTTGGATTCCTATCATAAGTTTTGGTGGGTTTTTTTCCCATTATAAATAGTTCCGCAGTTGAGAGATTTCCTGTAAATTGTGTCAATGGCAAATAAGTTTTCAATTTGATACATGCTTTTTTATTGTAGACTATAATCAGCATCATGTTTCTGTCAAACAATGGAGCAGTGGCTGTTTATCTAATTCCAAATCTCAGTTGGTGTCAGAAACATCTGATCAGCTGTCAGAAGGAAGAAAAAAAAGACACCTAAGTGAGACAGCAGTAGGTAAGAGAAATGCAAGAAGGCACTACTACTTTTGAAATATGTGTTGTATAAATGAGTTTGTAACCACTGGGCTTTGAAAATTAATTTTAAGTTGTCTCTAAAAAGGATACCGTTACAAAACTTTACAGGAGTGAATAAATGGACTTAGGATACCATGAAAATAATTTGCCATTGTAAAGCATAGTAACCTTTTTTCTTGAGTATATATTACAAAAGGAGACAAGCTTCTGTTTTTTTCTTTTGGAGCACTCTAAAGGAAACTGCTCAGCAGTCCAACTGTTTTTTTAATACTGGGTTATTCCTAATATGAAAGGGGTTTTTTTATAGTAGTTAGTGAAACAGACTGAATTGCAAAGTTGTCTGTCAAATCATGTGTCCAACAAAACATTTACTATTCCTGGCATCTTGGGTCCACTGTTTCATTTGTTGTGTACTGTCATTTGTGGTTCTGGATTTCTTCCGGATTGTTAAGAGGACTTGTGGATAGCCAGTGCTTATTGTGTTTTCACTCTTGTTATCTGTATATTTTAAGCCATTGAATCTCCACATCAGTACTTGGTAAATTAATAAGAAATGCCCTCAAAGTTCTGTAGAATAATATGATAATTTAGGGATAAAAAATTCAGCATACCAGTGTAAGGATAAATGGCATCTTACCTTTCCATGTAGAGACTGTTAGAACATAAAGTGTAACTGATCTTGTTACTGATTCATTTATATAAGAAATAGTTTATTTATAATAGTTTATATTTTAAATAGTTTATATATTAAAATAGTTTTGGAAAACTATTGGCAAAATTTCTCATAAGGCGTTTGAAGAAAATAAATCACTGAGCAAGAGGAGAAACTGTATGAGTTTAAAATTCCCCCTAAAAAAAGAATTAACAAGTATAAATGATCAGTTAACATTGTGAAAAAATAAACTTGTGATGCATATCGAAGTAATCTTGTAGTAGAGGTGGATATGGAAATTACTGCAGAGATTATTTAATCAAAAGTTATGATTTATGATTAAAAAACATTCTCAGACTCACTATCCAAAACCACAAACCTACCCAGTTTATGAGATAGTTACAAGAGAGAGTAAATGGTGTTTTGGGTCACACTGAAAGCTGTCTTGGATTTAGATGAGGGTTTTTTCTCTGCATCATTCCCCTTGTTCAGCACAATCTTCCCTTTTCTGTACACTGTTCTCTTACTCTCTGTACCTGTCTCCAGTGAGGTGCTCTGCCCTGTCCCCTTTTGCCATCAGTAATCCTGTTTTCCACATCACCCATTCCTCTAACTGATTCCCAAGGGGCAGATGCTGACACAGTGTTTCCCGAAGTGTAGTCATGCACACTGAGATCAACAATTGGAGGTACTTGGGAGCTCTAGGAAGAAGGAAAACTTCTGAAGTTACACTTAGTCTTCTGCTAACAGTATTTAGTTTTTTTAGTTAATGGAACAAAAAAACCCCTATCTGTTACCACAAGGATCATAGTTTCTCAATGCCAGAAAACTGGTGATGTATTCATGAGTACCAGCACAAGTTGTAGCTTATTAGTGCTATGGGTGTAGTACTACATATTTATTCCTAATTTGGACTCTGTGTAGGAGAAATTATCCATGGGGAGATCAGCCTAATGAAAAAGGCCAAAATAAAACTGTGTGCCAGGGAGTTGCAGAGCTGCCTGGTAGTTGAGAGTTCATGTCCTTGACACAGCCTGTGCAATATAGTCTTTTGGATCAGTCTTACTTCTTTTTCCATGTTGAAACACACTGACTCTTTTTATTAGTTGTTGTATTAAATTTGAATTCTCCCTTCTTAGTGGAAATTAAGGCAGAGGGAAAGCAAAAGAGGTGGTTAAATTCTGAATCCCCCTAAATGCTGCTTACACTGGGACTGAATGGGAGTAAACAATGATTACCGTTTGTTTGGAGCAGTGGACCACAACTAAAAGAAACCACTATTGTTTTGGAAATCTAAACTAATTTTGCTTGTTACCCTTGCTGCAAGTTTTATCACTTATGAAGGAAGAAACTCTAAGTGGGGACTCAGAGAACTGGTGAGATTCGCACCACAGATGGGGAACAGTGGGAAGTGTTCCTCTAATTTTGTTTGCATTTGTGGTTTGTATAGTCTATGGCAGCTCCTGAAAAAATAATCAGGATTTGCCCATATGAAGGTGATTCCATGAGAAGAAATCCTTTGTAAAAGGAGAGAGATGAGTTTTGTGGAACAACGGGATGAGCAGCAAATGTTTATTTAGATGCCGTTTTTTAGTAACCAGTAAATTTTGAGTGATTCACTGTGGGTTTCTAGAAACGACTTTACAATTACTGTATGGAAAATATCTTCAGTCTAATAGACAACAGCTGGTATGTATTTTTTAATTGCTATTTTTTGTGACAGATGAAAGTAACACTCGGTTTGAGACATTCTCATTTCAACATGCAGAATCAGAATCCCACATCAGTTTTGCTGCTGTGACCAATGTCAGTGCAATGTCTCAGCCCACTCACAGCACTTCGTCACAGGTAAACCAAAACTGTATCACTGTCTCAACTGAAATGGTGCAAATTCAAATCCAAAACCTCACATCTTTTACAGCTAATTCAGTGTTAAATTACAGAGCATTTTTTAGTGAATTAAGTGCATTGCATTAACTACTGGATTCCAGATTGAGTATATGGTGTTTCTAAAACAGATACTTGCTTGTAAAAGTATTCTTCAGATCATATAACTGGAGTGTAAGTTTGGCTTATTGGCATTATGTGCTTATGACCCTTTTTTCTTGGTGCAGCTACGTAAAATGGCCTAATGGTGCAAATACAATCACAAAATTTGTTAACTATTTCACCATTTAAAAACTTTTGTGCAGTACCATAGGCATAGTCTCTGGTATATAAATTTGCTGAGAAACAGCATATCTCTGGTTCAGTGAAGTCCCTGCAGAAACACACTCTGTTTTATTGGAATTGGTGGAGAATTTCAGAGTAATATTCAGATTTTGATTCCATAGTTTTGCTAAGCCTAGTGGTATACTGTGCTGCATAAGTCATTATGTTTTAATGCAGAGTGGAGTGTGGCCCTTACATAGTTTACAAGGCGTACTCCTCCTTTTTTCTCCTGAGCCAATCATCATCAAAGAACACCTGAATGAGCTTTTTAGAATAGTTTATTAAAGTTCAGTTAAAAATTGAGAACTTGTAATATGAAATGTATTGTGATTTGAAACTAAATTTTCTCTCTTTTGGTATTCTTAATTGTAACACACTGAAAAGCCACTTGGGTTACAGGTTAGTAGATAATAGAAGATCATCTGTTTAGACTGAACACTCTGAAAAACGCAGCATTAACCACTAAGTTCTCCTAAGTATTCAGAATTAAGTGTACCTGAAATCAAGGAAGAGAAACTCATGCTGATTTCAGTAAGTTATGACAGCACGAAGTAAATCCCAGAGATGAGAGTTTTAGGATTTATTGGGGAAGGGTGTTGGAAGTCATTAAGCCACTACAAAATGTGTTCAAGTTATAGACTCTACTTGTGAAGTTCTGCTGTTTCTCAGCTAATGTGTACTTCCTGTGATTTGAGCTGATGCATCTCTTCTTGTGTTGATTATATTATTCAGCATAACTCTAGGAGGAGATTGAGAAGTGAGAGCTCCTATGATATAGACAACATTGTTATTCCCATGTCACTGGTGGCACCATCGAAGCTGGAGAAACTACAGTACAAAGAAATCCTTACTCCAAGGTTTGCTCATAACCTCCCTAATAGCAAAGATAGCAAAACAAACATGAGAATGTTAACAAAAATATAATTAGCATGGAGTTAGAAAATGTTAAATTAGGATGATCTTTCCATACACTTGGGGTTTTTATATCTGTGTGCTTCAGTTCATGTGACTGAAGTGGTGGGAAGACTGGACAGCTGATAGCAGCGGGGAAATAGATACAGACAGAGAGGTGGCACATGCACAGACTGGCTAAAAATAGAAGTGGGTTTATACCGTCTGAATTGTAGTGATGTTCATGGTCTTAAATGTGCCATAAGGCTGACGAGCTCTGAATGGTTATTTGGAAGTTTCTGTCTTTTTTGTGTGCTCGTAAGAAAAAAGTTTGCAGTTTTCAGTGATTTAAACAAAATGGATTTATCATATTTTTTTTAATTTAGACATTCTGATATAATAGAATAAGCTTATTTTTTTCCATGTAGGCTAAGCCTATAATCTGTCATTCTAGGGACATTTTGTTTGTTTATTTCAGAAAAAAAGAAAGGCTAGATACTGAGTTGGAAAATTTAAATATCAGACATCTTTTACCAGCGTCTTAAATTTGAAATTATTTTATTTAATGGAAATTCTGAAGCACAAGCAGTGGTGAAGGAGTAACTAATAATGTACTGTAGAAACAAAAGAGTCATCTCTACTGCTGAAATAATGAAACAGCATTTAGGTAAATTAATTTGATTTTCTTTGTGTCATTTCTAGCTGGAGAGTTGTTGAGCTTCAACCTTTAGAAAAGTCTCATACAGATGAAGAAGAGGTAGGCTGTATTTTAATTAAACCACTAATTTTTATTTAAACTAGATATAATATGTGATTGGGATAATTGCTACATGCTTTCTGAAATCACTGACTCTATGCAAATCCTGGTAAATTTCAAATTTCAAAAATAAAGTATTAAGTATCAGATTGAGAAAATGTGCCAATCCCTTGCCTGCTGCACAGTTAGCACTCCCAAAGGGTCCCTTGGGTCCGACCTTTGCCTTCCCTGCGCCTGAGCACTGTTTTGCTGACTCTTCCAGTGTCTGTCTCCTTTGGGCTACCTGTGCTATAATGCTGTCTTTTTCTTTCATCCTCTTCTTCCATGGCCAGTTACTGTGGCATGTTGCTTTTCAGATGGTAATTAGACACCTTGCCTACGGGTCCAACAAATTTATTCCGTTTTCTTCTCAGTGTTTGTTTTCCTGCAACCCTCCTGTTGGGAGCAAACTTTTCGGCTTTGTCAGGAACAGTATAACTGTCAATATTTCCTGTCTGCCTCTTGAGCTAAGTTTGCACATCATGTGATACTCTTTCTTCCTCCAAACATCAGAATCTACTTTTTTATTGAATGTCCATGGACTTTGCATCGGGGTGTCCCTTTATTCCCTGTGAGGGGTTTGAGGCATTTTGTAACCCTCAAGGGTGAACATGCTAGCAGGTCTGGTCTTTAGGCTGGTTTTCTGTCCTTCCAATCATTTTGTGTCACCTTTTCCAGATACCTGCCAGTTTTGCTCTCCTTTGGAGATCTTTAATCTCCCTCAGTCTCTGCCACTATCACCAGTTGTAACTGTAGGACTTGTATTTGTACCTTCACCCACAATATCTGTTCTTGAGCTTCTATTTCAGAGAATCTACAACTGGGGTTTAGGTGCCTTAGCAGTAGAAAAAGATGGATTTGGGTAGCAGTACTGAAGGTTATGCTAAACACAGTAAACAAATCATTGTGTCACTCCCTTGGGGTAGAAAGTACACTCTCCACAAAGGTACTAGCTTCATCGGATTTTTACGAAATAATGCGGAAATAATCCTTTAGGAGAGCATCATGGCCTCAACTCTTTACCTATTGTAGTTCCACTTGTTTGGCAGTATGCTCTTCAGTTGGAAGGAAGAGAAAAGCTTACTCTCTTCCTGCCTTTTCCAATGAAATTGAGAAATTCTTGTGAAATCTGGTGGTCAGATTTGTCACTTCCACCCACTGACTTTTGGGCTGCTACTGTCTTAGCCAGCAGGAAACATGCTTGATACTCGTTTTTACCGAGAAGGTCAAGTTGCATAGACAGGAGAGCTCTCCTGCAAGGATATTTAATTACTAAGGCAGCAAGGGCACACTGTCCCTTGAGCATCTACTGTTCATTACTCTCTCTTTGTCCTGGTATGTGGGGGAATGAGGAATGGAAGAATTTCAACACAGATTTGCCTTCAGGGCTTCAAGTGACTTGCTTGGAGTACTCAATGGGTTTCTTGTTTGGATTTCAGATCTCACAGAGATGACTTGTTTTGTGCTTTTAGTGTATTTTGCTGGAGAGACTTCAAGATATATGTCTGAAGCTCATGGGCTAATTGCTCATTTAGTAGCCCTCCCAGTATATTTGTGCTCAGCATAATTCATGGATCTAGTGTGATTCATTCACTGTCCAGGAATATCCGGGTTGGATATATGGGGTGATGAGCCTCGTTGGTGTATTGGGTGGTGGGATGGTCGCAACGATATGAATTAGGCTCCTAGGCTAGGCTTTTAGTCCATGCATCTAGGAGAGGGTGCGGGGGTGCTCTCCCCTGGTTCCCCCCCTGGCCACGTGGTGCCAGAGCCCTGGGCAAAGGACAAAGACACCACAACAGCTTGGGGAAGGTCCGAGCAGAGAGAGAGGGTTTATTCAGGAAGCAGGGACTTTTTATAGTCCCTTGGAGGGGGTTCAGATTCTCCAGTGGGGGGAAAAGGTATTGTGTGGCTTTGGGCCAACAGGGATAAGGGGATTAACATATAGGCGGGGAAAGGTTTCAGGGAGAAAGGTGGGTCACGCCTCTCGGTTCCCTGGGGGGTGGTCTTGGAGTGCCGAAAGGGCTCTCTGGGAAAGGCACATGGTATTGGGGAAGTGGTACAAAGGATTCTGGGAAGGGGAAAACATGGATTCCAGAGGGGGACATACATGGCAAAGGTAAACATACATTTTACACAATATTAAAGCATCAGTTCAAGGTATCCACATTCTCTGGATGGCTTTCTTCTGTCCATCTCTGGCAGGACTCTTTCCAGGTTGTATATGGGAAATCCATTCCCACACAGGAAATAACTTGAGTTAACAGTAAAGCACCTTTGCCTCCTGCTGTGGCCCAATCTATCTGTATTGTCTGTGCTACTGAGTAGAATTAGAAGGGACAAGAGAAAAATGCTTAAGATCTTGTGTAAGTAATCCTTTGCCAATTTCCCCCTTTCTTTTGGGGTCATGTCAATTTTCAGAGTACTGAGAAAGGGTGATTGATCATAATTCTTCCACTTCCTTTGCTTTAGCTTTGAGCCGAGTTACATTTGTTACTTGTGAAAAGACTTGAGGAAAAAACACTATTACCTGTTCGCTTTTTCTGTGCTCATGCTCTAACACACTTGAAATTGCTACTTGTGCTGAAGTTAGAGCAAGCTTCAGTAGGGTAATTCATGCAAGAAAAGGGAAGACAAAATGTGTTTTATGCTTTTATATAAAATACTCTTTATTGCATAGTAGCCTGTGGTGGTACTATAAAATAATTTCCGCTTATCTTCTGCATAGCTAAATCAAAAACTTACGGAGTCGTCTTGGTGTCAAGCAACAGCCAGGGATTTTTGCCACTGGATAATTTTTTTTCTCCTTTTTTTGTTTGAAGGCTTTCAGTGCAACAACCCCTATCCATGCAATAGATTTGTACCCAGTTTCCATAAGTTACAAAAAAATGTGGAGTCCAATATTTGTCATGTTCCACAGGAGCCACACTTCCAAGGATGGAAACTGAGCATTTTTTGGGAATCAAGCTTATTCAATATGCTTTTATTTGAGTACAAAAAGCTTACCTTTTTTGGGTGCATTTTTATTTCTGGAAATTTTGCCTCACAAGGACAAAATTGGCAATCCAAAAGTTAATCAGTATACTATCTATATCTGCTGTATTACTTGCTCTAAAAATACTTAAATTTCTGGAAATAGAGCATTTAAGTTTCCTGGTTTCCATGTAGGAATTTGCAGTCTATTATTGCTTTAAAGCGTGGGGGAATGTCGCACAAGTTTTTCTGTTTTATTTTGGTTGAGTTTTATCCAGGTTAAAGTTTCTGGAAGAGCACAGTTCTAATATTCAAGTTTGTTTTTTAGTTGTTTCAATAATGATAAATATTTCCAAATAATTCTGTGTGCAGTTAGTTGTGTGTGTTTTTGTGGCCTCTGACTCAGTGCTTTCTGTGGAGCCAAAGAGTGAAACATGGATTTTGTTGTTTTGAGAATGGAGTATTTCAGAAATATTCCTGGTGCTATTCAACATTAATGCACAGTGTTGTGTAGTGTTATTGGGAGGGCTTTAAGGTTAGTTTCCTCGAAGTCTTTTTCTTTGAGTGAAATCATTAGATATGCCTCACAAATAGGCCTTCCCTATAACCTTTTCTTTTATCACTGCCAGATCCATCCACTGAGGAATGGCACTTTTTTTTTCCTTTTTTCAAACTAACCCTAGTGGGGAAAAATATACCACGTGTCCTGTTACAGCAGCTTAAGGTTTAAGGTAACCTAAAGTTGGTAGAGGAAATACATAAAGCATTACAAAGCTGGGGAGGGGCAGAGGCTGTACTGAACCAAACAGACACCTTTTACTCTTATGTCATGAGACTTTTATCCATAGAATAAAGAATAATTTTTAAATAAGAAAATGAAGTATTCAGTGGAATAGGGTAGAAATGTTTTTAAATAAACAAGTAGTTAAATCTGCTATCACTAGCTATAAAAGGAACAGTAAGGCTTATTTCTGTATTTTTCAAAACTCTTCCCTTAAAAAAGAATGTGGACTTGGATTTTTGAAAGTTTGTTAAAAATGAAGTTTCTTCCCAGCATGAAAAGTCTTGGCACTTTGCTAAGAAAAGTATTTTCAATGTCTCCTGCCCCAGCTCGTGTTACAGGCGTGCCTGCAGTGCCACGTTTGTGTCATTCGGTGGCAGAGAGGACAAGGCGAGGTCTTCCCCTGGTGCTCTGACCCACGTGGGCTCCCAGGATTTCTCAACAGCCTGACATTATTGCTTTTCTGTTTGTATGTTACACTTGAGAGGCGGCGGGCGTTGGCCGAGTGGCATAGGCCCCCACCTGTGGAGCCGGCTCCTCCTCTGAGGATGCTGGTTCGAATCCTGGAGGAACTCGCTGTCACCGTCCGAGCGTGCTCGGCCGTGGCAAGATGAACCTCAGGAGTAAAGGGAGTGGGGCCAGTTCTGTGCACCCTGTGCCTCACTTAAAAAATCCATTGCGCAGGCTTATCCCAAGATCTTCGTTCACAAAGTCCAGCCAACAACAAATTTTCAATATCTTAAGTTTTTCTTTCAAAATTACCTTTTGTTTACACTTCAAAGGAAATCTGAGCACAAAGAAAAACCCTGAATTTTCACTGAGACAATAACACTTCTATAGCCCATAAAATTGTCACTTTGACACTATACGTCATTGACTTTGGAAAGACAGAATGTGAACTGAGATGCGGCCTGGAACCAATGCCAGCCAAGTGGCAGAGCTGGGGAATTCCAAAGAGAGAAGAGGAAACCCATTAAGTTGACTTGTATGAAAGGAAACCAGCTAACAAAGTGGTTTGTGTTTAACATAAATAAATAAAAGCAATGAGGAGGGCAAACAAAGCAGGCCTGAAGCTTCCAGTTGAGTGCTGGGCTGAGGAGGAACTGGGCAGTTTTACAGGCATGTCCTAAGGCTGATTCTGATTGTACCGAAGCCCTTGGGATGGTTTTCATTGATCGTGATACTTTGCCGTGTACCCGTAACAGCCGTAAATTACTCCCTTTACCTGAGAGACTTGACAGAGGGATGGCTCCTGCAGACAGAGAAGAGAGAATTCCAGCTGCCAGTGTCACCTGTACTGCACAGCACTGTCTGGCACTGCAGGGAGAACTATGCATTTTGTTCTGTGTTTTATCAGGCTCAGTTAGAAGATAAATGGTGTTACCTGTATAAGACCACTGAGGATTTTGCTTTACAGAAAATAAACATTCACTTTATTTTCCATGGCCCACCGGTTATCTAATATAATTCTTGTTCAGGGCTGATCTGGCTATGCAGCTTCACAGCTCCTATGAACAGGATTTTTCTTTCCTAGAATTTCTTTGCTTTTAAGTTGGGAGTGGCTGGCATAAAATCCATGACTGCAGCACTCGTATGCACTTGCCAACCTCAGCTTTTTAGCTGAACCGTGAGTGGTTTGAAACACTTTGAAATAACTGTGAGCTGTGCTGGAGGAGTCCAACCAAGAGGTCACCCTGCCATCAGGAGTGTGAATGGGAAGGGCAGCAAAGTGCTTCTTGACCAGCCCTGGCTAAGGAGCAGACTACTGATGTGCTGCAAGAAGAGAAACGAAGATGGTTCTTTCACAGTGAAGGTCTGGTGCAATAGCTACATATTTTACCTAAAAATCTTGCTCTTGTTGGACTATGATCAGGTAAAGTCCTTGCATTAGGGCTTGTGTAAGCTGTACCAGGGTCATGCAAACGATTGCCTAAGAAATAGTTTCTTCAAAGCAGAAGTAATTGTCTGCTTGGTTGAAATGCAGCAGAAATGCAGCACCTCAGGTTTGCTGATTCCTCTCTGTGGAGTCATTGGTGATCTCTGAGCTATTTCTTAGTGCTTAAAGAGCACCTGACAAATTCTGCTGCCTCCCAACCTCCTCCTAAAGCAGTCTCTGGAAATTCCAGGAATTTTAACTTGTCTTTATTTTGTGCTTTTAACACTACCTTGATTTGCAAATTGCAAGAATGTCCTCTTAATTTTCTGCCTCTCACCATAGAGAAAAACACTATAGTGTTAGTTACATGGCGGGGTGGTGTAATTTCTCCATTCAAATCAACCTCAGACATGTAAAAAAATAAAGCAAAGGTGACAGCATCCCATATACCAGAGCACTCACAATCTGAACACGTTTTTGTGTGCAAAACACATGTTTAGTGTAAGCACGCACCTTTTGTTTGGTGAACAGACCTTTGCAGAATTATATGTGATACTGGCTAGCTTTGTTCCTTGTGGTGTTTATAATGACTGTAGCAGCTCTCCCTGTATCTTGTTACAGACAGAAGATCTATCCGATGAAGCATTTTCCTTGCGTCACACAAAGTATGAAGAAAGAGAACGCGCAAGGTGGTCGCTGTGGGAGCAGAGCCGCTGGCCTAGGAGGAACAGCAGGCAGGTGTACTGGCTTTGATAAGAGCCTTCCTATTGAACCTGATGTGGGTTGTTGGTACAGCAGTGTCACAAATGCTGTCACTGAGAAGTCTAAGAAAGAGGGCAGTCTTCATTAATTAACTCATCAGGGACAGCACCAGGTATGTTTGGCTTTGTGGCTGGAAAGGGAAGGTTGTGTTGAGACATGCATACTTACAGAAATTTGGCATGCTAATGACCTGGTATTAGTGAACAAGTATCTTATTCCCTCACTGAAGACAGAGCTCTACTAGTTCGTGCCACTCCGAGTTACTATGAGTTTAGCCACCCAGTGTAACATGAGCCCTCCTTCACCCACCTGACTCAGATCAAAGTCCACAGCATTCAGAGACATGTTACTGAGAGATCCTGGGCTGTGCCGGGGACCTTACACTTTAAAAAGTCGTTGTGTGAATGGTTCATTCTCTCACGTTTGCCATCTGGTGCAGAACTCAACAGAATTAAATATAACCCATAAAAGTCTTTCAAAAAGTGCATATTGGAGTGAATGTCATAAAGCTGGATCTGCAGTTTGGTGCTGGGAAAATGCTTCAGATTCTGAAGTGATTTATGGGAATCATTGTATAAATGCCAGCATAACTTTTTCTTGCTTTTTGTCATACTCCCGTGTCTACTCTTTGCTGAAAGTGAACCATGACACTATGAATATAAATGCAAAGATAGCTTTTTAAATGCAGAATAAAGTAGAGCTAAACCATATTAAGAATTCTATTTTAAGCATTTTTAAACATAACAACCCTTCCCAACTTTAGAAAGTGTATCAAAAAATAAAAATTCCTATATGTACCTTAATTTTGAAACTATGAACTCCTTGGTGAAGCCTTAGCACTTCTTGAATTCAGAAGTACAACTGCTCACTGACGTGAGCAAGGTCAGGCTTCCATGTGGCATTTCAGATGCATGTCACTATTTTATATCTAGTACAGATTTGTAGTAAAGATGAGGTCAAAATTTTTAATGCTATTAAATTCTTGATTGCTTTGGAGTTGAGTCCAGAACAGAGATGGGAATGGGGCACCCATGGACCTGCTACTGCCTCTCATTTTGCATTGGCATAGTCTGCTGAGAGTGTAGTTTGGACTGTGCAGGCTCCTGTGTGTGATGCCATGTTCTCCTGAGTAGAAACAGCTGTTTGGCTCGCTGACTTCTCTTGTCCAGAATCACAGTTCTGGTGAGCATGTGGAGCAAGGCACAGGAGTGGGACCAGCCACTAGCTGTCTGCAGACAGAGTGTGTCTGTCCCAGCCCTGTT
Organism: Formicarius rufipectus; assembly: GCA_013399695.1. Taxonomy (NCBI): domain Eukaryota; kingdom Metazoa; phylum Chordata; class Aves; order Passeriformes; family Formicariidae; genus Formicarius; species Formicarius rufipectus. The sequence continues at coordinate 363,627 of VXAU01003993.1, read as the reverse complement.
TTGTCCACTTAGCTCCTCCACATAGCACTCTGCTTTAGCTGCAGGCAAGGGTGTTGTCAAGAAACACGTTTTCATATGCTCATTTGATTTAAACAAGCAGAATGTAGGTAGCATGTATGAAGAAACTGAGTACTTTGAAAAGAAAATCTGAACTGTTCCTGGCAATGTGAAAGGACAGGGAGTAGTTTTTAAGACTCGTTTCTTATCCTGCACTAGATCATACAGCAAAATTGTTGACGGCCGACGCAGCCAAGACCACTGCGCTGCTGACTCTGCTCCTGACACGACTTTGGAAGCCCACAGTTCATTTTGTTCAGGGATGGCACCATTCTGCAGGGAGGACCAGGAAGCAAAGGTGGGTGCTTCCAATAGCTTTCAGGTCTGGACAGGTCTTCAGTGATGACTGTCTGCACTGTAAAACAAAGAACCTGAACATACTCCCTTGTCTCACTTAAAAGAATCTCAGGCTGTCACCCCAGTTTATGTGCACTGAACATAGTGCTCCTGTTTGGTCCTAGACTGCTGTGCTTTTTAAGTTAACTCCAAGATCTGTCAACAGGTAATAATTTCATTGCTCAGTACACATGGCACATGTTTTTGAGGCAAGTATGGCATGACTGGGTTTAAGCTAGGTCTTTTTTCAGGGATGTTAGCAAGGGTTCCAGACAGGCGTGATTGTTACAGGATCAGGCATCCTGATGGGTCTGGCACTGTGGAAAACAGCTTCCCCCCTCCTCTACTATGCTTGTTCAGTGGCAATAGCTGTGTCACTAGTTAAAACTTAATGTAGCCAGCTTACATTGCCAGTTGGTGCCTAGCAGTGTTGTATTCTTTATCTGAAGAGCCCTGCAAACACTGTAAAGAAAGACAATAATTTGTAACTTGATAGCAGATCATTCCGCACAGAGCTAATCAGTTCAGACTCAACTAAAACCCCATTTTACCCTCTTTTCTTCTTTTTCCATCCTCACTCCTATGTTTCTGTTTCCGTTCAGTCTGGGCTGTGGGAACTTCGAGTTTTTCCACTAAGAGATGAAGAGGTAGAAGATTTACTGTGCCAAGATCAAGTAACAAATGAGGCTGAAATTTCAAGTGCAGCTTTCCCCAGCAACTCTGCCTGCACTCTGGGCACACCCACTACTTTGCCAGACAACGGCCGTCCAACAAGAAAACAATCTACCCAAGATTCGGAAGACTGTAAAAAAGTTTGCCTGGGAAGCAACAGTACAAGTAAACAAAGGTGACAGGGAATAATGTGGTCCATTAAGAAAGCCAGTTAAGGTGGAGAAAGTGTAAGGTAAAATCTCTCTTGTTCACACAGCATACGACAGCACAATTCAAAACCTTTGCATTAGCTGCATATAATATATTTTCTTTCTTGCTTTGTAACAGGCAGGATAAATCCCAAAGACAACACTTTCTTCTTCCTGAACCCCAAGAGAAAGTAATTATTTCAAGCTGGAAGTCTAATATTCCCAATGTCGGGAGTGGGCACACATAAATTGCTGGCACCATTCACTTTCTGCTGTCATATTGCCATATTTGTCAATAATCATCCTTTTCTGTTTTTTTTTTCAAATGTATTTCTAGTTCTAGTGGACTCTGGTGCAGCAGGAGATGCTGCCTACCTTAGCAAACAACTTCAGTTGAACACAGAAAAACTACTTGAAAATAGAGGGGATAAGCAATAGCCTCAGATTATTTTCCTCTGTGGCATGACCATGTGGCAAAAACCTGCCTCTCTTAACAGTACATGTAAGGTAATGGTAGGTGAGAACCAGTAATTCAAAGCAGGTGATCTGGAAGTCTTACATCTGGCTTAAAATCTGTACTCAGCTCTCAGTAGTGCTGAGGCGTGTTTTGTATTGATGTCCTCAAGCTATAGGGTAGAAATAGCTCACTGTGTTTTCATAGTAAATATATCTGCTACCCAGAAAGTAGGGTCTCTGCTTTGGGAATGTAGGGAGGGAGAGAGAGAAGGAAAGAGGTGTCGAGTCAAATCAGTGATGCAGCTCTTGGAATATTGTGGTTTGGGTCATCTTAATTCCTTAGTCTTTCAGTAGCTAATGAGGCTCATAATACTTTGCTTTAGCATGTTTAAAGTCTTGTTCCCATTTCTGTATAGTGCCTTGTAAGAGTCTCAAGTATGCAACCAAGAGTCTCATACATACGCTGACTAGTTGGAAAGGAAAAGATGATTGATGTCTAGAAGACCAATAAAAAAAGAAAAGCCCCAAAGCTTTCCATTGTGATTCTGGATAGATCTTTTATTTCCCAGCACACTCACAGTGAGGAAACAAAGGCAAGCTATTAAAACTTGCAAAGAAATAGCATAGTTCAGAATGTATCTGCAATCCCAAGAGGTATTAGCAAAAATTAAACATTGAATGTAGGTATAATCCATCAACAGGAAGTTCTTCTGTGTAGGACAGTTGAAGGCAATTTAATAAGAGTCTGTTTTTTTGCAGTTTTCTTCCACATGTAGTATCTGGAATGGCACTGGATAGATGACCCAGTTTTAGTGTCAAGTTTGGGGGTTTTTTTGTCAAAATGCCAAGAAATATACATTGGGCTTCTGAAAAGTTAAGTTTCAACACTACAACATACTGCTACATTGTAGTTTATTGCACATTCTGATTATTTTTAAACACTTTTTTAACACTGGTTTGTCTTAAACTTGAATCTTGCCTCAATGTCTGATACAATAATCTTTGATGCAAGGTTGTTTTTATAATTAAAAGTTATTTCTATATATGTTGTATATAGTCTGAATTTGATGACTTTTTAGAAGTGAAGAAGTAGCAGCAGTTCTTCCTCTTGGCACAGAGCCCTGCTTGGCCCATGAATGGCTTTGTAAACCCACCGTAGCTTTGCCCTGGTACTGAGACTGTGCTGGTGCTGTGAGGCCAAAGGCCCCCTCACCACCTCAGTACTGAAGTGGATGTTGCCCTCTCTCTTGCCCTGCATGTGCATCTGCTGCTTGGAAAAGGTTTCTGAAAGGTATGTGTCTCAGGTTCAGATGCTTTGCAGATTTTTCCCATACCTGCTGTATCCATTCATTAGGAAGCCTGATCAGACCAGCTCTCACCCAGCTTTGTTGTTAAGGTCAGGGCTGTCTGATCCTTGAGTCAGTGGAAGGAGTTCCTGCACTTCATTGACACAGACCAAGTAAACCAGCCAGCCAGCTGCCTTCCATGTCCTGAAGGTGCTACCAGGAAATGAAAATGCAATCCAGTATGTTACGGGAAGGGAGTGAGAGGAGGCTGTTTTTCTCAACTGGAGGGTGGGAGAGGGAAGGATGTTAAAAAGGAGGCAAAACTCCCCTCTAAGGATAGGAACTGGATTCGTCAGTTTGGTCAGCTTGGGGAACTGCAGCATCTGTGCCCAGCTGCCAAACCATCATGTGGCTGGGTCATTCCTAGTGAGGGCTAAAGCAGCTGCTGGGTACCTTGTCCAGTGCAGGGGCTGCACAGGTAGATAGTGATCCCAGCAAGGGGAAGCATGTTTGCTTTGCTCCCTCTTACATGTTCTTGTCAGCACTTGTGGGAACTAGATAGTGCCTCAAGAGGCAGCAATAAAAAGGGAAGCCAGAGAAAGGCTGGGCGGCCAGAAGACAGAGGAATCCCTTGAGAAACTATAAAAATGTCTATTACACCAGCTCACCACTGGCAGAAATCTTTTCTCCAGCAGCTGCCTGTGAGCTGGGTAGGCCTGTGACAGCAAACTACAGCTGCCTGAACAACTGCACAGCCAGGGCACAGTGCCAGAGCCGCCACTCCTGCCCTCGGTGCCACCATACAGTGCTCCACACGGTGGTAGCGCAGGGCTCTTACATACACATGCTGACAAAGGCCAGTGGGGAGGGTGACCAGGAAGGCTGCATTTGCTTTCCCCCATCACTTGCCTACCTCTCCAGCATTGCTCCATCTGGCAGGGGCAAGTGGGCAATGCTGTGTGTGCATGGCAATGCAAGGTCATTTTTGGGAAGCCCTAGGCTGTGCTCACCTGTGACACCCTCTACTCATCTGCCACCTTGCCGCAGACCTGTGCCCTGCCCTCTGTGTCTCTGCTCCAGCAAGGGGCAAATTCAGGGAGGAACCTGAGTTTTCAGTAGCCCCATTTCACTACTAGGAGTACTTAACTCAACCTGGTCCCAGGACCAGCCCCCTTTTATCTTCTTTCCCTATGCTGTATGCTGCTGGAATCAGTACTGGTACCCTGGTTTATTGCCTGCAACTCTTTTCCAAGCAGAAGTAGGCTCCTACCTCCAGACAGTTCAGTTTTAGGTGAATACTAGCGTTGTGAGGAAGTGGTGGGAGTGGGCTGAGAGCTCAGGGCCAGGCTCACACTTGAAGCCCAAAGTGTGGAAGAACATTCCCCTCTTGTTTTCTTTTCCATTTCAAATTTTAAACAGGAAAAAAAACCAGAAACAAAACCCAACCTGTTTGTCTTTGCTGTTAAGCTATTAAAACAGCTGTTGGTGCTGGTCCTAGTGCTGAGACTGAAGGTGTTAAAAAGGTTGACTCTGAAATACCAGCTTAAACGTATGCAGAAAGGCCCCCCAAGCATGAAAGTGGGGGTGCACAAAGGCATTTCCCATGTACAACTGAGACATTTTTTTAAGGTCATTTAAGTCCTGCTCCCTGCTGCTATGAGGGTTTGAATGCTTCATCTTTGCATCCAGGTTCTTAATGGAATGTAAGCACAACTACAGACTTCTAAACCCTGTTAAGCCTTGTGTGTCTCCTGCAGTTTTATCTTGCTCAGGGCTGTGGGTTGTACCACCCTCTGCAGCATGTGTCCAAGCTCAGCCTGACTCAGCTCTGTCAGAGTTTTCATCCTGTTTTCCAGTGCAGACAGACCTTTGCTATCAGATCCCTCTGGACTGCTCTAGACCATATGCCTCAATACCACCAGGCTCTGCTCTCCCTTGTTGCTGAAACCTTACCAGAGCACTGCAACATCTAATGGGTCTGAGGTTTATTTTGCTTCGGAAAGACCATGCAAGCAGCTACTTGGGTTTTCACGTCAATGCTCAGTTCCAGTCACTGGCGCTGTGGGCTTGTTACTGAGAACAGGAGGGCGGGCCTGAATAGACCCTAACAGATTTCTTCTGTAAATTACAGAGGCAAGAAACTGAAACAGATTTAAGCATTAAAGAACAATTAATTACCATTATTCCATGAATGTGGTCACTAACAGCTATAACCTTAGATGTGTATGAGCTGCTGAAGCCAGGAGCCAGCTGCATAAACCTAAGATACAAAGACTTCGATGAAAAAAGCAATTAAGTAATTTTACTCTGTGTGTGTGTCTCCCATAAGACTCCTAACCTGAGAGTCAATACAAGTGAAAACTATCAGCTTTAAAACAAAGAAATGGCTACAACCTGTGAAATAGAGTGTATCACAAGGTTCCACAAAGCCGAGTACCATAAATTAACTACAACCTGGGTGCCCCCCCCAAATTATTTAGGAAAAAAAGTAGAAATACCTTACGCTTTCACAGTCCAGTTTACACTCGACTGCAGGAAGCCAGGATACTACAGGTGTTTTCCTACTGGTTTCAACAGCATGAAAAGCCAGACTCCACATCCTGAATTAGCATTTTCGTAGCAGCTGATGGCTGCTCAGCCCGCGTTTTACCAACCAAAGCTGTGATTGTTTGTCCATGCATGTACATTAAACTCAATGCCACAGTTCTTTCTAGAATCACAGCTAAGGTGCTCTTAACACACCCAATAGCCCTTGGACTTGCCTTTCCTAGGCAAGCTTGCTTTGGCAAACCTCTTCTGAAAGATCTTGTAGTGCAGTAGGTTCAGACAACTCTGCTAGTTCCCAGATGGGGTTGCAAGTAGAAACAGGAAGCAACATTTGAACATTTGTTTACCTAAACCAGTTAACCACAAAGTAAAAGTAGCTGTTCAGCCATCTGAGACACTTGTCTAGGCTGAACTAGCCCTCACTCCTCCTTAAGACGAGCAATGACTCTTGCTGTGGGGCACCTTGCAGGCCCTGGGCTCAGGAGGTGTACAGCAGTTCCAGCACTGCCTCAGCAGCTGCCAGGTGACACCTGCCCAGCTGTGTTGCAAGGGCAACAGACCTGACTTTGGGCCCTGGAAATGGAAGCATCCTGGCCTGGTCCCCTTGGGGAGCAGACTGTTTGCAACCCTTCTGTAATTACAAGTTAACGGGAAAAATATCACACAGAATACCCCAAAATATTAAAGAGTCAACAATCCTAACTAGAGCTATGGGAGGTGGGTCTATCTAAAAGTGGCCTGCTCAAGTCTTCCTCTAGTGTGTTGTAACTTACCTTTCTCATGCCCAGGCAGGTCAGTCTGTAAAGTGGGCACAGCCAGTTGAAGGACTAAGAACTATGTGATTCCACAAGCTGTTTTATAGAGCCATCTCCAGGCATTTCAACCTACATATCACTGCAGCAGTATAAGTCCTGTATGTTACCACCTTATTGGTTTACTCAAGCACATAAAGCAAGGAGGCTGTGGGGCAAGATAAAGGTTTTTAACTATCTGAAGTGTTTCAAAGCAACTTCCATGGAAACCCATTGCTTACAGAATTTCAGACACGGCTGTCTTAACCTGGCTATTTGAAAGGTAAATGAGAAGATAGTCCCCACTTTGTGACCTGGTAAAGATGCTGCAGTGACTTGTCTGATAAAGGCAAAGCACAGGGACATTTCTAGCATCAGTGGGAATTTTTTTTAGCCCTCTTAGACTGCATTTCTGCATTTTCCCCAAACTTACTCCCAAACCCAGTCATTTGTGAGTCAGCTTAAAGGAAACTTACCGCACCAAGGAAGGGGTGTTTAATGCAGTCGTGGAAGTTTTGTAGGAATGCACAGATCAAATGACAAAATACAGACAGCAGAAGGCAGTTTGATTAAGAGACTTCCACAAGAGAGATTGTTTGTGGCAATGCCACACTCTTCTAACAAGCAAAAAACTGACTGCAGGTCAATCCAGTCAGCTTTTAAGAGGTTGTGCCATAAAATTAGCCTCCACAGAATCAAGGGACAGATTCAAACCCAGCATTTCCAACCCTGAAAGACAGCCAGAACATTTCCCACTGCTGCTTGCTTCATCGGAGTGAAGGAATGATTCCTCTGTTCAGCAGTAACAAGGTTCTGTAATTAGTGTTCATCCAGCCCTCCCTTGCACATGAGAAACAAGGGTTCTCCTACATGTCCTGAGCCTTCTTGGGCAGATCTCATCGATCCAGACTGCGCTTCTGAGCTGCTTCTGAACAAACATTCCTGAGGAGATTGATCACAGACCTCGGGTCTGCACTCTTCATAATAGCACTGCCAGACACGATCATGTTGGCACCTGCCTGAAAGACATGGGACATCCACTCAGTCACACAGAATAGAGCCACTGCTTTGAGTTTTCCTGTTGTAAAGCACTTAATGCAATAGTGAATTCTGTGGGCTGGTAGCAAACAAGAGCTACTTATGGGACATCAGTGACATACCTCTAACTATAACCCCCAAATTAAATTTAGAAAAGACAGCTCTTAGCCCCTCTTTCTTCATCACTGCTCCTATTTACATGAACATACAAGAAACAAACAACTTCTCTAGCTCCATTAGCCATTACTGAAAAAAGGCACAAGAGTAGACCTCAAGTAGATTTTGAAATTAGCTAAGTGTGTTCCCTCTGAAAACTTAACAGTTGAAATTCCTCCTAAGCTTTATTTTCTGGAAATTGATCAGTGTCTTAGCACAGTGACTGAGAGTGGTAGTCTACCATGACCTCTTACCTCTGCGCATTTATGGATGGTGTCAGGCCCAACTCCTCCATCCACTTCTATATCCAAGGAGGGAAATTGTGTCCTAAGCCACTGAACCTGAGGAACCATATAAAGAGGTGGGCACCGAGATCCACACTGAGTCGCCACTCTCACATACACCTAGGCGAGGTTTATTTACTTCACCACCACACTCCATACTGTTAATTAGCTTTCAGCTCAATAAATAGAGACATATTTTACCTTTGGCATCATGTCCTCCATAAACTTCTGCCCTCCAAACCCTGGTTCTACCGTCATAACCAAAGCCATGTCTATCTGATTGGCCCAAGGTGCTAAGTGTTGAACTGTAGTGCCAGGTTTGATGGCCAAGCCAACCTGCGGGGAAGTAAGAAAAATCCAAGTGCACATTAGGATGATGGCCAGGCTGGTCTGAGCTCAGTGCAGGCTCCTAAGGAAAGTATTTGTGTATCTGATCACCTGCAATGGCAACAATGAGTTTTTCATAGCATCAGAACACCTTGAGCTGGAAGGGACCCACAAGGATCACTGAGTCCAACTCCTGGCCTTGCACAGGACACCCCCAACAATCCCACCACATGCTTGAGAGCACTGTCCAAATGCTTCTTAAGCTTGAGGCCTGGAGAGTCTGCTCCAGTGCCCAACCACCCTCTGGATGAAGAAGCTTTTCCAACTTAAACCTCCCTGACTGAGATTCATGCCATTTCCTCAGGTCCTGATGGAACGGTCTGCGGAGAAAACCTGCCAGCAAGGTGGCTGCTCGTTATGCCAAGCACAGACCGTGCTCCCCTCACCTTCATGCCATTCTCCCGAATGTCCTTTATCAGTGCCCCGGGATTGTCCGTCGCTTCTAGATGGAAGGTGTACTGGTTCGCGCCAGCGACTGCCATGGGCTTAACCCACTGCTCCGGCCTGGCCACCATCATATGCATGTCTGGAAGAGGGAAGCGAGGTGGGAGCTGGGGCCAGGTCCCGCAGCCGGAGGGGCAGCGCCCCGCAGTCCCCGGCCCTTACCGAAGAAGGGCTCTTGGCCCAGCTGCTTCCGCAGGCTCTCCACGACGGGATGGCCGAAGGTGATGTTCGGGACAAAGTGTCTTGGGGCCAAAGAGAAAGATACGCCCGCCCGCAGGTTACCCTGGGCCGGCCGGGTTGGGGGGGCGGACCGGTCCGCCCCCCGCACCCCCGTCCCGTTCGGTCCCACCCGCCTCCGGCGTTACCCGTCCATTACATCCAGGTGCAAGTAGTCGGCCCCGCAGTCCAGCATGCGGCTGCACTCGGCGCCCAGCGCCGCCAGGTCGCTGTTGAGGATGGATGGCCCGATTCTGCACCCTGACGCCATTGCTGCTGCCGCAGCTCCTGCCGGGACGGAGGGAGGGAGCGGCGGGCGGAGAGGCGGGCAGGGCGGTGCCTCCGCCATCTCGGAGCCGCGGCTGCGCCAGCCCGCGCCTAGCTGGCACGAAACTGATGGCGCCGCCTCAGGGGGGTTCCGACAGCACTGCCCCGGCCAGCGCGGGCAGCTCAGACCGCTCCCGATCACTGCTTTCGGGCCCACGCTGAGGGGACTAATATAATAACCCTGGTTTGAGTGGTTTTAAGTTCCTAATAAGTGCGTTTTGTCACCCCAAAGCACAGTTCCAGTCCCACGCCGGAATGGGGGTGGCAGGGCCATTGTCCCAGCCCCTTCCTGCCTCACCCCCTGCGCCAGGACTGGGAGCAGATGGGTAAGTTTTAACAAACGCGGCCGGTATCCTGGAATCAAACCACGTATCGAAGCCTTTCAGATAGGCCCGTGTTGCGCAAGAGGCTCAAACACAGAACTCTGTCCTTTGCCGTCACTCCTTTGTATTTAGTTCTCGGAACAGCGCTTGCATAAAATGCTGAGGCAAACGGGACCGACTGATACACGGACAAGACGGGCATAGCCAGACATCGCTGAAATTGACATGCACTGAAGGCCTCTAACACTATGTAAAGCAGCATCATTGTCTTCACAGCAGAAATACAGCAGTTCTGGTACAATGACTGAAGGAAAGCACAGACCAGCTAAAGGACTTTGTAAGCACCTCGTCAGGACAGCATTAGGTGCAACCGATATGGCATTAAAACGTGAGAAGGCAATCTAATGGGCCGGCCTGTCTGTGCCATCTCTCAGCAGTCATTCCACAAAACCAAAGCCAGCTTCCTGGCCACCTAGATAAAACTAAATTATGGATTACATAATTTATAAACTGCATTGATTTCTAGTAGGCACAAATTAAAAAGAGACATTTTAGTCCTTGCTATGGCTTACTACTGTGGATTCACCATAGGCAGTGGAAACTTGAAACAGTTACTACATACACTAAATTAGATGAAGTAAATCACAGTTATTTTGTCATTGCTAGAATATGTATTGTGAGGCCTCTACTTTTCATTAAGGAAGATGCTTCCTTCTCATTTTCAGCAGAAAAGGTCACCATGAATTCTCTAGGCGTTGTGTCTCAGCTTCACTTTGAAGTCCCAGGGTCACCTGCAGTTGCAGGCAGGAGAGCTTCAGATGAGCTATGTTTTTCCTCATTTGTGTGTCACCATTAATGAAATTTTCCATGTGGAATCCAGCAATTCTTGGAGTGACCTCTGAGCTAGAAGCTAATTTAAAGCAGTCTACAGTAGCTGGCACTGGCTCCAGTGCTCTGAGGAGATAAGCAGCAGTACAGCACATTTTGAAAAGCAAGAGGGAGCAGTTTGTTGTTCAGGACATACATTGGGGCATCTAATCACCTCTCTCAGAAAACCAGGTGCCTTTTGGATCTGCATTGGTGCACCACCTGTACATTACAAATCCGCATATATATATGGGGGTATAGGTGGTGCAGTGTAGCCAAAGGCTCCCTAAGCTTACACAGGCTGAAACCTGCTATCAGGTGTGTGGTTAATTTTCCATGCCACAGTAAAACCTGCATGCTGCACTACAGCAGTGAGGCAGCTGTTTGCGTGTGACTGTATTTTAACATCCATTTCAGAGCTGTTGAGGAGAGATGCAAGTAATTTCTTGGGAGATGACTGGGAGGATATAATTTTGCTCTTAAGGCTTTTTTATAATGTGTGTGTCCAAATGGCAAGCCCTCAGGAGCCAGACTGGTAATTAGAATGTTTTAGATGCTTTCAGGATGATCCAAAACATTTTTCTCTGCACAATAATGCCATGATTATAAACTCCAGTTCTTCTAACATGAGCTGAAAAAGGCAGTGTATGATTCCCAAAGCAGCGGGTAACTTTGGGCCTTGCTGACGATTTCACTGTTTCACAGCTGTTTTGCAGTTTGCCCATCAGCAGCCAATGGCTAAATTCATATTTCAGTCTAATTCCATGATGCTGAAGCAGTGCCCATAACTCAGCGGTGACTTCAGCTGATACCCCTGGGGATCATCCCTTCTGTAAATGTTGCATACACATATTTAACACTTGCATCTATGATCATTGCATACATAACATTGAACCTTTTTAAATACAATCTCAACATGCCAAAAATAGATTATTTCATCAAGTTTCCTGCACTGCAATAGCCATCTTTCATTTACAACATATATATATATATATTTTTTTTTTTTATATAGGAACATGAAAATACCATATATAAATATTTACTTTAAATTCCTCTTTCTTAGTGCATCTGACAGCATTGGTGGAGCAGTTGCTTAGACCATGTGGTTTCTTGGGGGTTTTTAAAAGCTGTGGAGATTAATTGCTCAGTACATTTAAGCAGGACTGTGTGGGCTATTGATACAACCTGCAGATCACTCATCCCCTGCCCATCTGTATTTGTGGACAGCACATGCATTCCTGCTAACAGTATGTACTGTATTTAGTTTTACAGAGCAAATATTTTTGTAGCACAAAGGCAATATCTTACAGAGTGGAATGAAACTAACAGACAAAAGTAAGCTGACCTGAAGCCTGTAGTGACAACAACAACAATAAACAAACAAGAAAGGGCATCTAATTGCTTCCTAGTGTTTATCGTTGCTCTGCAAGTTAGAAACAATGGTCCCAAGCTTGTGAAAATCAGGCTTTAGATTGGTACTTTCTGTCAGTGTTTTCATGGTTAATACCACAGTGTAAGAGCCTTGGATTCAGCTGCTATATAGCCCTCCTCTCAAAAACACTACAAAAATAAATGTTTGGCATAATCTCAGAAGAGGCTTTTCTGTCTCATACAGTCCAACAGCCTATTACCCATGAGGCTGATGATCACAATATTTAGTTGCCAGATCGAGGCTCTATGGACCACACATTTGCCTACACACCCTACCCTGAAAATTTAGTACAAATTCTCTTATCCTGTGGTCTTGCCATGAACTGAAATATATTTCACAAACAGAATTTGCCAGTCTATAGCAGCCAGCTGATAGCTATTTTCTTATAGTAAGGATAATAAAGTGCTTGTGTTTTAATTAGTTACTAGTTAGCAGGGAATTCTAAGGGGAAGGTACACTTTCTATTCCTTCTCCCACTATGGCACTTCCCCAGGAGTTAAACATGAGATTCATCCAGATCAATGTCCGTCTCCCCGAGCTCCACATGTGTGAAGCTGAAATGAGTTGCCAGCAAGGGGTTCTCCATCCCATTGTCCTCACTGATGTGAAGGACAGTATCCCCATGCTGCAGCAAGCTGGTTGTCTCAAGGCCAGTGTAGTCCTCACTGTCAGAGAGCTGAGTGGATGTGGTGCTTTGTGTTGTTGTTGGCCGGGAGTCCAAGCCCTCTTCTTTTTCCTCCTCCTCAGCAGAGAGTGCCTCTCTCTGCAAGTGAGGAGAGCTGGTGGTCAGGTTTAGAGAAGGTGAGAGGGAGTGGGTAAAAAAAGCAAAATAACATCTATAAAATATTTTCTCATTCAGAAATACATTTTACTGTAAAGGACTTGCAGATTATAAACCCCTCAAAATTCTACCCTTAAAAATTATATATTTCTGCTGGTGAATCAAAATTTCAGTCATCAACACTTCTTTATTTCATCTGTTTTAGCATATGGCTTCAAACTGAAAGGGTATGTTTAGATAGATAAGAGGAAATAATTTCCCCTGTGAGGGTGGTGAGGCACTGACACAGGTTGCCCAGAGAAGCTGTAGGTGCCTCATCCCTGGAAGTGTTCAAGGCCAGGTTTGATGAGGCTGGGAGCAACCTGGTTCAGAGTGGAAAGTGTCCTTGCCCATGGCAGAGGGCTGGAATAAGATTATCTTTAAGGTCCCTTCCAATCCAAACCATTCTGTGATTCATTCTATGATTCTAAAAATAGTGGTCTTTAATTTTTTCAAGGCAAAAGACACAGCCCCAAAAGACACAGGATATCTGGGCATATAGAAGTGGTTTCAGTATCACTGATATGTTGAAGGAGTGACTGGGATTGTCCCTGCACTGTCCTCAGTGGTGTCCAACAGAGAAGAATGGTAGACAAGCAATTTCTTTTGCAATGTGGTGCTTTTGCTAAAACAGTTCTTTCCACATCACTCAGATGGAGCAAGGGGAACAGACACACGTGACAAAGCTCTCAGTCATGTTACCTGGCCAGTGGCCTGGCTGTGGAGATCAGCTACAATGAGAGCAGGGGAGGAGGTCAGCACAGGTTTGTTGAGGGGTTCCTGCCTGCTGGTCGCTGGGGGACTGCTGCGATCGCAGCCTGGTTGCTGGGCCACCAGAGCTGGAGGGTCTTCAGGGCAAGCAGGTGGAGCCTCGGGCTGGGCTTCAGTGAAAGTCACCGACCGCTTCTGCTCTGCTGAAGGGTACAGAGCCCAGAAAATTGAGGGTTAACATTTGGGAAGAAAAACACAGCAAGAAAAGTCAAGAGAGAATCCCTGAAGTTTTTACAACTAACACAGGATTCTTGGTTCATTTCATCTTTCTAACCTGTCCGACATCTAATCTAAAAGTCTTTTAGCCTGGCCTTTATCTGCAACAATGGGAAGAGTCAGGGATCTCCTGACGTCTGGCCAGCACACCTACCTTTGCCATGGCTTGGTGAGTCAAACGCCACCCATAGCATCCCAGAAGAATGAGTTTAATTCCCATGTGAGTTAAGCATTTCTGCCCTCAAATAAGAAAGGGAAACTGTCATGCAAATATATAGGGGAATTGCCTGAAATTTTGCAGGAAATCTGAGGGGAAAAAAGTGTAGCTGATAGCCTCTGCTTCCTGCAGACTAAGTCCCATATCCAGGAACAACAGAAGAGCACAGAGTGAAGACAGCTAGACTTAAAACCTAACAGTAAAACTGATATCCCTGCTCCTGCTCTTATTTTGGGTTAACTTTTATGTTTCAAACATCTCTAGCAGTGCACTTCTGCTGAGCTGTTAGAAACCCAGAAAGTTCTCAAGCAACCTTTGCTCTTTCAGATGTTTGCTCTAAAGCTCACTGCTCACTTCAGGTGGTACAGAATACAGCCACCTACTCTGCTTGGCAGTGGTGACTCCTGAAAATGTACAACATGGACTGGAACATGTGTACAATCCTTAAAGCTCTCCACTGCTAAACCTGTGAATGATGGCACATTTCCTTCTTTCTACTACTCACAATAGCAGCTTCACAACTTGCACATTTAGAGGTTTTGGACAAGACATCCTGACTAGAGCATACCTGTCCCCTAAATTCTCCACAAGTCTTGGAAACAAGATCATTCATTGTCTATGTCCTGTTTTACCTTGAAAACCTCAGGAGAAACAATCAAAGGGTTTTGAGGGAGTGATTTTGTGATAGGGAATCTACTTTTTAGGAAAAAGGGTAAAGCTGCTGCATCTTCACTTTAATATAGGCTACTAGCAACATACTATTCCATTAAGCTAAAGCAACAACACTGTATTTTCCAGCTTCCAGTGTGAAGTGCTGGTTCTAGGAAGGCAGCACTACCCTACCGCAGGCTTTAGGCTTTGGCTGAATGCTCCGTCGTGTGGTGGAAAGTCGAGCTCCATGACGACTTCGAGGCTCGGTTTGAATTTTCTGACGTGACAACAGTGGTCGTCGAAGCTAAGTGTTGGAAGAGAGAGTTAGCTGATGTATGGTCACATATTGCACAGCTGCTCTTCTGAAAGAAGAACAGATCATCATTGTCTGTTCCTTTAGATGTCCATTCACTCAACTTTTAACAAATACTTGTTTTAAGGGTTCCGTGTCTCAGACATTTCCTTCATATGAAGCTCTGGGCTTTGTGCCTTTTCAGTTTAAACACTGAATGTAATGCAATGCAGGCTGTGTGATCGTAATTTAATAATTTTTTTAAAAGCCCGCAGAGGACAAGATTGATGAATTTAAAACAAAGGGCACCCTCTCTCTTAGGAATCTTCTCCAACCTCACAGCTACGACTTGTGTTCCAGTTCCTGCTAACTTAAGGGACTGCACTAATATAACACAAATTAGGGAGAAGGGGCACATCACATCCACAAATCATGTCCAAACAGACACAGACAAGAAAAGCCAAACCAAATCAGACAGCGTTTAATGTCTGTATTCTCACCTGCCGCAGGCCTCTCTTTCGCCCCAGGGGCTGCTGAAGAAGAAGGTTCTGCTGTCCTGGCTCGCTCTGCACACTTGCCACCCTGTTAGATGTTGACAGCATTAGGCCAAGCTCAGAAGCACCCTAGAAGGTGTCCTGGCAATTTGGACTTAAATAAATAAATAAATAATAGGTTGGTCAACCACTAATGGCACAGTCACTTCAAAGAGCAGTACTGTCTTTGAAGGATGGGAGGAACGTGTCTGTTGGGTTGTGGCTTCCGGGGCTTAGGAAAGGGTTGGAGGTGGAGTCATGGCAATCAGGACTTGGCCACGCATAGTTAGCATCCAAATATAAATAACTGCAGTTTTCAGTTTTCAGTCATTGATTGATGCATCCCATTGAGCAACACTCACTTCTCTGCACCCTTTGCCACATCAGTGAAGGCAAGAACATCAGCTTCCTAGCTCAAAAGTCTTCTTCTTCGCTTTTTCTTTTTTCAAAGACAAGGTTGTAAAAGCTATTTTTTTCCCTCCCAAACAGACTCCATGGCCTCATCACTATTTTGACATCTGGTTTTAATTTCAATTTAAGGAAACAAACAACAAACACAAAGTGACAAAGGATCCATTCACATAATGAATGCATGATTTATATGAACAAGGCCCCACACTCAACACTTGCAGTCTTAAGTCTTTGTGGCTAACAAACAAAANCAGCTTTTTGTTTTTAACTATATTGGCACAAAATATACAAAAATCTGCAGTAGAGGAATCTTTAGCAATAAAACATACTTGGCTACATACAATTTCATTCTGTCATTCAACTGACTATTTATTTTTCTTAATATAAGAATACCACCCTTTCCTCATCTTTATTAAAGCACTGTATTCCTCCAAACAGTTTAAAACTGGTCATTTAGCAGTCACAAAACTCTCAGTTGGACGAACTATGTCTGAGAGACACATGGCTACAACAGCCACTAACATTTATAATGGACTTCTTTTAACTCAGGCAGCTGCTTTCTTAGGCCAGATTGTAATCCACTGAGCCACATGTCCTATTTAAGCAACTTCCAGCTATATCTGATATGCACTGTTGAAGATTCAATGTTGCAATCCATTTTGTCTTTGGCCGGCATTAATCTAAAGGAAAACAACATTCTTTTCTCTAGATGCTTCCCTTGGATCTCTCTGGAGTTGTTCAGTACCAACAACAGAGTGGAGAAAGAAGACAATCTTTGGGAGAGACAAGACATGAAGGATGTCTGTGGAGAGGCTTAAAAAGCTGTGTCCTGAGCAGCTCATTCGTCACTTTGAAAAAAGTTATCGATTGCCCTTAGAAGGTTTGGAGGACCAGAACATGAGAACTTCCTTCTCTGCTTTGGGGCAAAGACTGGTTACCCAACCTGAAAGTCCTACTTCTTCCTCCCTTAACATTTAAACTAAAGCCAGAGTTTTCACTAAACCATATCTGTGTGTTTCTGTCAGCTCTACTAGGGAAACAGTGGGAAACCTCAAGGATAGAAATATCCTGGGACCCTGAAACTGTTTTTCTTTTGGGTGTCTGGCTACTAATCATGCTGTACATGCCCTCAGCAATTTAGAAAAAAGAGGAACAGCTTCTGCAAGTTCAAAGCCAGAAAAAAACAAATTATATTTGAGTCTTTTTCTCCCATTTCTTCAAATGAGATCACCAATCCCTGGAACGTATATCCCAGGTTTTCTATAGGGTATTGACATGATTTACATAACAAACATCCTAAGCATCATTCAAACACCCACCTAGGGATAAGCAGAGCTCTCAAAGTTACTCCCTGTTGGTAGGACTGTGTTCTTGACCCAAACAGTAACTGCAACACATACAACTGGTAGGTCTGGAAGCAACACATCACTTCTTATTAAAGCAAAGAGACTGCACCTTAATTAGTCTTTGAATTTGTGATCCAGACTATCTGGAATTACAGCTTGGCGAACTTCCTTCATTTTCTGTTTCTAGGATAACATAAAAACTTATTCTTCTGAATTTTCAGACTTTTTAGAGGAGTTACTCATGCGAATGAAGTAGGAATTAAATGGAGAAAGTCTTGAAAAAGTAATTTTCTACTGGACTAGCTTTTGAGAACAGTTACAATTTCTGATGAAGGTAATGTCTGTAGCAGAAAGACTACAGTTGTATTCAGTACAAAACACTTTATGGTACTGAAATAAACTCTGTTCACATGTTATGAAAATACTTTGAAAAAGTCATTAGATAAAGAATGTACATGGACTGCACCAGGGCACAGAGCTATAAAACTGGAATAATTGAGGACAAACAATAGGTGAGCAAAAGAAAGGCTGGACTTTTTGTCTTCCTGTTGGAGTCTGGGATTTTTAGCTTGGCTTGTATCATAAGTGAGTACAGTGGATGTTTATTTTCTGTACTGAATCATTACACAAATTTGTATAATTTGGGATGATCTTATGACCTGAAATTGCAGACACCTATTGTAGGCAGAGGGTAGACCCAGGAGCAGCACAGTCCTGCTATGGCTGTCTTTTTGCCTTCTATCCCCAAATTTTGAAGAAGGGAAGGGGAGGGAGAGAGAGAGAATCATAAAGACCACAAATTTCAGATTAGTTACTGAATTTTCAGATACAGCTTTTCCCATCCTGAAGGTTTGTGAGGGTTTATTTTCACATCAAAGAGCAGCACTACTGATCTTGTTTCTGTGAAAATGAGTGTGGCAGACAGAGGGTTGGCTCTGTGCAGTCTGCACTCCCTCCTTTTCTTTCTCTCCTTGTTTACCGGACCTGACCAGGAATACAATGTTTTTTTCTGGCAGCCCATAGGACCCAGTCAAGGAACACCAAATCAAGTGCCATTTCAGATGACAGTACACTTTCCTCCTGTGGCAATGTGATCAATAAGAATAGTTTTTCTGCAGGACATAAGCCAGATTTATTTGGAATAACAAGCTAGATTTTTTTCCTACCAAACACAAAGATGCTCTGTCACTCTCTCAGTATCTCTATCAGGGGTTTATCTGCACAACAATGTTACTCTCATAACACAGGGCAGAGGCAGGTGAGCAAAATGCCAAATGAACCCAACTTTGTGGATGCATGTTGCCAGCATTACAAAGAATGACAGCCAGTGCAATTACACGGTGGGGGCCAAAGCAAACTTTGTCAGGTTGGCAAGTACAAGAACTGATGCTCAGGAATTACAAGAAACCATGCTGCTAAAAAAACAAAACAACTGAGACGAAGCAAGGAATTTAGATGTGTGTTAAAAAGGCGTACATGCTTGCCATGCCCTGATGGTGGAACATCATACATAGTCTGATGAATGAGTAGGGTTAGTGGACAAAGGCAGAGGAGAATGGGTTAAATGTATTGCATCTCCAGACACATCCCAGCCTAGGTCTGCTGCTGGAATTGCTCTGGAAATGAGGATTCCCTCTGATTTCTTTTTTTTATTAGGCACCATTAAGCCAAGATAGGCACAATGACAAACATCACAGGGAAATATGGTAGTGCAACAGATTTCCATTACAGTGGCTTCTCTTTCTTCTTCCTTTCTGATTTGGGAAAATATCCTGTCCTCTCAGGTTATAACCACATGATGATGCTGGGCACATGCTCCTCAGCCCTGTACCTCATGCTGTCTGAGCACTTCAGTGCTCTCCCATTCCTATCTTCCCTGCTTTTCTACATGGCTGGCTCTAATTGGGAAAAAGACTTTAGTATTTTTTTGTTTTGTCACTATTTGTTTCATTTATTTAAGACTCCTACCTTCCATAAGGTTCTAGTCCCTAGTAAATGTGATTTATTTCTTTATGTCAGTTATGACTAAACATCAGCTTTGAATTCAGAAGCCAATCCCAAATAGTTATTGTTGTGCTCCACCCAAAATCAAAGTTACATAAAAAAACCTTCAAGGCTGCTTTATTCAAAAATAATGTTCCTGAATGTGAAACCAAATTAATTCTGTCCTTTGATCCCCACAGCACAATGAGCTCCCACAAATATCTGTGTTATTAATCCTGTCCTTTAGAGGAATAATCCAATTTGCAAATCTGATGATACAGTCGAAACATCTTTTCCTCCTCACAAAGTTCTAACCTAGCCTTTTCAGTCACATTTGCAGTATTTTCCTGTCTTCATTCCTTCTAAGGGTTTGCAGTGGTGACACTCCTCCTTCAGACATTAGTGCCTTATACTTGAAAAGAGTACTAAGCCTCAGCAGAACTGTCTCCCAAGCACATCTGCCAGTGTGTTTGCCTTAGGAGATCTCTTTACCACAGGGCAGAGTGGAGAATAGTGTCCTGGTCTCTAGAGAAAATTTGTGTGACAGAAATTATTAGTAACCCATTGTGCAGCTAATTACATTTCAGGGTTCAAAATAATTTATTGCATTTGAACTCATCTGTTATTAGTTGTCTCATATTCTTCAGCCTCACCACAGTAATTAGGAGTGACTCCCTCCAACTTAAGATCAAAACATTTCTAAATCAACAGTGATGTAACCGAATATCAGGTTATTATGGCTTTAACTCTGATATGGACCCTCTCCTTCATCCTCCTTGACTAGTGAGTTTTTAGCTCTGCTAAAGGGACAACATGGAAGTTCTCTGAATAATTTCTGTTCTCTTTAGCCCCCCAAACGTGTTCAGATGACATGCAATCTGTCTTACTTTATTACAAAACCAGGTAACAATATTCTTGCCTCTGCCAAGAAGCCAAGTCGTTACCTAACACCACTCCTGCTGTAGCACCAATTAGAGACCAATCTGCTAAAGCAGGGTTCACACACACAGAGGACACCATGAATCATGGGATGAGCTCAGTGACACAACTGATGAACCCTCCATTTGTCAGTCAATGAGAAGGAACTAACACAGCAGCCTGTCCCCACCCCAAAAGGCCACTACCCTCATCTAAACCCAAGCTAACAAAACAAACCATTCACACAAATGAATCAACATATCCACAGCTTCCACTGGTGCAGGAATGAAACAGTGTGTTACCCTCCCTGTTGCCAGTGTAAGGGGCCATGCTGTCCTGGAAGGGAGCAGAGATGCTCTTGGGACTATGACAGCTCTTCAGCATGAGGAGGATGGGTTTAAAGGTTGGAGCACAGCAGCAAAACAGGAAGGATGATTAAGACAGTTGAGCTGGCTGTTAAAGATGCAGTCTTCTCCTCTAAGCTCATTCCTGACCTATTTAACACAATGTCCCTGTGTGTTCTCCTGTCCACAGGTAATGGGGAGCATGTAGACCTGAACTCTAGCACTGACAGGGCAGTTTTAAATGTATATTAATAGTGTCCACCTGCAAGTTTTCTGAGGTCATTTGAGAATTGGAAATGATTTGTAAAACTAATGAGAATTACTGTAAAGCATGCACAGAGCACTATATTATACAGGATTTACAATATTAGTTTTATTAGTGAATGATAAAGAACACAGCTTGATATTAAGTCTTTTGTGATGGCAGTATTATGAATGGAAAAACAGATGTCTCTGTTTTATATAAGCCTCCAGACTAATGCCTATAACGGGCTACAGTTAATGCCTCATGGATAATCTTTCTCATGCCTTTCAAGCAATTGCTAAACAAGGGGAAAACCCTGAGGCCAGCCCACTGCTTTACTCGCTACAACTTTTTCTTTCCTTTTCCCCTTGGCCTCCTCAAACTTATTGGCAATCAAAGCTGAAAACTGAAGGTGTGTTGCTACACCTTTGACTTGCAGGCCTGAATATTGGTGATCCACAAGAGACAGAGATGGAAGAGTGACAAAAGGTGAGGGGAAGAGACAGGAGGTTGGAAACGGCTTGTTTCCCAGAACACACACTGACAGACAGGTAGTGTTGACACTGTACCTAGAGAGGCTGCCCTCAGTGGCCAGGCTCGGGGAGTCATCGAGGACATTAGGTTCACTGCAGGAGGGGCAGGGAGATTAAGAATTTAGGGAAAGAAAATGCAAAAAGCATGTGCTTTTCTCTGTTTTCAAGGGAAAAAATATCAATGGAATAAAAAAGTAAAAAAGGACGGTAACATTAATTGGTCTCACACGCTCAACAGCACATATATGACTCAGAGGAGCTGAAAGAACATTTGATCACAGGAGCAGTCTTTAGAGGGAGTTTACACTGCATGGAGCCTTCCACATCTCAACTGAGATTGGGGAAGCTGAGAAGTTCAGCAGGATGTGTTTCCACAGGAAATAAGGGCAGGGAACTATTTTCAGAGCCATTTTCCTGCAGCATTTTAATTTAATTGTGTTCTATTTACTTCCAACTTAATAGAAAGCTTTTTTCCTTCCCCCTTCCCCATGAGCCACTTCTTGAGGGAGGGTTAATCTGTCTCCCATGAGCTATAGAACATTCTCTTTCTGGTATGAATCTAAGGACAAACATCTGGAAAACAAGGCCCTGTAGTTCAGTGGCACTGTAAATAAACAGCTGGTGAGGATCCTGACAAAGGACTACAAAATCCCATTGCTTTTCTGCACTAGAGCCATTGGGTAGAAGTAGCCTGCTCAGCCCATAGGAAAAACATGAGAGAAAGCAAGCAGCCTGCTGGGCTACCAGCAGGAAAGCAGTAATAATACTACTTAGCATTAATTAGTTTACATTTGTGAGGCAGTCTGGAAGTCCATAGGCCATCCATAACTAAAACAGCATGACATCAAAGACTGTGATTACACTTGCTGAGCTGGTCCTTTCCCTACCCGGATGAAAAGCTAGGAAACCTAAAAAGTACTTGGGTACTTAAAAAGTAGAGAGCAAAGATCTCTGACACAGTTTTTCGGTTTTTTTCTCATCATCACTATGATTTGGGATTGCACAAAGTAAAGATTGCTGTCAGTCAGCTGTGACTCGTATGAAGTTTATACATTGAAGATAGCAGTGAAAGATTGAGGAAAAGGCAGCTTTGCATATTAATTTTTCAAGAAACAAAGGGACTGACTCAATTGAGTTCAAATGAGTTCCTGAAAGCTCTTTTGTGAAAGCTCCCAGATAAAATCTGTGTAACTTCTCTCTAGTAAATCATCTCTCCTATCTCTGCTGGTATGTACCACAGCTATTACTTTTCCTTCATCTACCAAGGTTATTTCTTTAATTACAAGCAAGACTGGAGTGGGAGCAACATTGTTTCATTTTCCAAGGCTGGTCAAGAGATAATGTAGCATCTATTTCTCAGATATTCAAAGGAAGTAACATAAATTAATCTGTCCTTTGTCAGATACCCTTGGATAACTTGTTGCAGACAAATAAAACAATAAACATTTCTTAATTAGAAAAATATCAAATTTAAATACAAAACTTCTCTCTACATCTTCTAAAGATGTAAGTTTCCCAAATTCCAATCTTTTTCTCACCACTCCATGTTAACCAGGAATAAGGCATTCAAAGTTATTTGTATCAACAAGTATATTTCTGGTTTTAAACAGTATTAAATCGCATCTTTAAACATGACATTCAGTTTCTGTGATGAACCTAGTTACACTTCTAGAAAGGACAAAGAGCACATGGAAGAAAACAAAGTAAATCAAACAGGATGCCTCTGTCCCATTTCCTAGTTTCTCAAGATTCCTCCCTACTTCCTACACAGATTGGGTGTGGTCCCCTAGTTCAGTGCATAACCACAAAACCACATGTTTTCTTTTTGCTATCCAGCAGTAGTGGAGGAAGAAAATAATGCTTAGTGTTTATGAAACTGTTTAAGAGGAAGGTTTCTGTGGATGACAGCTTGTTCTTATGGACCTTACAGATCATCCTGGAAAATCATGATTTCCAATCCTGCACCCTTGGTCCAACACTATTCCAGGATGAAGAATTTAGCATCACTATGCTGGCACTGATTCCTCTATGCCATCTCTCTGATCTACCTGCGTCATTTCTGCTCTTGTGACTGTAATGGGGAAGATGAAAAGCCCATGCTGTTACCTTTGGCTGGGTAACATGCCCACCTCAGTCTGAGGTGCAGACACGCTGGAGAGATGGCTGGAGAACCGCCTCCTTGCAATGGCACCCATAAGGTATGTTTCTTGTTCACTTACCACACTGGGCATGCTCAGGGAGTCATCTAGAAAGAGGAAAAACAGGAAAGGAGAGGAAAGAACCATCCCAAACCCCACCTTCATCTTCACAGTTGTCAAGAGACAACAGCGCAGAAAGACATATGCATAAACTCCTACATGATGAGGAATCTGGCAGACATAGGGCAGGGATTTATCTTTCAGCTTAAATGACTGTCAGAAAACATGTTTGGGGAATTCAGCTTCCACTAGGGTTTAATTCATGTGATTAATAAATTGCTTGTTGATATACAGTGTTTTTGGCATAAAAGTTGTAACTGGGCATTTTGCTGGTGTGAACTGCTGCTGTGACATAACAAAGCACTGTTACCAAAAAACCTACACATGACATCAAAATGCAGAACTGACACCCCTCAACATACTTTGAGACACGCATCTTAAAATGTCACCAAAAAAATTGGATAATTTGACTCAAATACATCACACTGCAACAGAATTATGCAGAGAGTTGGACTGCAGTCAGGACTGCTTGAAATTTTCAGTGCTGTTTCAAATTCTATAAAATGCCTGGAAAGAAATTAGTCTGTTATGTTTTTTATCAAAACAGCTTTTAATTATAAATAAAGGGAAGGTTGTGTGTAACTTTTTCTTTTTTACTTTTTCCAATTGTGATGTAGTGATACATTTTACAGCAGCATTAAGCCAAGGCAGGTCTGAGGCAATAATGCCACAGGAAGATGGCATTTACCATTTCTCACGGTGGCTCAGATTTAATATGAGGCTGGAAACAGAGTTTGCCCCAGTGAGTAAATATCTGAGCAATGTAAGAGCAGTTCTGGGTGGATTGTACAATGTTTAGAAATGAACCTAGCTAAAATAAAGTTGGGCTGAGGCTGGAAACTTTCAGGCTAACTGCTCTGTCTCTAAAGGTAATTCTCCTGTAACCGCACAGACCTTTCTTTTGAGCCTCCCATATCCACTCCTTTTGTTTGATGACTTTGGGGGTCAGTGGTCCTCTAATATAGAAGTGAAGCACTTGAGTTTCAGGCATTAGGCAACCAATCACTGCAGCACCAGAAGTCAGTATCCCTGCTAAAGCAAAGGGAAGCCCAAGCCTGACGACATATGAGCAGAGTTTTCTACACTGGCTTTCAGTGAAAGACAGCTTAGAATCAGAGAGAAGGCAAAATTATAAGAATAACATCGAATTCAGCTGAAATGACAAACCAATATTCAGGTCATTGCAAATAAGTCCCCAGAAGATTCACTATGCCACTTTTTCTAAACTGGCACTAGACAGCCTGGCAACCTTAGAAATTGCCAGCTGCCCAAAAGGGAGATCAAGTTTTTGTTGTCAGCAGATTTAAGATTTAATTTTCTCTTTGTTAATTGAGTGGCACAAGCACACAGGCATTCCACCCTGTGTAGAGCACAACTGGATCCCATGCAGCACAAGGACATGTTCCGTGTCAGAGCATGTGGACAGAAGTGATGAGCAGGAAATACTACAATCATGCAGGAACAGGATCCTCACTACAGAACCACAGCCCCTGCCCACTGTTGTGATGAAAGTCAAAGAGAGGACTGGTTGCCAAATGCCTTGTCAGCACTATGAGGATTGCATGTCCATCCCAGTCTCAGACACTAAAAATCTGCCTGTGCCCTTCCCTTTACCTTGCCATGCCTAAAGAGGCAATGAGGAGTATGTACAACCCAAGCTTTAACACCATGAATGGTTCAGCAACCACACCAGTTTCTCAGCCTTATGCTCCTATGGGTCTTTTCTTCACACTTGTAAAAGGTAACTCTTTTCCCCTCCCAGTCAACCTGTAGAATATTGAGAAACCACCTTCACTGCTTGAGGCTTAGCTTGAATCACCATCCACGTACTTTCTTCATCATCCTCATCTGTGCGGCTCAGTGTGTCCTGCGAGGCCTGCTGGGAAGGCTCACTATCCTGCTCCCAGACTGTGCCAGTGCCGGTGTTGGAGCGGGACATGGTGGCCAGGCTCAGACGGTAAGCAGAGGTGGCGGTGCCCACAGTACTGACCGATGTCTTCCCTTGGTAAGCTATACAAGATGGGGAAACCAAAACCAAGTCAGTGATAGCACTGGAAATCAAAAATCAACCAAGTGTTCCTGACCCATAGGGCACTTCATTTGGCCCAAATTAATGGGACTGTGGTGGCAGAGGTGATAAAACACCCACAGCTGCCCTGGCTCACCTCTCCCAAATCTCTGTTTTTCTTATGCAGCTCAGTTTTTCCAGCCTTACTGTCATATTTTACAGATCAGCTTCAACATTTAGGAACAAGACAAATTATTGCCAAAGAAAAAAGGCAGACGCATTTCCTTTTGGATTTGTTGTCCTAAGAATAAAACATAAACCTTTTGCTATGTGTAAGCCGCAGCTGCCATCTAGTGGGAAAAGGGGTAACTGTCACAGGAGACGTGTCATGCAGGAGAGAATTCGGTGCATCACAAGCTCAGGGGTGCTGATCTGGACCTCATGGTAGACAAAAAACAAAGAGACCAAGGGCAGAAAGGGAGAGACAGATCTGCTACTCCCAAACAGCAAGACATTTCTGCACAAATAGGTTTGACTTTACAGAGGCTGCACTGGGGCTGGGGCTGCACAAGTCAGCTGAGACAGCAAGAGCCGGCTGCTGGGGAATAGGACTCAGACATTTCACAACTAACCTGGACTTCTATTGACTGTCCAATGGCAAGGCTTGGCTGGGCATAGGCTCCAGGGGTAGCTTGTCAGGAGGTGTGTGTATCACCCCATACCTCACCTAGGCAGTAGGTCTGCCTCATAAGCAGGGATGAGCAGCTGGTCAGACTGGGCTGATGGCCCTGAGCTCTTCCTATGCTACTTACCGGACCCACTGTGCACAGCCTCCTTCAGAATCTTCAGCTCATTGTTGAACTCGGCAATGAGTGAGCTCTTGCAGAGTGGGCGCGGGATGAAGCGCCTCTCCAGCTGGTCAGAGATGTGCTGTCGGGCAGCTAGCTCCTCGTGGTTCTCAACTGGCTGTGCCAGCAGCTGCAAAATTGGGACACATTAGCATGTCAAGGAGATGGTGCCCAGGGAACTGGGACTAGTGTCTGAATCATCTTCAGCCAGCAGCCAGCAGACCATCCTCTTTATAGCACGTTTCCGCCTGTGTTTTGGGGACAACCTTATATTTGACTGAAGAGGTATTAAAACCTCACTGGCACAGGGTATATGGGGATGAATGCTTCCTAATGCTAAGCTATACCCTTGGACATGAGACAGCTCCTTCTTCCACACTGATTTATTCTGTTCAAGAGAAAAGGTAAGCTAAATAAGCTGGAGTACCATGTGCTGGTCTACTTGATAAGCAGGGAAGAGCTGTGATTAACTTAAGCCTCAGCTGCCTCAGCCTAGCAGCTGTCTGTTCATCCACAAAAGTCCTGTCAGAATATTCACACAAGAGATGGGAAGTGGAGTGGTCCTTCCTGGCTATTGGCTGTACTGCCTAGTTTTATGCAGAAGAGAGATTTCTGGAAGATTTCTGCCAACACTGTCCCAGGCTCAGCACATCTACACTACTTTAAAGTGCTTTGATTGTTCTAAAATTAAGTCCACATGCAAACTCTCTTGGTCCAGCCTATAGTACTTTCCATCCCGAGGAAATAAGTCTAGGTGTAGTCTATGGATCAGAGCTCCTGTATGACTGGCATACTCTTTAGTGTTGGCTAGGAAACAGCCCTGTGATCCAGTTTCAAATGGTTCTTAGGCCTACTAACTTCTGAAAGGTAACTCCCTACGTACAGTTCTTCCAAGAGTGCTGTTCCTCTGTTCTCAGCTGGGGAGTAAGGGATATCATTGTCTTTGAGGTGTGATCTATCAAGAGCCAAAGCAACTGTTACCTTGCACTGGATGAAGGGTCGAAGGAGCACAAAGATTGGGATGCGTGTTCGTATGATAAAGTCGAGGAAATCCCACAGGGCCAGCCCTCCCACCTTCCGCAGGGCCATCTCTTTGACTTGAAGGCTCAGCCAGTACCACTGGCTATCCAGCTGGCGTTCAAAGCAAACAAGGATCACCTTCAGGGCTACAGGGGAACACACACCAGCAAAGGGCAGTCAGAGATGTTTCCACTGTCTTTCACAAGTGCTGGGGGAGCAGCTGGGAGAGGGCCACAGTCGGTTCAAGCCTACACAGGCATGCTTGCATACACAGGCACATGCATTCCCACACACCTTGGGATCACAACTGTGTTTTCTATCAGTCTCCAAATGTGTCAGGGAAGGAGCAACCAATCTTCTTGTAATAAAAGCCTCAGAATCAGGACTGGGAGTCCAATTTTCAGAGAAATTTTCCTACTTCGTACCTAAGTTCCTCTGTATATTCTTGCTCTATCTTCCCCTCTCCTTCCCTGCAGGGTTCTTTTATCTTCCCAGAATTCAGATATTTTGAAAGCAGTGTGGCTGATCAGAAAACCACAAAAATCTTGATCAAGCATATCCACACGAGGAGCCAGTGACCTGCAGGTGATTTATGGGGTAATGAAAAGAACCTTTCTAGCAGTGCAGCTGCCTGAGTCATGGCCACACTGTAATCTAGAATGGTCCAGTAAGCCAAGGGCTGTAGCTTACAAGAGCACAGCATTACAAATGGGGATGAACAGCAGTTAGGTTCAGAACAATGCTCTGCACTGAAGTGGGCAGTGACCAACACTTGGCTCACAAGAGAGACAAGAAATCTCTCCCTTTTCATGCTCCCCTGGTATGGAACAAATAGGCCTGGGAATTATTGGGAGAAGTTTGACTACTCCATTTTTCTGAATGGGATAGTCAAGACTTCTCAGTCATCACACATCTGTATCCCCATTTGTTGGGGGAGGGGTCTAAACCAGTAGTGAACTGCCAGTTTTTCATCAGTGTTACCCCATTCCTCAGATATGGGTTAAGAAAGACCTGAATATAAATCTTCAAATAAATGCTCTCACTAAATCAGAAACAGAGAAGAAGTTTTTGAAGGAGTGCTTTGAGAGGAAACTCTGCCTGATAGTCTGCAGTGCCACTGCATCCCAATTTGTTTTTTCTTTCCCTTCACCTGTGGGTCATATGTGAGATAATACAGTACCTTGGACCATCATACAGTGAGCAGAGGGCAAACCAGAAATTAAGGACCACGTGTGCAGGGCCAGAAGACAAACAGATCACATCACCTTTACCCTTAGCTGGCCAAGGGCCAGTGAGGTTATGATGTTAGGAGCTGATAGGCAGTCTGACTCGCCTTTTGTGGCTTCACTGCTGTACTCTGCAGTATGAAAACTGACTTCTGCCTGTGCTTCTCTCCTCCAGCTGCAGTGTAGACACTGCTCACATTGCAATATATTCCAGAGATACTCTTAACTTCATGCTCTGGCTTGGCCCCTTGTTTAGGACAAGTCTTAAAGCAGTTAAAAAGAGGTCACTTAGCTCCTGGCTTGACATAGTTCTCTTTGGTGCTCTCTACAGTCTTGAGCACTCCACTTTAACTCTGTCTGTTCTCAGAGGTCAGCAGAAGCATCACTCACCTAGGTAGGCAGCCTGACTGGTGGATTCTGCGAGTCCTTCCCGCCTCAGGTCCTTCCCTGCATCCCCTGGAGTGGAGCAGTGGGCAGGGGAGCTCTCCAACATAAAATTCTTGCTGCGGGAAGTGCTGATAATGCGAGGTGGCAGGAGGATATTGGTAACAGTCTGGAGCAGCAGCAGGACCTCAGGCTGCTCCAGCCAGGGGCTATCTAAGATGCATTGGGAGAGGAAAGAGAGAGGAAAGATCAGGCTATATCCCATCAAAGACACCCAAGAGATCCAGACCCTGTTCAGTTTGCAAAACAGGGTGTGTCTCAAATGTCCCCTAAGCCCAAACTCCATCCCCCACACCTTGTTATGCTCCTCTCCTCCTGCAAGCAAAGGCAAAGTTTGTTTTAGCACCAACACAAACACACATGAACACAGAGCTACACAGCACAAAGAAATGTCCCATTCAGCGATCTCATTTCCTTTTGGCATTCCCCTCTCCCTTTACTCTGCTTTCATTTATGGATTTGCCAGTGAAGACCCTCTATAACAGAAAGCAAGGTACAGGCCTTATGCCAGATGAGTGGCATGGATTGGGCAGACTGTGATCCACAGGGGCACACAATTTCCATCACCTCTGCTTCCCTCTGTGGGTTCTGCTACAACAGATTTATCTCACCCTGCACTCCAGTTTCAAAAGCAGGAACACATCTGTGTAAGACCTGACTCAATAATCAAGGCAGAGCTGAAACAAAGAAAAGAAGTAACAACAACTTCTCCCAGTGGGGCTCTTTTCAGTCTCAGACCCAAAGGGCACTTAGCTGACACACTGCCAGTGACAGAAAACCAAATTAATAAATAAAATACAGAGGACAGGGAAAGTGCAAACATCAGTTGTCAGAAAAGAGGGAGAAAATTTCTTTTTGTTAAATTAGTCAGACCTTTGCTTCCAGATCCTACTGTGAGCACAAATGGAATCAGGAGATTTAAAAGCATTCCTTCCCTTCTTTCCTGATTGGTGAATGGGGAGACGACATGGCTTAGGGGGAAATCTTCTTTCAAAGCCTGTGCAGTAATAACAAGAAAGGATTAAACAATTTCATCAGTAGATCATGCACACAAGTCACTGCAGGAAATGACGATCCCCAGGCACCCTGTTCACACAGTGTAACACCAACATTGATGACCTGAAACCTTCAGACTACTTAGTCTGGAGTAAAAGGAACTCAAAGAGTAACACGGAGGTCACCTGCTCTTATCACAGACAAGATGTAAGAAGATGTTAGATTCCTAACTCCTATTTATGTTTAATAAAATCAGATGTATCCCTCAGGAGTCAGCTGACTGTTAGTCCTAAGATCTGCATGTCTGTGAATGGCATCAGGATGTGACCCAGACTATGTGGAATAAAAAAAGGAACAGAGGAAACTGCACAAATGACATAGTGTAAATATTCAAATAAACATGGAAGCTATTCCCAAAGATTTTTTTGTTCTGCCTCACTTTGTTCTGCCCCATCCTCCTCTGTAACAAAAAGAATGAACTCCTGAAAAATAAACAAAATGCACATTTACTTCTTGACACACAGTCAAGCCTAAGTTGAATGGTCTGTCACCTTCTTTAGAGGTGGTAATAAAAATAACTGTTACTAGCACCTCTGCTCATTTACGATATCCCCATTTCTAGACTTAGCTGTGAAATGCAACTCTTCAAGCTTGCAGACATGGGTTGAGAAATTCCAGGAGAAGATGTTTTCTGATAGAGTGTGAAGTACTTCTGTTTCCTATCCTGCAGGAAGTATTAGGAATTATGAGTACTCATGTGTTTTTCTTGACATGTTTGGTTTTCATGACATTTAAAGCTCATGAATGAGTGAAGAGGGAGAAAAGGGTAATAAAAGTAAAAGCTCCCAATACTTTAAAAAATATTAATTTGGTATCTGGTTTTAAAAAATAGAGAATATTTCAGAGAAGGTGAAGAGGGCCCATTTTTGTTTTTGATTAAAGAACCATTGCCTCAGAGCTGGAAGAAACCTGTGTAAATTTGTTCCAAAAAGTCCTGTTGTGCCTCATGCTCTGAGAGCCAGCACTGTATTTTGGTTCCTATAAGCCTTCCTTCCCAAGTCACCTTCATACCTGCCTAAGTATTCAACTGGATGTGCCAATGCATATTTAAAAATGGAAGTTGGAGCTAGATTAGGAAATTTGTTCCTTTGAACACCATTCTGGCTAATTTCATACCAATGGGAAGGGAAAAGGATACAGAGGCAGAAAGACTCTTCATGGCACTACTATGAGAAAAGAATAGTGATGAAATTATCCAAAAAGTTCAGAATGTTTTCTTTATTCTGGACAAGGATGCCATTGTGTCAGCAGCTGAAAAGCTAAGCTCCCCTGCTTTTTGTGCTGTCACACTGTGTGATCAGCTCAGGTAAGAGCAGAAGAGCACAACCTCCACTCAGTTGCACACATGGTCCCACAGGAAGACAGGAAAGTTTGCATGGATGTTACCCAAGCCAGGCCCCACTTCCTTGTGGTAGGAGGTTTATCCTAACACCTTAAGTCCTGCAGAGAATCTTAATCTGGTTGCCAGAACCTTAAACAGCATCCATCAGCCAAACTCCCTTGGACTTCAATGGCAGTGTTAAGCTGATGGATGTTTGCTGTGGTCTTGGCCCCAACAGATGAATTCTGAGCTCAGTTCAAGTTTTCAAAAAGGAGGGAGAATTTACATGTTGCTTCTCTTTAAATTTTGGTGTATATTTCACAGTTTTTGCCCAGCTTTTGCAGAAAGAAAACAGAGCACTAATGAGTTGGTGTCTCAACCCGAGGCTCTAACAGGCCTGGCCACAGGCCAGGGCAGACACACCTGTATCTGCAATGCTACAAGCCGGACAACAGCTGTGCTGAAGGGAAGAGGTGGTGAGAGATAAGGGCTGAGATGAAGAAGGGGTAATCCATCAGCCACACTGGAGGGTCCTACCACTCCCATCACCTGCAATACAAACAGAGCACATCACCACAACTGGCTGCTTATAGTTTCATCCATGTCATATCCTCCAACATCAGTGAAATGGAGGTGCCTTTCATTGAGCACTGAGTTGGGGTGGATCTAGGTGAACCAGCCCTCCCAATGGTCCTTGCAGGAGCTGGGGGCAGTGAGGAGAAGAGTTCTAGCAGGGAAAGGAAGGGGAGAACAGGGAACCAGCAAGGATGGGAGGAATGCATGGGTAACCTGGTACATTTATAAATGTACCTGGTACCAGCCCTGAATGACCAGCACTGGACTGGTGGAACTATAGTTGGAGGATATGTCATGTGACAACTGTAACAAATAAAAATATGTCATCAAAGCAAAAAAAAACTGCATTGAAACTGGACATCTTTTCCCTTCTCTTGCTGATCTACTTGAAAAATAATGTCCTAAGTCTGACCCAAGCCGGGTTTTGCACAATGTTCAGATTCCTCTCAAACACAGTCTCTTCTCAGGAACTCTACATGTGATTCATCTCCCCTGATTTATCCTAGATGTCTGAAGCAGAGTTGCCTGCATGTGACCTGGCCTGGAACTACTTGAAATATCAGCATTAGGAAACAGGACTTCTTAGGGGAGAGTTATCTGTTCTGTTTGGGATGTGTCCCTCTGGAGAAACTAAATCACAGGCCTGCATATGCCTGTTTCTCACCATGACTGGACACAGTGGAACAAGGGGTAGTTACTGGGGAGATGACTAGGCTTATGGGAGACAAATACACACTTCTTTCCCAAATTTAGCCTGGGAAGAAAGGTAGTAACCAGTTTTGTATCAGAAAAACAAAGAAAAAATTAAAAGGGAAAAAGTCAGAGCTCTTTGCATCGCTATTGGATTATCATTGATACATTTTCCCTCCTTTCTGGCTGATCTCTTTTTGGGCTTCATGATGCAGCTGGTCTGCACATGTTATAGCATGTAATCAGGGTGCTCCCACAGATCACAGTGCATATGGCTCTTACAGCTAAAGCTAAAGTACTTCTAGCAGTAAGAGTACATCTTTTCCTGGTGGCTCTCCCTGATGTTTCTAGCCAGCTGAATGTAGGCGTGATGACTGCACTTCAACACCATGGAGCTTTCTATTTTTAAAGTGCTGGCTAATTCTTAATGCAGGCCCCTTGGAGAGCTTGTTGGTGTGATTTATCCTGCCATGCCTGCTTGCCAAACTGCAAGTCCATTCCAGATTTGTATTTGAGCTGTGTAGCAACCTATGCATGGAGCAACTGTAAGCAGTCTGAGGGCCCTGCATTAGCTCCAGGTAGCCTGAACCTCTGCTTGAACAAGGATGAAGTCCTTACAGACTCTTCCCTGCCCTTGCAGCAATGAGCACTGAAAAGATTTGAAGGACAGGAACCTGGAAAAACCTTACATTGCATTTCAGCTAATGATCATTATTTTCAAAGCCCCTCAGAGCACCGGTAAACCCTGAAAGGTTTCTTTGTTGCTGCTAGAAGAAGTTACAACATTTTATGTTCTGAGGAGAAAATGTTATAAAACCCAATAACAATAAAAATGCTAGTGCAGCCTTTCCCCCTTTATTTGTATTTTTTCCACATGGAATGAAAGCATGAATGTTTGCCCAGATGGCTGAAGTTACACTGCTATCAAAGCTGGGGCTTGTCCCCAGTGTAACAGCTGCACAAACACTGTGGTCTATCGCTAAATGACCAGGCAGACTGTCTACATCACATCTCAGTTGTAACACACCTAGGAGCATAAACTCTACTAGGAGTGGGATCTGAACATTGTACAGTGCAAACCTGTACTAGATCAAGCCAGGGACATTGCAAACAGTGGAGTCAATCCACCTTGTAAACCCTTCTAACTAGCCAATACCTGATGGCCTCTGACAGAGCCAACAGGGCCCACTGGGTATGGTAGGTACCCCCAGTGCCATCCTCTCCCTGTATCTACCAGGTGTGTGAAGTCTCCACCACCCCACTCTCCAACTTGCAGCCCTCAACTCTCAGCTCAGTATGGCAAAGGCGGATCTTCAAAGTGGTGTGTGGGAAGCAACGGAAATAATTCACTTGACCACTGCTGCCGGTCACTGTATCTCCCCATGCACCACTTCAAAAATGAACCTTGCTATCTCAAGTGTCATTTGCAAAGTCCCCCTGCGAGGAGTAAAAGGAACAGGAAAATGATGAGTGGGAATGAACTGTCATTTTCAGTCCAGAGAAGTCAACAGCAGGGGGAAGTTTAGAAAAGGTTCACGGGGTTGCCGCTCAGCTACTCACCAGATTGACACAGACATTGATCAGAGACCTAAGGTGAGGCAGGAAGGATATGATAGGCTGCCTCTGAAGTGTCAAACATACCCCTTCAATCAAACTGCTGGCAGGCTCCCACTCAACCTGGCGCCTGCAATACAACAGTAGGTGCTGTTAGCCATGGGCTCCTTCCCCCCACCAGACGCCCACAACTGACACACAGTGATGCCCACAGAGGAAATGTTTCAGACAGCAGTGACGTCCATGATGAGCACAGAGTGCATGACAGAGAGAAGGTTTTACCCGTGCAGCTCAGGAAAGCATAGAGCCACAGAGTACACTGGGCACTTGAGAGACAAGAAACAGCAGAAGGATCTGTACTGGTGACAACAAACCCCTCATAGCAGTAGGTTTGTGGAGGAGCTGCATTTCAGTCCATGATACTTCTCTGAAAGATGAAAAATGAAAGGGAGCCACATACAGTGGTCTCAGGTGTCCCTATGTGGGGAAAGGATCTGCTGTGCTCTGCTCCCAGTTGAGAGTGAGTCCTCTCTGTAGCTTGTGGATATTCTCACTGAAACTCCATCAGCTGAGTGCCCTCTATAAGCTACTTTGCAGTCTGGTCTGCTTTGCCAGACTGACTTGCAAACACAGACTGTCCTAAATGTAAATCGACACAGCTGCACAATCTTTATCTCCCTCATCCTGTGCAGGAGGGATGCTTCATTCCCTATTAGCATCAGTCTTTCAGTCCAGGATACTTTCTTCCTTGACACTTTGCTTTTTTCACTGAAACAGCATTTAGGGCTTGTGCCACATGCTGAAAGGATTCCCCTTCCTAGTTGTAAGTAGACGTAGTATACGTAACAGCAAAGTGGTTCACACCCTTCATCTCAGGGCCTGACTCTTTGGAGGCAGTGTAGTTCAGAAGCCAACATTTGACTAAGCATTTTTGGGGCCAGAAATATAAGGCTGGCATAGCTCAAGCCTAAACAATATCCTAGTCAAGCTTGGCAGACTTCTCAGAGACATGTGGGGGATCAAGTGTTCACTACGTAAGTTCTTATACAGACCAACATACCTTCATTTTTGAACATCCACTGTTCTTAGATCTCCAGAATAGTAGTTTGTTCTTGCACTTTTTCTTATATGTGCACTCCTTCCAACAGACACCGGGTTTAGAGTGGGGTGCCAACAGGAGACAGCATATAGGATTGCAAAGTAAGTACCCCAATAGATGGCTCCTGGGCTCTGGCACTCAGACCCATCCCTTAAGAGACCCAATGATGGCCCAATGATGCTTAAATGCAGATGCTGTATTTGATCCAGTGGCTTTGAGTCCCTTTGTGTACAGAAGAGCAATTTCAGCCAAGCATAGGTACAGGCACAAACAGAGAGAATATGAAGGGAATTTTAAATGCATGAAAATCCATTCAGTTTACATTAAGAGGAAAGATCTTCTTAACAGTCTTTGAGGCAGAAGAAAGTATGAGCGAGAAAAGAAAGAATGAGTGAGACGCAGGCAAGACATGACAAAGAATCAAACCACCAGGAAGGAGAAGTATCAAAATTTCTGCCTCTGAATTCCCTACAAGGACAGGAATTTCTTAAAGCAGATTATTAGCTAAAGGAAAGTGATAGTGATGCCAGAAAGAAGAGAGAGATTCCCTATTATTTGCTCCACCTTTACTTGCTACAGATGATTCACACTGGGACCTAATTCTGATGTTCTCTAACAGGATGTGGCTTCTCATCCAAGACTGCCAACAAAGTGACTGATGTAAGCAGTTTAGGACATATGCCCATAAGGGTCACTAAGACCAATTACTCTTTTTACTCATATCACTGGAAAATTCACAGGGCTGAGAGATTTTATACTCCCCAGGTTGCATTTGTACCACTGCCTCCAAGGTAGGAATATCTCATAGTCAATACTTCTTGAATTGCCAAAACCTGTACCATCGGGCCACTGTGTGATGCACCAGGCTTCCACTAGTCACTGACTTGAAGCAGTTGGTGCAGATCTGTGCCCTCTACTTGTGAGCATCCAGAAGCTACTGCACAGCTCCAGACTAGTTTTGTCTTTACAAGGACCCCAGAGGGTTTCCAGTGTACCTGCTCACCTCAAAGTAGGCATCTTGTGAATTTTATTGAACATACGATCCAGTCTCTTTAAGATGAGGATAAGGGCAGGTCTCACCGCCTCAGCTGTCCAGTCAGTGATGGGCAGCATCTCCATGATGTACCGCCGGAGCCCTCGGCTTTCCATCGTCTGCGTGTCGTAAGGTGCCAGTTTCAGCAGAGAATGTGCGATTTCTGCCAACCTGAAACCAGGGTTCATTAAAAGGAAAATCAAATACAACTTGCATTTCTCCACACATCCCAATGAACTAACAGGTAAATCTTCAGTAGCCTAGCAGAAAGAAAATGAAGCAGAAGTCAAATGTTCTACTATTTAAATTCTTAGACCTGATACCACAGTTCTGTGGTCTCTAAACAGTCTGTTAAAATTGTTTTGCTGGAATAACTGTTTATATTAAAAAACACATGAATGGTCTAAAAATTACTTTTACATTAACATTAAATGCACCAAAGAACATGAGGAGTCATAGATTTGTGTAGCTAAAAAGGTATCTGAGCTGTCAATCAGTCTACACCATTGCAAATGCCTGTGAAACACAGATTTGACAACACCTATTTGTCAATTAATAATGAATTTGGTGTGGTTCTGTGCTTGTTTTTCGGTGTTACTACTTTAAGAAGTCTCGCTGTGCGGTTTTCAGATGTTAAATTTTAAAAATAATGTGTCTATAGGTTTACATAACATGTCCTTTGTAGAACTGCAGCTTTGACTTGTTTCTCATTACACCTCTACAGATTCTCTCTTGAAAAGAACGCAATATTTGCCAGCTGCAAGTGTAAATGAAAAACTGACTAAAGAATTGGGTCCCTTCTCTTTTGTCCCATTTGCTGGACTTCTCAGTAGCAACTTGGACTACTTTGTGTTTACCATGAACAGCAAACTCAGAGAATCAGGACCAAAGTACTTAGGAGGGTCTACTCTCAATTTCTTCTAGGTCAGCACCATGTGAAACTGTTTGCAGAGAGCATCCAGCCAGCAAGCTGGGCTCAGGGCTTCACCTTAATAAAAGACTTGTACACCTCTTTATCCCACACATGCCTTCTGCCCCATCCTCCCCCCTATTTCAGGCATTTCTATAGAGTGGTTGCTCTGCCTTTACTGCTTGTTAATTGCTGATTCTGACGCACTGAGTCACAGGACAGGATATAGGTAGTATTCAGTCAGCTGGGCAGTTTCTCCATCCCTTTGCTCCTGTGGATAGGGACTTATCTGCTCATATCTTCGCTTCCACTTACTCTGATATATCAAGACAGGCTTCTATGGAGCTATTTAAGATGGAGGTCTGAATGAGACCAGAGGAGAGCTTAAGAAACGTTCCTTATATACAAGCAGCTTCAAATACAATCTAAGGAATATCCAAAACAACCTCTGCATATTTCAGACAGCAGTATGCAACTACAATACCAAAAAGTGATTCCATCTGCTATTACGAAAACACAAGAGCTAAAAGAAGGGAATCTCACTGAAATGAGTTAGTAAAAGCAGAATGCTTGTGGAATACCTCATGTGGGACTTCACATCCAGCAGTTCCAAAGAAGTCACTCGGGGCTCACCAGCCAGATTCTGCAAAATCTTCAGCCTCGGACCACAGTGCTTGTAAAACTCTGTGCAGATATTCAGCAATGACTCTCGTGGTCTCCTGAACTCCTCTCTGGCAATTCGTTCATCCAGCTCCTCTCGGGGAAGACCCTGGCCCTCCTCCAGTAAGTGAAGGTTCTCCCTGGAGGATGTAGAATGTGACAAACTAGGAAGTGTTACATGCAGTGGATCAGCAGGGATAGATTATAACAATGTCTCCATCTCACTTGCAACATGCTTTCTGCTGCAATTGAAAAGTAATTGCACCTGCAATTAAGAAAACAAAATGGGAAATTATCATCTGCAAAGTCATGCTAAAAATGTAAATATTTTTCTATATGAACTATCCTTTGCTACCCTCCACTGAAAGAAAGGCTGCCTGCCACAGCAGCAGTGGGTGTAAACAGTTCATCACATGTCATAGAAGACTGGGTGAAGATTTTACTGTACCTGATAAAGTGTAGTTTGGCTCCCTGTTCGGGGTACCTGGGAAAACAGAGAGATTTTAAACAGTTTAGTGCCTAAACTGTGCCTTTCTGAAATAAAGTGATACTGTTGTAGCCCAGAGATTTACTCACCATGGGCAGGATGGTATCTTGTGTCACTGGAACAATGGCTACACATAATTACCACATTGAATAGCCTTTATCTCTCAACTGGCTGCAAACAATATATTCCTGCAGTTATTCACCTTCTTATGAAAGGACAAATATAAGCTTAAAAACCATAACCCTCTTTCAAACAGTTTCTCTTACTGATTTTCAGGCCAGTGCTTAGTCTGTTCCGCGAACCCAGAGCTCACCAAGTGGAAAAAAACACTTCAATGTGTTTTTCTGGTTTTTTATAATTTTCTCTTGACACTTCTTGTTGAGAAAGCATTAATAAACCTTGCACTACTTGGCTAACATGTCCAAGACTGTAACAGTGGTCATTCTACCATCATGAGACTCCTGCTATTGCCAGGAGTTGGTTGCAATGATAACCCAATAGAAAAAAACAAGGACAGGAAACCTGGAGCAGTGCAAAAATATTTTGGCTCAGAGACTGAACACTTGATAATTAGAAAGATCTGGAAATGTAAATCAAAACACCTGAGTAACACAGCATCAGAAATCTCTACAGTGCCTGTCAGTAGATACATATTAACTGGTCTCCAAAATCAGCAGACAGATAATAGAGCACTAGTTTCCATTACACCTTATCTTCCTTATACTGGGCCATCTAGCAGGGGCAGCAAATTGCATATGTGCACTTCATACTTGAGCATGGAGGGGTTATCTGCTTCTCAGATCAGGGATAGAAAGTCAAAGCCCTGCCTGAATTGATCTTAAAGAATAACAGGCTGATTCCAGGAGTTACGAACCAAGAAGTGTACACTACACATCTATAAACTGATATAATAGCAGTTTGATGATCCATGCAGAGAGTGATTTCTACCTCTCTTGATTACCAAAAAATAAAGAAAACAGGTAATAACTTGGAAATCTCCAGAAGAACAGCTACCCCAGTTTCTTAGGGGACAATTCCCTTTCCAGGTCAGTGCAAACATTCAGATTTTAAGCACAGTAAGGCACAGTCTGGCCAGGAAAAGGCAGAGTTGCCTAGAAAAGTAATCAGTAATGGCACAAAATCCCTTCATGCTCATGGGTGGATTTTGTAACAAGATTTCTTAAGCGCTTTCCCTATGACTGAGTAAGTTGTCAGTAGTCTTGTCTGATTTGCAGCAGTCCAATTGGAATGACCATTGTGGCCAAGGAACAGTATTATAGTTTGCTGGTGCCATGTCCTTCCTTTTTACCTTCTTCCATGTGAAAGTTCTTTAGTGTTTTGTTGGCTTTTTTTTAAGAAGGACAGAAATATGCCCAGTCATTCTTGAATTTCCCTCAAATTCTCTGTCACCAACTCCTTTGCTATCTGTAACTGCAAAAAAAGCACACACCAAGGTGGGGATAAAGATCATAGGAAACGTAAAAGGAAATGGGAAAGGGAAAAAAAGAAAACTAGAAGAGGTGCCAGTCTGTGCAAGTATCAACTGACATGCAGTTTGTGCTTGTACTGCTGTTCAATCCCTCAAAACATGGCCAGAAGAATCTGACCCTTCTGCTGTCCAAGTGTACTCTGCCCAGTGGTCATTTTGACAGTGGACTCAGGTGAAAGCAAAGGAGAGAAATGAGGGATATAGTTGCTCTGGCAGTATAGTTCTAGAATACAAGAAAGGAAACAAATAAGAAGTCATTTAAGATAGATGTTCTCCATTTCCATATCCTGGTCTTCTATTTAGATGCATGGTTTTAAAATATATATTCTAGTTTTGAGCATTTTGGTTACCATCAGAAATTGCAGTCTTGGGCTATGTGCACTTTTATGTGACTGTTCTCTCAAAGTATGTAG
Organism: Formicarius rufipectus; assembly: GCA_013399695.1. Classification (NCBI taxonomy): domain Eukaryota; kingdom Metazoa; phylum Chordata; class Aves; order Passeriformes; family Formicariidae; genus Formicarius; species Formicarius rufipectus. Next base: position 323,449 of record VXAU01003993.1, on the reverse strand, counting down.
AACACTTCCTCAGCTCTCCAAGGCCAAGCACTCTGAGCAATGAGATTCTGCCTTATTCTAAATGAAAGCTGATAAGAAAAATGCAAATGAAAGAAAAGCCCCCTGACTTACCTAGTGTTCACACCTGCTGTCATGGTGTGGTTTGCTGTTGTGGTCCCTTTATGGCCCTGGTCACATCGACTCATCTGTGGGGCTGTCATAGGCCTGGCAAAGAGAAGGTGAATAGCACACTACACACTAAATCTAACAAGCACAATGAAATCCTACATGTGATCTGGTGAAATCTGGCCCTAATTTTACCATGTCTCAAACTAATTATTCAAGCTGAGATGGATGTTGTGGCCTCCTGTGCATTTCCCCTCCCCACACAGATAACCAAATGCAGCTCAGACCTTTGACCCATGTGGGTTACCTGGTGAGAACTTCTACACTGTACAGGAGGGCCTGCAAAGAGGTGGCAAGGGCACCCATGAAAGCAATCTCCTCGCGAGCTGCAGTCCCAGTCTCCACCTGACAGGTTTGCCGTTTCAGTTTCTGTAAGTAACAGGGAACTAGTGCTTCCAAGACCATCAGCATCTGGAGGCTGGAAAAATAACAACAGTTGGTCTGTTTTACTTTTTTAGTCCTGAAACTCACTATTAGGTAGAGGCTTAAGTTTCTATCTGAAGACCCCAGGATCTCCCACTAGGCTTGTGATTTCATGGCTTTTCACTAGAAGTCTAGAGCCAAAGAAACTACTGAATGAGGGATTTCAGGGGGGAAATTAGCTGATGCAAGAAACAATAGTAATGAAAACAACCTGAACTTCTGGATATCTTCCAAATATGTCATTCATGTGCTAGCAATCATCTTCCAGTCCACAGACTCTTTAATTTTCTGTTTTCCTCTTGCAAACTAATCTTTGTACTTTAGCAAGTTTATCTCCCTGCTCTCTTTATCTTTCTGTGCTTTCCCGCTGCCTGTTTCTCCCCATCCAGTTCCCTCTCCATAGCTTCTCTCATGCCAGAAACCTGCAGGAAATGGTGTGATCTCCACCTGGAAATAAAGCTTATGTGTGGCTGCTCCAGTTGTCATCCTGCTTAGTGCTGCTGCTGGTGGCTGGCAGTATTTGGAGCTGGTGTTCTAGCTGGTGCTTGGCCTCACAGAGAACACTCACACTTGGAATGTGTTTCCGCATCCTCTGCCTCTGTTTTCCAGCATTGGTTTTGTATACCCTGTGCAGCTTTTATGCCTTCTCTGAGTTTGCACAAACCAATAAAACAGATTAGCACCTTCTGAATGACTCAGGAGCATAGGCCACCACTGTCACACACAGCTTGATGGCTTCACTGATGGAAAAGGTCAAATCTTCATTTCCATAGCAGAAGTCTGAGGGAGTAAAGCAATATGAGAAGACTATCACACAATCATACTGAATATGAAAGGACACACACTTTTTCCTCTCTTCACTTGCTTGCTTCTCATGTTAACAATGCCCAGCAGGCACTGGCTTTTGATAAAAATCTGTCTATATAAAGGAAATGTAAGCTGCACTCCCACCTCTACTGTCCAAGGACTCAGTAGGCGAGAAACAGCTCACTCATTTTGCTGAGCGTAAGGCCTACAGCTGCTGGAGTCCTGTTTCAAACATTGCCATCACAAAGTCTTAAGCTCATACCTGACAAAGACACATGTCATATTTATGACAATATTTATGCTCCCTCTGCTTTTTCTTAGATATTTCCACCAGACAAAAAATGATGCTTATACACCACTGATGGCAGAAGATACTTTCCAAAAAATCAAGCCTCTTCTATACTGTTAGCCCCATGGGTGCCAACACAAAAATGCGTTTGTTTTGCTAGTGATTTCAGAGAAAGTTTTCAAAAGCATTTAAGTCCCATATTACAAATATCACTTTGGGGATAATTAGTTCCAGGAACCAAGAAACTGAAGTATCCAAAGAATCATATTTGTAATACAACTATAGTGCTGTTTTCAGAAGTGACTTTGGTATGCAGGAGACCAAGAAGAAATTAAGGTCCCAAAATGTGTAAACCACTTTAAACAATGGAATTTGGAAGTCAGATATTTTAGATAATTCTGATCTTCATATGGATGATACCAGATACATAACATACTAAACTACAGTGTCATCATCAACATTCACTTAAAAATTTTCAGACATGTCTTTGAATACCTCTCCACAGAAAACTCACAGATTTTATATAAATGCTTGCTACACTACACAGAGGATGTAATATCTCCTGTTTCTGTACTATTTTATATTATAACTTGTGATATAACTGTGCAGCATCATAAAATCCCAGTAAGTAACACAGCTTTAACTCTAAGGTTAGACGTGATTCATAGTGCATCAAGATAAATTTTACTTCAGGGAAGTGCAAATTTGGTGAACAAGGTGTAGGTCTGTATAAAAATCAATAAAAATTACTTCCCTGCAAGTCACAAAGCAGCCAAATTGTTAAATGCTGCATTGCATGGATAACTGTTGAGAGACAGTGTCCTGGATACATCACCATACACCCGTATATATTCTGCTTTGTGATAACATCCCCCCTGGAGCTCAGCACTGCTCAGTGTCTGAATGGGATCCATCATCCTCTTCTAGTCATAGTCTGCTCACTGGAGAGGATGCTTTTGTTTCTCACCCACATGGAGCAGAGCAGAGGATGACACTGATCTTGTCAGTTGTTGTTGTTGGCTGGACTTCGCGAATGAAGATTTTGGGATAAGCCTGCGCAATGGATTTTTTAGGTGAGGCACAGGGTGCGCAGAACTGGCCCCACCCCCTTTACTCCTGAGGCTCATCTTGCCACGGCCGAGCACGCTCAGACGGCGACAGCGAGTTCCTCCAGGATTCGAACCGGCGTCCTCAGAGGAGGAGCCGGCTCCACAGGCGAGGGCCTACACCATTCGGCCAACGCCCGCCGCCCATTTCAGATTAACATTAAAGAAAAAAAAAAAAAAACAGCAAACAGAAAAGCAATAATGTCCGGTTGTTGAGAAATCCTGGGAGCCCACGTGGGTCAGAGCACCAGGGGAAGATCTCGCCTTATCCTCTCTGCCACCAAATGTCACAAACGTGGCACTGCAGCCACACCTGCAACACATTTTAATGACAGTGGCAAGATCTTGTCAGTATGATACAGTTTATTAGGTATCTTTATTCTTCACCTGCATATGATAAAATTAAAAATGCCAGAGGCTAGTCTCCGACTGGCAGGCTTAATACAGAAAAAGTAGCTTTGGAAGAAAATAAATTAATAATTCTCCACCTGCAGAAAATATCAAAAGAATGGTGGTGATAAAGCCAACCTTAAAACCTGCACAAGGCACAAGAAACAGCTTTGACAGCATTCTGGGAGAAGAGAAGGGCCCTGAATAAATATTACTGCATTAAACATATGTTGAATCAATAAACAACAAAGCAAAATTATTGAATAAAAGGCACTTTGCTATTACCTAATGACTTGAGAGGCTTTTCTGCTTTTACCAGCTCTAAGATGTCCAAAATGTCTGGAGTATCTCCCTCCAAAGACTGCAGCAGGTCAAACAGGCACTGAGCTGACACTCCTTTGCTGGTTCCGTTGTTTGTGGCATCCTGTTCCAAAAACAAACATTCATGGCTGGTCTTCTGAGGACCTGTGTGCATCCCAGGGGCCTTTATTTGGAGGTGTGGGCAACCTTTGTTTTTGACAAAGGCCCACGTGGAGCTCAAGAGCTCACTGCTCTCAAATAATAAGGCTTGTGTGTCTCAGTAGACTGATGCTGCAGTGAGAGCAGGATCTGAAAACTGCACACAGATCTTTGCTGCCTTGTGAAGGACATTTGTGCTTAATGTGTATGTGCAGTTAGATTTGGCAGTCCCACTTCAAATTAAGATTCCATTAACTTCCCTTAACTCACTAAAATGTTAAAAAATAATTAGTGAATATTTCAAAACAGGGCTAGTCCACTCTTATAGTTCACATATGCTAAAATTTGGCATTAAGTTTTAATTTCTGTTGCTGGATTCTAAGAATGGATTTGCATTTAAAGAGTTACAGATCTTTACTGTCCTTTTATAATGTATTTATACACAAAAATTTGAAATGAGACCACATTTACTAGCCTGGATATCAGCAGTCCGTTATCTCAGCACCCTGATACACTGAAGTGTACATAAATTAGCTTAAGTCCTGGTTCTGTGCAGCACTCAGTGTTTTCCCATTGTGATCTCTGATAGGGGCTAGCAGCACGCACAATATTCCCAGCCCTGAGACTAGAGAATGGCTCTTACTCACAGGGAACTCCAGGAGAGGGGCCACACTGGCAAACAGCTGCAGGATAAAGGGCTTGCGATGCAGAACATAGAACTGGCGACACGCAAACTCAATTGCTTGGCGTAACTGTGGGTTGCTTTCATAGTCAGAGTATACCTGAGCAAATGGAAAAGAACATGGAGGCACTACTACAGGGGAAGAACTCTTCAACTCCTGAGCCCAGATTGAATCAACTACAGCCTTGTCGTTCCTGACATGTTTGCCTAGCATGCTTTTAAAGATGGAGATTGGACCACCGTTCCAGGCAATGCATTTCAGGGACAAATTATCCTTAGAAAAAAGGTTTGCTTTTCATGCTTGAACTTTGTTGCACCTTTAGTCCATTTTTTTTCCTATGTATCAGATGTAGATTCCTTCTCTCTCATTCCTAGAAGAGCTTTACTTGTCAGAAGCCAGTTAATGCTTTCTTCCTCAATTTTCATATTTTTCAGTCCTTTCTGACAAGACATGTTTTCTAAAAGAACATCCCTATTCTTCTGCACTCTCTTCAGGTAACTGATGCTTTCCATGCAGTGCCCACAGCTGGATAGAGCCAATATTTCCAGTCAGGAGTGCTGCTGATGGGAGCAACAGAATTATTCCATGTTTTATTCCATGTAGATGCCTACGTTCCCAAAAATCGAGCTAATGAAGAACATAACAACAACAGACAAGCAGACCAAGCTGCACAAGTTGAGGTGTCACAGGTAGATCTAGACTGGAAGCACAAGGGAGAATTGTTCTTGGCTCGATGGGCCCATGATGCCTCAGGCCATCAAGGCAGAGATGCCACCTACAGATGGGCAAGAGATCAAGGGGTGGATGGACACCATTTCCCAGGTTATCCATGATTGTGAAACTTGTGCTGCTATTAAACAAGCAAAGAGGGTGAAGCCCCTATGGTATGGTGGACACTGGGATAAATATAAATATGGTGAGGCGTGGCAGGTTGATTACATCACATTGCCTCAGACTCGCCGAGGTAAACACTATGTGCTCACCATGGTGGAAGCAACCACTGGATGGTTAGAGACATATCCAGTGCCTCATGCAACTGCCCAAAATACCATCATAGGTCTTGAGAAACAAGTATTGTGGCGACATGGTACCCCAGAGTGAATTGAGTCAGACAATGGGACTCATTTCAAAAACAATCTCGTTACCACCTGGACAAGAGAACATGGAATTGAGTGAGTGTATCATATTCCATATCATGCACCAGCTGCTGGGAAGATTGAACGGTGCAATGGACTGTAGAAAACCACTCTGAAAGCATGAGGTGGAGGGACTTTTAAGAATTGGGATCAACACCTAGCAAAGGCTACATGGCTAGTCAACACCAGAGGCTCTGTTAATCAAGCTGGCCCTGCCCAATCAGAATCCCTTCACATTGTAGATGGAGACAAAGTCCCAGTGATTCACCTAAGAGGTATGTTAGGTAAAGTTGTTTGGGTCAAACCTGCCTTGGGCCAAGGCAAACCCATT
>VXAU01003993.1:306140-317156 GCA_013399695.1 Formicarius rufipectus | reverse complement strand
GGGGGGGTGGGAGGGGGGGGGGGGAGCTGTTGTTTTGGGGCCTTTGGATATTTGCCTTCGGCCAGGGATAAACTACCACAACAAGACACAAATCTGCATAGGCACCTCAGAATGGCATTTGAAGTATTTTTCTCTTTAATACTTCAGTAGGAGGGTACTGTTGATTCATGTTGAGCTTCAGATCCATAAAAACTTCAACATTCTGTCCTGCAGAGATGCCACTGAATCAGCTACTTTACCTTCCATATTTATGTGGCTGATGATTTGAAAGTAAGGCCTAAGCTGACCAATGGTCTCTTTTTCATTTTTTTCCAAATTGTAGTGGTGTTTTGTAGGCCTTCCCTAGCAACTGGGGTCAAAAACTAAGGAAGTATTCCATCCCATTCCCTTACATATCAGGTACATAAAAGATGGAGAGGGAGGTTCTTCTTGCTTTTTCTCTCTTCTCCCTTTTTGGGCTAACTCAGAGACAGCAAGTCTCAGTGTTTTGGCCTTGCTTATCTATGTGAGTTGCGGCCTATCTGAGAGCTGCTATCTGACTTGGTGCAAGGGGTGAAGAATTTGCTTTTCCTAAGTGAAGTTGGTGAGATTTATTGTGTTAACTGTTTAATTGAGCTAATTCCTGGGTTTTGATTGTGTGTGTCTGTTTTGTTTTTACCCCTTTTTGTCCTTCTCCCCTTTTCTCTTTTCCCCTTTTTCCCTTTCGGGATTGGTTGGAACTGCTTGGGATTCTTGTTCATATGTTGTTGTTGTTGGCTAGACTTTGCGAACGAAGATCTTGGGATAAGCCTGCGCAATGGATTTTTTAGGTGAGGCACAGTGTGCGCAGAACTGGCCCCACCCCCTTTACTCCCGAGGTTCATTTTGCCACGGCCGAGCACGCTCGGATGGTGACAGCAAGTTCCTCAGGATTCGAACCGGCGTCCTCAGAGGAGAAGCCGGCTCCAGAGGCGGTGATCTACACCACTCAGCCAACACTCGCCGCTGTTCATATGTACATAGTGTTTAATTGTATATAAATGAAATATATGTAATTTTTTTTTTCCTTCACTACAATTTTTTTTTGCTACCGTTTTTTTCCTTTTCAAGATGGGGGAAATTTGGCCAGGTGGCAACTGGGTTTGGTGAGGAGCCAAGCCAGACTTATACAGCTTTTTTGGTGGCAGTGGTGGGGTTTGAACCCATGCCATCAAAATGACTGGAGTCTAAGATACAGATGATCTGAAGCCAACTGCACCCCTATGGAGAAGAAAATCCTAGCAACATATGAAGGCATACGAGCAGCCTCAGAGGTGATTGGCACAGAAGCACAGCTTCTCTTGGCACCCCGACTACCGCTGCTGAGTTGAATGTTCAAGGGAAAGCTACCTGCTACACATCATGCCACTGATGCTATGTGGAACAAGTGGATTGCTTTGATTATGCAGGATGTCCAAATGAGAAGCTCGAATCGCCCTGGAATTTTGGAGATTATTACAAATTGGTCTGAAGGTAGAAACTTTAGTCTGGCAGATGAGGAAGAAGAAGAACCAGTGAATCGAGCTGAAGAAGCTTCACCATATAACCAGCTGCCAGAAGAAGAGATGTGTTGTGTCCTTTTCACTGATGGTTCCTGCTGCATTGTAGGGAGGAACCGGATGTGGAAAGCAGCTGTTTGGAGTCCCATCTGACAAGTGGTGGAAGCTACTGAAGGTAAAGGCGAATTGAGTCAGTTTGCAGAACTCAGAGCTATCCAGTTGGCCCTCAATATTGCAGAATGAGAAAGATGGCCAAGGCTCTACCTTTACACCGACTCATGGATGATAGCCGATGCCCTGTGGGGATGGCTGGACTGATGGAAGAAGATGAGTTGGAGGCATAGAGGAAAACCCGTCTGGGTTGCTGACTTGTGGCAAGACATCACTGCTAGGGTGAAGAAACTGAATGTGAGAGTCCACCATGTGGATGCCCACGCACCCAAGAATCGAGCTAACGAGGAACATGATAACAACAGACAGGCAGATCGAGCTGCACAAGTCAAGGTGTCACAAGTAGACCTACACTGGCAGCAAAAGGGAGAACTGTTCCTGGCTTGATGGGCCCATGATGTTTTGAGTCATCAGGGCCGAGATGCTACCAGTAGATAGGCATGAGACCGAGGGGTGGATTTAACCATGGACACTATTTCCCAGGTTATCCATAACTGTGAAACTTGTACTGCCATTAAATAGGCAAAAAGATTGAAGCCCCTATGGTATGGTGGACGTTGGAATAAATACAGATTTGGTGAGGCATGGCAGGTTGATTACACAAATGGATCTTCAATTTGGACTTTTAGCTTGTCCTCCAACACACTAACAATGCCACTCACTATTAAGATATTTCAACGTTTCTAGAGTGGCATTTCCTTCAGGGCTGCCTATTGAACCATGAAACTAATATGTTACCAAAGATATTGGATTTGTTTCTCTGTTATGTAAACAAAATAAATTTCTAGGAACAACTCTGTGCTTCCTTTTTCTGTCCATTCTAATCACCTGTCTGCACTTCTCTGCTAGTACAAGTCTTGTTTGGGGTGTGGGGAGGCAGAATTTTCTTGCTATTTGCTGACAACAAGAAATGGTGAGATTTTATGATAGTGAAAAATTCACATTACAGCCCAGGGCTCTTGAGGGTTTCTGAAAAATTATTGGTGTGAGACCTCTGCAAAGATACATTCACTCCTCAGTAACCTGGCAGGTTGAGATTAATGTGACCAGAAGCCTCTAGAATGGTTATGAGCACACCAGCAATATCTCATCTTCCTTAGAAAAGGGAAATAATTATCTGTCGGTAGATTTTACCAAGAAAAGTGGAAAAATCTACATCAAAAAGAGATACATGCCTGTATGCATCAGGAGCTAAGCTGTTAATGGCTGGTTTAGTTAATGGTTAGATCAAGCCCAGAAGTGGCAGAAGAATTGACCACAAACCACCTGACCCTGGGTGCCTGAAGCAGAGAAGTGAAACTGCAAAACCAAACAAATTCAGAAACACTTGGGTTTTCTTCAGTATTTGCTTTTTTTACATCTCAAGAGGGGTATTTTATTAATTCAGCAGTTGACAATAATTGGGGGAGGTAGGATAGAAAATAATTACAAGCTAATTTCTCTCAGTATGAAGTGAAAATGAAGTGAGACTCCCTCACAGGACTGAATGGTTACTGCCTAGTCCTTCAAATTATGTTTTTATTTTATTTCAAAATGTCTTGTTCCTAATGCATAAACCCATGCACTGCCAACTTGGATCCAAATCATACTTACCTAATCATGTAAGACACAATATTAGAGTTTCCAGTTACTAAAGAGTATGTTTAGGTAGCTAAAGAAATCACTGGTTCTAACCACTGTGCTGTTAACTATGTTAAAACGAACATATATAGGTATGCTTCTTTTACAGAACTGATAGGTTTTTTCTGTATTTGCATTATAATGCTAAATTTCTATTTAGATATGTCTTTGAGCCCTACAAAAATAATAATTTCTGTCTGTAAATGAACTACTTTTTAAAATTTTACTTTCAGTAGCTGATTTTTCTCAAAAGCTAACAGGGAAAGATGGCTACTTGTACACCTCAAAGCAAAGACAAGCTCCACCTCTAACACTTCCAATATTTGTCATCACTCACAGGAAAAAACAACATACAGTTTTTCATAAATATTTAGTGCTATTTTCATAATTAAAAAGTGAATATAATTTTGTTTCAATCAGCAAGTATCAAACTTAGATATTTCAACTATTCCCCAAATTTTAGCCTTCCCTGTAGGAAAAACTACTGGGGGAGACCCAAGGTCAAAAAATTGTCTAGAAATTTCACACTTCTGTGTGGCACTACAGAGTAATGGAAATGGACATTCATTTACACAAAGAAGAAAATAAAATGTAGTCATTTATTCAAGAAGAAAAGGGAAAGCTGATTTAAGCCATCCCACTCTGATCTGCAGCCTTCTTGGGGCCCTCAAAATCTGTGCTCTCACCAGTACTCAGCAGATTAAAGTTTCCCTGTTAAATGTCAGTTCCATCACGGAATCATGGGATGGTTTGGGTTGGAGATGACCTTAGAGATCACTTAGTTCCACCTTGCTGCCATAGGCAGGGATGCCTTCCACTAGACCAGGTTGCTCCAAGCCCTGTTCAACCTGGCCTTGGACACTTCCAGGGATGAGGCAGCCACAGTCTCTGGGCAACCTGTGCCACGGCCTCACCACCCTCACAGGGAAGAATTTCCTAATTTCTAATCCATCCCTTCTCTCTGTCAGTATAACACACTGCTTGCTCAGGAACATTCCCTTATAGTGTTCCTGGGAGTGGCTCACCTGCAGCATGCTGGGCAGCACCCACTGGTACCCGCTGAGGGAGAAGAGATGGTTAAAGTGCACAGCTGTGTTGATGACTGTGGCAGCGTACTGCCTCAACAAGGCACTGTCCTCGGGGTGCAGGATCAGGGCACCATTAAAGACGTTCAGGAACAGCATGATCTCATCCCCCCAGGGGAACTCACTGGGCATGCCAAGAAACATCTCCTCCAGCAGCTTAATCCACAAGCTTTTTTGAAGAGTGTCCAGACCAAAGAGCTCTTTCCCAGCTGCGGGGAAAAGAGGCAACAGCAATCAACTCTGTCCACCACAGCCAGCCTCATCACATTCACAGAGGCCAAAGGCCTTTACAAAGAACCATTTCACAACACTGACCATTGTTCCACCTTTTAAAAATTACCTCACCCATTCTGTACTCTTGGAAGTGAGCACAGGGCTTGAACAAACTTTGACTGAAAGCATTAACATGAAGATGGAGAAAGATGAATCTCCACAGCTTGCTGGTTGGAAATTTGCCTCTTAAAAAGTGCAAGATCTGAGCTTGTACATGCATCATCTGGCTCACACAATCTGACAGCTGTGTGGATTTATGCTCAATTTTTATCTTCTAGGTGTCCCACATATTACAGAACATCTATAGAGTTACAATAATGCTTCTGAAATCAAGTGCCTTTATGGTCTGTTACAGAACTTGCCAATTCCTACCATCCTGCAACAGAGGGCTGTTTAATCTTCAAGTCTTTCAGAGCAAAGTTTCTAAAAAATGGGCAATTTTAACATCCTAGCTGCAGAATTTTCCCAGTCTTCACTGAAAGTCCACTGCTTCCTCAAAGCAGATGGCAAAGGACTCAAAACAATCCTTTTTAGGAGCAGTTATGATACTGAACATAGTAGTGCAGCTGTAGTATCATGCATAATTTTAATGCTTAATTATAGATTATTCTCATTTATGTCCAAAGAAAGTAGCTTTGTCTGGAGGTGGCTAACAGTGAAGGCCTTTCTACTGCTGTGCTTACAAACCTACAGCTCTGTACCTTGAGGATCACTGAAGAGTGAGAATTCGGCATCAATGGCACTTCGGGGAAATGAAGGCAGGCGGAGGAGGTCCTCCTGGAGCATAGACACATGGGACTGCTTATGGGCAGTAGGGATTTTCTGTGTCAGGGATATCAGGAACAACACCCGCCCCACCTCTTCCAGCTTGCGGGTGAACACCTGACAAAGAAAAAGAGACAAGAATCTGAATCAGTCTGATCAAAAAGTTCTTTACCATGTATATGTACTCTAGGTTTACTTCCTTTTATGGGAGAGATCCTGCACTCATGGCCCAGAGGATCCTGCTGATTCACTGATGCACCCTTTGGCTAAAATTTGTGTAACTACTGTTCTCCAGTCCAGCTCTGCAAAGATGAATCACGTTTGTAAAACATCGGGAAGACCCTGAGTGTCTGTCAAACACTTTACCATTGTTCCAGGTGATCTTCTGTAGATTAATGTAAGTTTTGCCAGTGTAAGCCCCAAGGTGGCCTGAGGCAAACCAACTACAAACTGGGAAAGCCACATGGTTGCAGTTGCTTTCTGCAAGGTCTTAAACTATAGTCAACATGAGGTTGAAATCATCCACCTTCTGGGATGAGGTTTGCTCACATCTGGCTGTAGAAAGTATATGTATAATTGCAAAAGAAAAGCAGTCAATAGAACAAAGCAGACCGGAGTCTGTGTTACTGCAAAGGAACAAAGTCCTGCTTGATTTGAGATGATCACTTCTGGTTTACACCGGCTGGGAAACTGAGTTCAATTCTATCAGCCTCCTTTGAACTTGTGACTGGTAGGACTAGCCAGGTTAGCTATTCTGATGCCAAAAGTAACCATGAGGATTAGTACTAGAAGCAATTGTCTTTGGAAGCAGTTTTGAGGCAGCTCCGGGCAGAAGCTAAAACTTGGAAGTGTGTGACTTAGCGTGTGACAAAGCCTAACTTCACATGTCCTGCCATGCTGTGACCTTGCTCAGAAGTGCAGTCAGCTCAGAATTGGGTGCTCAATCAATTAATAATAAAGAAAGTACTTTTCAATGGATTGCTACTCTGTGGGCAATGGCTACAGTGCTGCTTTCTTTGCTCAAGCTGGACGTCTTCCAGCAACATCTTGCATGACTACAGAGAGGTTGGCAGATGGCTGATATAAGTTTTCCCTTACAAATATTTTGATCTCTAAGTACTCTAAACAGAAAAATGTGGAAACCAAAATAATGCCCTGACAAAACTGGACAGGTCATTTAAATCTTTTTGGATCATGTAGGATGTATCAAACATTTATTTGTGGGACACATCTAGAATCAGAATGAGACTGATTTCTGTTAGAGAAGGAAGAAAAATGATCGCAAGTAATTTCAGATTTTTATAGAACGTCTACTGGCAGATGCAGCACACAAAATATTTCCCTATTCTGTGCCATAGACATATGAGACAACATTAATTATATTTTCCATTATTTTAGCTGCTAGTAGCAGCTTTATAGCTGCTTTTTATAACCACTCCTGATGATATTTTCCTACACTCACATTGCTAGGGACATAACTGCATAGCTGATTTTTCACTAGAATAATACAACTGTTAAAACCAAATGCATACTGTTTAACCATATGCCCCCATCTCATTTTCATTTTCTACTTATTACCACCCTCTATGGATACAGCTAGAGCAAAGATCTTAATCTACATGCAGCATGAATGAAGGCCTTTAAAGGAAAAAGAAAGTTTTATTTACAGGGCTTGTTCCTGGGGAAAGGTGTTTGATGACAGTACCTGCTTCTGAATGAGCTCTTGACCCTTTTCTGGATGCATCTGCACCAGGTTGAGTTGGGGAGAAACTGATCTCCGGAAAGGATAAATGTCACGGACATAAGTCTGCCAGGAAAGCAAAAAAGTGTTATTTTAAACAAATGTAATTGTAACAGCATCATTCAACAGAACCAAATAAAAGGCTCTTTAGCCCCTTCTGAAGGGCAGGGGCTTTCAGACCGTATCAGGCATCAAGAAAGAGTATAAGCAGAAAAGAAATTTGCTTTTTCCTATGAAAACTAGACATTAATGACTTAAGACCAAGGGACTTCTCCTCTGCCTTTTCCCTCTTTTGCCAAATTCCAATCTTTCACGACACACAACTGTACAGTGAAGATGTGGTGCTCACAGGACAGAACTCTGTCTATTTACAGACTGCTTGTTCTCCTTTAGATAACCCTGATGTTTAAAAAGGGACAAGATGGAAAGAACAAAGTCACCCAGACCTGATCTTTGCCTTACCTTGTTGTAATGAATGAGGTTCCAACGCTTATCCATCAAAAAATAATGAGAAGACTGAGTTTCAGGTATATTAAAAAACTCCAAACACTCCTGAAAAAGAAGAAATCAAAACAACCTGTTACTTTTTAGTTCTCTTATGCAAAGACCACAACATCCAAAAGAAGAATATCCATCTAATAACATATAAAGGTATGAACCTACCTGCCTCAGTCAAGCTGGTGCACTGGTCTGGCATTAATTCTTAATTTCTGGGTTTTAATCATAAAGCACCTGAATATGTTTGTGATAATCAAGGCATGCTGGTATCACAGTCCTGAAGACTCATGTTACTTATTTTGATGTCTTCATATCACACTTATTTTCTGTCTCGATGAGCCATATGGGTATTGGAGCTTCTATTTCCCTACTGTGTAATCATCAAGCTTCAGTGATAGGTGATGTGCAGAGACACTGAATTTCTGATCCTTCAAATCACTGAGATGCGGTTCCCATTAAAATTTAACACAGTTATACAAACTAAAGACTTTTACAAATCTATTTCCAATGTGACTCAGTTAAAGCTATCCAGGAAGCTTTTGGTAGAAAGGGAAGTTGACCTCACATGTCCTGGATCCCAAGGTATTTCTTGGCTACTGAACCTCATATCCACTCTGATCTTGATCTTTAGTGTTGATAAAACCAAACATTTAAATAATTCATGTATTTGTCAAAAATATACAGCAAATGCCCAACAAGCTGCAGGACCATTTTTCTTGCAACCAAGCTCCCCTACAGGGACACCAAAATGTTTGTAGGCAGAACTTCACTCCCTGACACTGGTACAGGATGATCAGGCAGAATGGATTGCTGGCATACAGGTATAACAGGTAAATGTACTATTAAGCAGCTTGTCCAGTTCAAAAACTCACTCCTACCTTCAGAAGAGCCTCAAACTGTGTGTCCTCATGGACTGGTAACTGTGTTGGGATGTCACACTCATTCTGTCCGTGAACGACAAGGGTTTTTGTGCCTAAAGGAAGACAAGGAGCTACATTTTCATTGGCCTTTTTAATTAACTCAATTTCAAGAGACTGCCCATATTCCTGGGCAGGCAGACAGAGCATGTCAGCCTGTCTGTGATCTATTAGGCAGTGTTAGCACAGTCTCACACTTCCAGAGTTAATGAGAAATTGATCTGTTTTTAAAGGATGAGCTGGCTTTAGCAGCAACTGTCACTCTAAGGAAGGAATAAACATAAAATATCAAATCTGTTTTTCAACAAGGTGTCTCTTGCCTGACTCATGATGGCCAGTGTCTGAATGGTTGTTGTTGTTGGCTGGACTTCGTGAACAAAGATTTTGGGATAAGCCTGCACAGTGGATTTTTTAGGTGAGGCACAGTGTGCATGGAACTGGCCCCACCCCCTTTACTCCTGAGGCTTATCTGCACGGCCGAGCAGCTCGGACGGTGACAGCGAGTTCCTCCAGGATTCGAACCAGCGTCCTCAGGGTAGGAGCCGGCTCCACAGGCGGCGACTTACACAACTTGGCCAATGTCCCACCCTGAATGGTACAGTCCTACAATGATCATCCTGCCAGCCTTTCATGGCCCAACTAGCACAAAACTCTGGGTTGAAAAGACCATTCTAATATACCTTCTATTTGCTTTTTAAAGAGTATTTAAAGTGGCTTTCTGAGTCTCAAGGAATTAGCAGTAGAATTTACTGACTGAATACTCAACTCAAGGAAAACTGACCTAAAATATGCAGCCATTTGTAACAGGCCTTTTCCTGATCCATTTCTGATGGATCTCCTTTTTGGTAGAGTGGGTCATGAACTTGGAAGTGAAAGAGATTCAAAGACTCGTTTCCTATACCTGGCATCGAGGCAGTAACTAACAGCTTCACTTCACATTGCTCCTTCTTCATAGTCTGTTTGAGGTCCTTGAAGAAGAGTCCTTCAACATAACCCACCACTTCCCAAAGGAAGGTAAGTGTGGCAGAAATGGCATCCATGCCCCACTCACACGGAGTCCGTACAAAATACATGATCAGTCCTACCTGCAGGTAATAAGTGAGAGAAAGATCAGGTTGTATCTTTTAACTGTGCAGAGCATTGTATAAACACAGAATAGGAATACCGTTCTATCTATGTCTCTTCACTCGGAGGGCTAAACTGATTATATCCTGAAATTCTTTACTAAAGAATAATCTCCCTGTACTGTTCTTCCTTTCTCCAGAGAGGGTGCAGACTGGGGACAAAAAGTACTGCTGCAGCACAGCCTTGAAAGTCATTGTAGATGAGGAAAAGAGAAAATCTTTGCAGTAAGACACTTCCTATGCCCTCTGCTCTGGTGTGCTGCCATGTAGGTATCTCAGAAACAGCAGAAGGCTCCCTGGAGTAGCGTACATCTTATCTGCTTTGTCTCCTAATTGCAGCAACTGCATTGTCCATGATCTTGAAAGAAGCTGCTAGCTTTGCTCCAATAGGACTTTTTAAGAGCAAAGCACTTTCTGAATGAAAATTAAGTAAAATAATTAAAGGTTTCTGGTATTGGAATCCTTCCATTAGTCTACAACTCACTGTCTGTTGTTCAATTTAAAAATCCAGGACAGATTGCTTAGGGATTTAATCACATGCTTCAGGTTCCTTTTCCTCTCCCCAGAAGGACTGAAAGGCTGGTGTAAGTCTGGTGAACTTGCACCCACAGCTAGAAGCAGATATGACCTATATGGGAAAAGTTAAGTTCATTTATTTCCTTGTAGATTATGACATTAACTTTTTGGCACACATGCAAGCAGAGGAGAAATTATGGTCTGTACAGGGGACTCAAAAGTTGCTCACCAAGTAGTTAAAGAGGATATGAGATGTCTGGGCAGGAAAGTCTCCAATGTTCAACAAAAGCTTCCTTAACATATACATCAGCTCATCCTGTAAGAAAAGCAAATATTGTTTTCTTTCCATCGATAAAAGGAGAATAGGTTTCTTCTTTTTGTCCTTTCTGGCTTTGTTTCTTCCCATTTTTCCATACTTCCTTGTTCAGCTCTGTGTCTCAGTGAATGAATTAGAATGACATGCTTGTGATTGCTCCCATATATTGCAAAATAAGGCCCAGGGCACATTACCTAGGCCAGTGTCTTTAAGTTTTAATCTCAGGGAATACAGTACCTCCTGTTGCAATTTGTACTGACTGTGACATCCTGATCTGCACTCCTCTCCCTGTAACAATCCCTGTGATGACTACCTAGATGATCTGTAAAATCTAGTTCAGCTCATCTCTATAGCTGTGACTGCTGGGTAGGAGGTGTGAGTAGAATCAAACTGTCCTTCCTTTACAAGCTGCCATTCTTAAATGTAGACTAATCAATTTCTTATGGTGGTAAGGAGTTGTAGAGGGGACAGAA
>VXAU01003993.1:266140-301140 GCA_013399695.1 Formicarius rufipectus | reverse complement strand
ATTCATTCAATGAATTGAATGAAATGGTAGAAGACAATACTCCAAAGTGAAGTCAACCCACCTTCTGCACTGACTGCAGATCGCACTGACCAGACAGAGCCACGGCGGAAGGAATAGTTCCTATGAGATGTACTGGAGGTGCAGGAAGGACTCACAGAGAGACGGCGGGAAGCCAGGTTGGCAACTTCTTCTACTGACAAAGAGAATAGGAAATGTCAATCCAGACCAAACTGACAGACTTTAGGGAACTTTCTGGAGGACTGCAGTTACAATCAAATCAGATCATTGAGAATTCAAGTCAGGTAATTATTGAGAATTCAATAAGCACAACTAAAAATCTATAAAGATCAGTCAGATGATTTGTTCATGCTTTGGAAACCAGCAGAACATTGTTCTAGAAGAGTGTTCAGTGTTTTGATGCATCACATTATAACTGAATCAACTCTTTACTTCTTTTCATCCACTCCCTGTTAATCAGCATGGTTACTTAGCTTTTTCTAAGAACTTGGATTTCTATTCACAGATTTCCTAATGTATGCTTAGATCTGAACATCCCTGTACTCACCTAACGGCACATATCTTGGAATGCCTTTAATGAAGTCTATGTGCTCTCTTAGACTGGACCAATGAAAATTCTCACCCAAAGACTAAGCTTTTCATGACTTGTGCCATGTAACCTTGTCTATCTGAAAGTTTGGTACTGGGACTGATCTGGTCCTCAGGGCTTCCCCACCAGTCACCATAAAGGTAGAAAACTCCTGTGGAAATTTATCATATTCTAAGCTATGTGTCTTATGACAGATACTGCCAAAGGGTGATTTCTCTCACCCTATAATTACTAAAGAGTTAAAATTATGAAGGACAGATTTCATTCCTAGTGTTGCGCATTCTCATTCTCTTCAGTCCCACAAGATACTGGGAGCTTTGAGATGCCAAATGTTGGCAAGCTCCACCAAAGCTGGGGTAGATGGGGTAAGTGGCTGCATCACACAGTAAGCATGTCCTCTGTATGCCTGAGGTTCTTTGTTCTTCTTGCACTAATTTTTAAATACACTTCTTCTCAATCATTTGGACTCTTCAGCAAATGGATGTGGGTTGTGACCTTTCTAACACTAACAATCAATGTTTCCAGACATCACCCCCTAAGCAGTGCTGTGTTGGTGGGAAGTGCTCTCAGGTTCCTGGAATGAACTTCCTGGCCTCAGAGCACACCTTCTTCTTCCTGCTCTGAGCTTGGTGTGCAGGATGGCTCATAGCAGGCCTCCTGAGTGATGGGGATAGCAGTGATGAGACTGGCTTCCCGGCCCAGGCGTTTCTTCTCTTCCTCCTGCTGCAGGTTCTTCAGGATGTGCTCTGCTCGCTGATGGGAACGTGACACAGCTCGGGCTGAAAATGACTTCTATTGGGAAGAGAGAAAACAAAGCCTGAACCTGTGTTGCACACACCCTTATTTTCTGACAGAGACTTCTTACATTTAGCAATTCAGTTTCTAAATACAAATTAGACTAACGCCAGCTGAACAGATTCAACAGGAGACTCTTCTTGGAGATATGTCTACAATGCTCTGTTAGACAGTTCTACAGCACTAATCTCTTGGAGAAAGAACAGATGTGTGCTCCTAAGATCTGAGTTACGGCCTCTCACAGGATTAAGAGGTGCAGTACAGTACTGAAGTGAACAAACAGAAAAGCCTTATGCCCATGTAGAAAATTCTGTGTGACCTACATAGACTATACTAGATTTTTTTCTGAGATGGTAAAGAAAATCTCTGAATTTAGTCCACATCTTTCACTTCCCCCATGGTGCTACAGTGAAAAAACAGTGTTTGCTGTCACAATGTCTGATTACCGACTGATCTTCATTTATAGGATCTTGCACACTCCCACTGCACTGAGGGACCCAGGGAGGGTCAAACATCGGTACAGACGGCATCCCCAGCACAGGAGAAGGCAGAGTGAAGTTTATGCTTGGAGGAGGGATCTATATAAAAAGATGAAAGATATTTTGTTAAAGCAGACTGTTACTATCAGCACTGTTAATTAAACATGAGCACAAGTACCCAAGACATTAATTAACTCTGCAAATTTTTCCCACCTCTGTATCTCACTGGACCATAACCCCATGTATGACATACATTTTGTCTTCCAATATTTTTCCTGACCTGAGTCCCCATTATACAGGAGTTCATTTCATACAGGAATTTTACACATCACCTGCTCCACTCTTGTGACTTACACAATAATCTTTTTCTCTAAAAAGTTTCAGACAATTTCATAGCAGTGTGTCATTACACACCTATCCCACAAGGCAAGCTGTAAACATCACCATTGTGCTTCATGTGTCCTATCTACCTTAAAGATCTGCTGTGCTCCCTCTTCCATCCTTGGCCACACTTGATATCTAAACCTCCAGAGTGTGTGAAATTTGAGAATGGCATTCAATCTTTGCACTGTCTCTGGGTGATGGAATTCGGACATCAGCATGTCAGAAACGGTCTCTGGCACTTTCACGGCACACAGCAGGAACATGGCAGCTGCAAGAAGAGAATATCTGATCATCTAGTTTTCTTAATAATGTGTTTATTTGGCAAGGAGAAACTACAGCTGTAAAAACCCCCACCAAAAGAAACCCAGTCTTGGCTTCACAAATAAGATCAGTCTACCAAGCCTAGAGAAAACTGTGCTGCTTCATGAAACCAAGAATGTGTGATGCAAACCTTTTGGAGCCTATCAAACCAGATTCGTATCTCACTGGGTGGTCAGACTGTTAGTTCAAATCAACCATTTTTTCTCAGAGGGGCCAGAAAGGGCTAGGCCTAGGCCTAGGTCTGCAGCCAACATGGCCAAGGGCACATGGCAGGGAAGCCATGTGGCTGAGCTGTTGGTCAATAAGGCCCACCTGGCTAGCCTGCCCACATCATGCTCCCCAGAGCTTCTGATTGGTTGTCTCACCCTTCACTTTGGCGAGGAAGACTCTTGAGTGGTCAGTGAACCAAAAGTCCTGCCTGGGGGAAGTGGCCACAGTAGATAAAAGAGGCATGCACAAAAGTCTCCATCTTGCCTCAGCCTTCTCTCCTGCAATTTGTTGACATGTGACTTCTTTGTGGTAACTATATTTTTCTCTTCTCATTTTCTCTCTATTATTTCTTCTCTTAATCTCTCTTACTTTACTCTTTTCTTCCTATTGTGGGTAACTTAAACACCTGTTTTTTGTATTGCACTTAAGTTCTATGAGGTTTGTGTTCTCTGGTTGCAACAGAGGTTCCCTACTCTACAGCAATGCCTGCTAGTCCTAGTACCCTGTTGTAATGCTTTTGTAAACTTGTATGTAGCTCCTGCAAACTCTTTTTGCCAAAATGTCTATTTTTTCACCAAATTAAAATAAATTTCTTAGAGAAAAATGTGTGCTTTTTTTTCCAGATGTGAACTCAAGGTACCAAAGAACCAGAGGCTTTGCAAGAGTGTGTGTGGGCAACATCTCTTGAATCTAAAGTCTAAACTTAAGGTGTAACACTTAGTAAAGCTTGGAGCTTCTGAGCTGGGGTGTAGCAGAACCACACAGCATTACATGTGAAGCTTCTAAATTCTTCTGGAAAACCTGTTTTTAAAATAAAATACATATTTGATCTTACTAAAAACTTAAGTCATGACTGGTTTAAAATAAGAAGCATCTCAAATTGAGTTTGGCTTTCAAAGATTCCACTTCCAAGTGATTTCTTTGTTGATTAATAAAGGCTGGTTTAACAGAAGCTCTGCCCTTCCCCTGGAGCAGGAGCCGGTGCCTCAGTAGAGGTCATCCAGTAGAGGCTATGTTCTTAGATAAAACCAAAAAGAAAGGTTAAATGGACTCTGTGTAATGATCACAATCTGTCCGCAAGAGAAAAGTTACCATGAATTTTGAGACAAAGGACTAGCTCACAATGAAAAACTGCACAATAGAAGTTAAGCATGCCCCTAGTTGTTTCAATGGATCATATTTGAACATAGACATTAAACTCCAGACTGATGGAGGCCAATTAATGCAGATGATGTCTGAGGGGTACTGCAGGAGACAAAAGGATAGGGAACTGTGTTGTAGTGGGAGTTCAGTGGTTGTTGGAGAATCCATGACTTCTTTGACCAGTAGCTTACCACAGAGCACTGAAGACAGTTTCTCAAGTTTTGGTGGCTGTTCTTCCACAGTAGAAAGAGGACATTTGCCATCGAGTTTGACTCAACACATATCCAAATAGTGCCAGGCATGAGAGCTATGCTGATGGGAGGCAATCTGCAGGAAAACAAGACTGTTCTCTGACAGCCCAGGTCCTGCCTTGCATTGTGAAGGCTTCCAGTGCTGCTGTAAATCAATGGGGGCCTTCCAGTTTAACTAGCTCAGAAATCATTCTGCTCTCTGGTCTTTTCAATGTAACTATGTGCAATTTTAGTAGGACTGATGAAAAAGTGTGAGTTGATGCTGAAGCAACCAAGAAACAAAGCCTTGGGAGAGGTCAGTAGGTGGTGCTGTGGTACATTAACAGGGGAATTCCTTTTATCCAGCTACTGGTACTAATATTTGGGGTTATTCAGGGTTTGACCTTGATGAATGTAATTTATGCTTGGGCTGAAATAACTTGCTACTAAAAAAAAGCTACTACAGACACTCAAATGGATTTTAATTCTCCATTCGATAAGGGGAGAAAGAGCAAGATGTATGTCAGTCTGCTGTGGAAGAGCAACAAACTTTGATCCCATTCCCTGTAAGCCATGCAAATTTTTTATTAGAATCACAGAATCATTAAGGTTGAAAACGACCTCTAAGATAATTGAGTTCAAAGAGTATCGAAAACTATTCCCCCAGAAAGGACTTGAAGGGAAGAAAGAAATACTGCTTCAGGCAGATTATTTCTCTTAATGTTGCTAGTTTTTCTTCCTCTCTGCACATTTGACTTGGGAAAGGCAAAGGTGAAGGGGAGAGCACATGGAAGAACTGTGGACTGAAGAAGTGCACTGGTTGACGAGGGGGAGAGGAAGGGAGAGCCTATGTTTATTTTACTTAGGGCTTATGATGCTTATTTTGTTTACTTCTGCTCATTTTGTTTACGCCTATTTTGTTTATGCTTATTTTCTATGCTTTTATACTTATCATAGAATTTGCTTAGTAGTATGAAATTCACTGCAGCAAAACTCACACAGTGTCCTTGAAAGGGCCATGCCAAGAGGCCCAAAGCTTCTTGGACCAATTAAAACAGCCAGGATACCCGATGATAAATTAGAAAACATGTCAAAAGAACAAGATAAGTCCAATTAGACCATCTACAGTTGCCAACAAGACTGGTTTGAACCAGTTTTTAGCAAAAGGTAAAAAGTTCACAGGAGGAAGATGGTTTACTTCATCCCTAAAGACCATCTGGGGAGCCCTGCCCTGAATTACCAGGAGGAACAGCACACATGCAAGAAGACGCAGTATGGGGTGGAGAAAATGGAAATCAGTTCCTGAGACTCATTATAATAACACTGCCTTCTCTAAGAAAATAATGTTTATGTATAAAAGAAAAATGAATATATATAACTTATTTGCATATAAACCCTTTGTTAACTCAACCAGATGTGCATGTTTTTTGAGGGGCTCTCCCCCATGCGCCTGGGCCTGGAATAAACGTACCTCTCTATAACCTCACTGGATTATAGGGTATTTTATTCTGCAAAACATGGTGGAGCAGATGGAAAATGAGAGAAGCCCGAAAAACATGAGATGCAGGGTCAAAACATGGACTTCAGGGAAGAATTCATTCTCATCTTTGGAAAATGAGGGACTGTAAACTGGATTGAAATGTGATTAAAAGGGGAGCAGTATCTGAGGAGCACTTCAAAACTCTTGCATTTATGAGAAACAGACATTGTGGTTTTATTACAAGTAAATAAATTAACATGAGCCTTATTAATTCCTAAGTGTTCTGCGAACGTTGTAAGGTGTTTGGTCCAGCCTGGACCCGATGCCAGGGACTACTCACGGTCAGGATTAGGGAAATTTAAAAGGGACAAAACAAAGACTCCCCTGCCATGAGGCAGGCCTTTGTGTCCAGGGGGAATCACCCATGTTATACCAGGGGGGGAGGCAGGGGTGAGTCACAAGGTAAAGGGGGATACTTCATGTCAGGACCCATGTCAGGAAAGACAACATCCCCTCCCCTGCTACCTTAGGTAAAAAGGCAACCGTTTGGGGCGAAATGCATGTGTATTAACTGACATAAAAGGGTGGGACTTTGTAACCAGAAAAACCTACAAAAAGAGCGTTTTTTTAAATGACTGCATGCTTTTGGATCCTCATGGCCTGAGCACCCAGTTATTAAACCTTCCTACAAGCTATGCTTCTTTGTTTCACAGGTCATATTTGCTGTTTCCTAAATTTAATAAAAAGAGATTTTTCTCACATATTGTTAGCAGCTTTTGATAAAAATGCCTGTAGAAACACCTGGGATGGTCCCCTTAGGTGGACAAATCTGTGGAAGAAGGCAATCTTTAAGCTATTTGCTTGAATACTGGGGGGGGAGAGAAGGGTGGAATTTGAAAGATGTGGGAGATCAGTTTACAAACAAATTTGATTAATCTATGCTTTATTTAAGTAAACCGTGTTTTTTGTGTGAGGGGTGTTCACAGTTACTAAGGTTGCAACACGTTATTTCTGAACATCTGGCATTAGCCCACACATTATGAGTGTTTGGACAGGACAATAAGACTAGAAAAGACCTCCTGAGTCACATCATCTAATCCCTCTCACAAACTATTAAACTGAAGGGCACCTGCTGTCTTTTCTGGTGGTGAGAAACCTTCTGTTTTCCAGATGAGAGAGATCATAAAAAGTAAATACTCACCTTTGTGCTACTATGGCTTAAATAATTCTTTCTCCTTGTCTGTCTGATCTGCTATACTTATGGAAAGGAACAGTATTGACTAAATAAATATCTTTATCATATAGGCTCTGCATTCTTCCTGCTGTCCTAACGGCCTTTAATTGCATCTTTCTTCAGTGACTAGGATTACACATGGAAGTGCCATATTCTAGGTAATTGTACACTGTGTTTTACAGCAGCATTAATACTTTGAATCTCAAATACATCTTCTGACACATTCTGACTGTGCTTATTGTCCTGCAGCTGACCATAAGGTCAGTTACCTTCTGACCAAGGGATAGACTCTGAAACTAGTTCATTTCCATGAGAAAAATTCTTATTACTAGTTTGCAGCAACATGGTCTTACACTTTATAGTAATAAATTTCATCCAGGTGCAAGACCTCAAGTCTCAAGCTATGAGAGATGACCCAAAGGACTTTAAAAATACACAAGGCTCCAAAAAATTTGCCCACCAATTTTTTTAGAAGAGCCCTAGGATTTTTTAACGCCTTAAGAGAGAGCGCATAGGAGAAAAGCTGTACACATTTTCTCAGAGCGTACTTTTACTGGTGCACTTTAAGAAAAAGAGTACTTAACAAAAATTGAGTTTGGTTGAATGTTACCCTTTAAAGCATTCCACAAAGTGTTGACTTAGCACATGCAGTTTAGCAAAATCCAGCCCATCTGGCTCCAAGCTACCCAAAATATTAAGAAAAGAGATTAGGAGTAGAAGAAGTAAAGAAAAAGAGAAAAAAATAGTAAATTACAACTACCACCAGAGTCCTGCAAGAGTCCAGCTTCCTTGTGGCCTGCTGTGGCCACTCCACCCAGGCCCACTGGTCGCTCTGGGGAGGTGGGAGGGGTGGTGCTCCATCGATGCTAGCCAGTCTGAGGCTGGGTTAGGAGCTCCATCAGGGGTGGTGTAGGCATGTTCTTAGGCTGTCTTTGACTGAAAGCTGCTCTGTGGGTGCCCCAGTAGATTAGCAGGGGTTGAGGTACAGTATTATCTCATCTTTATGAAATTCAACTTATTCCTTGCCCCCTCCCCACTTGAGTTAGTCCAAGCCACTCATCATTGCCAGGCTTCACGAAAGAAGATTTGGGAAGGGCATGTGTTCTCAAAGGAGGCAGCAGCATTATGAATGGTGTGTCTCCACATCTCCTGATTGGAAGCCAGAGTGGACCACTGATGGTGGTCAATATGGCCAAGGCTGAGGTGTTGTTTCAGTGAGTCCTTGTATCTCCTCTTCGGGGCTTGTCTCCTGCAGTGGCCGGTGGCGAGTTCACCATGGAGCACAATCTTAGGGAGGGGTGATCCTCCATCCTGGAGACGTGCTCTGCCCAGCGCAGCTGCGTTCTCAGCAGCATGACCTCGACACTGATGACCTCTGTCAGAGACACGTAGTCAGACCAGTGGATGTTTAGGATTGTACGGAGGCAGCGCTGGTGGAAGCGTTCGAGGGGTCACAGGTGGTGGCGGTAGATGACCCAAGATTCAGACCCATATAGAAGAGTAGACAGTGTGATGGCTCTGTAGACGCTGATCTTTGTACTTTTCTTCAGGTGTTTGTTGTGTCAGACTCTTACGGAGTTTTCTGAAAGCTCTGTATGCCTTTGCTAACCTGTTGTCTGTCTCTTTGTCAATCTTACCATCTGAGTAAATGAAGCTTTCCAGATACCTGAACTGCTGGACTAACTTAAGCTCTAATTCACCTGTGGTGATGTGGAGGTGATGAAAGACTTCCTGAGGTGTGGGTTGGTAGAGAACTTCTGCCTTCTTCAGCCTGACTTTCAGCCCAAAAACCTCAGCAGCCTCTGCAACGCAGGATGTTAAGCACTGCAGAGCTGTTTCTGTGTGAGCAACAAGAGCAGCATCAGCAGCAAAAAGCAGCTCATGGACAAGGTGGTTTAGGGTCTTAGTGTGGTTCTTCAGTTGAAGAGGCTTCCATTGGTAAGATATCAGATGGAGATGCCATTTTCTTCATCGAGGTCTGCTGTGGCCCTTGGGAGCATCATGCTGAAGAAGATTGTGAACAAAGTTGGTGCGAAAACACAGCCTTGTTTCACACCATTGTTTATTGGAAAGGGCTCAGAGAGAGCATCACCATATCTGACTTGGCCACGCTGATCCTCATGTATTAAGATGATCATTTTGTGGAACTTGGGGGGACATCCTAATTGTTCCAAGATCAGCCACAGTCCTTTTCTCCTCACAGTGTCAAAAGCTTTGGTGAGGTCAATGAAAGTTACGTAGAGTCTTTTGTTCTGTTCCCTACACTTCTCTTGCAGTTGTCTGAGAAAAAAATACTATATTCCTTGCACCCTCCCCACTTCAGTTGGTCCAAGCCACTAATTAATATAATAATCCAGTGTCTCACACCATGTCTAGAATTTATTTTTCAGGGTAATACTCTTACAAGTATATGATGCCCCAATCACCCTCTTCCTTAAAGATGCCTCTAAACTATGCATCATCAGCAAACACTATCTGCACAATTTAAAACCAAGTGGAAATTGAAAAATCAGATGAATGCTGTACCCTTAGACTACTTACTGAGCATTGCTGCTGTCTCCATGCAACATGAGAATCTTCCTTTCAGCACAACAGAGGAGATATGATGGTTCCACTCTCATTTCCTGCCTCAGTTTTTATATTAGGCCTCAACTGATGCTACCAATTTCCATGGGGCAACATGCAGAATACTTTTGTAAACTCTGGACAGACTGAGTCACTGTGCTTCCTCTGCCTGGAAACCCAGTTGAGCACAAACACTAATGCTGATGACCCAAACATCCACCACAACCAAGTGCTGAGAGAGATTGCCCTCTTGGTCCTTCTGGCCACCTCCTTTTGTTCAGAGCACAAAACAACATGAAAGCCTATGAAAAACAAACAGCCCTGAAGAAACCCTGGTGGTGTTCAGATTCCTCCACAGCAAAGCTACCTTGCAAAGTCCTGGGATCTACTAAAACTGTGCAGCAAGGGCAGCCATCCTAAGTAGTTTTGTTATCTTACCTGCTGCTCCAGCCATATGCTCATCCACACTGAGCAGGAGCTCCCATGCTGCTGGCTGGATGTCCCCGTACATCTCTTCTGTGAGGATAGGAGCTGCCTTGATTAGCAGTGACAAAGGTGCAGGAGAGAGGCTCATTACCTGCAACAAACCAAGCTGTGCCTTAGGGCTGAGCTGTACAAACTATCCACAGGGAACAATATAAGCAGTAAATTTACTCTGGTTTTGGTCTGCAGATTACCCACCAATTACCTCTAGGTTCAGCCATTTCAAATAATGCTCCATGGAAGAGTGTTGCTTTTGGCCTACACTGAAAGAGCAGTGTTTACAGCTTAGTTCCTGGAGTCTTATTTGTCCCTCGCATCACCAAAACTCAGATAAAGAGGACAAAAGGAAAGCCAACCTTTCCCATGGTAGTGTATGAACAGTGATACAGATCCATGAAGATTTCTCTAACAACAAGCCTGTGAAGAATCTGTTGCTTCTTTAGGAACACTGCACAAGTAAGACCAAAGAAAACTACTGTTGTAAACTGACGTGTTTAAACACAATTGTGGATTTTTCACATTTTCTAATTTGTTTGTTTGTTTGTTTTTCATATCCCGAGTTTTGATGCATGTGTCCCTGTGGAAAGACAGAGAGGCACATTGTGATTTAATGAACCTAAATGTTTAAAGGATTCTTTGACTGTGTTATGTTAAAAGGCTTATACTTAGCATTACTCTGATGAGGAAAACACATAGGGCTGAACTGACTGATATTCAGGAACAGTTCTTCACATGAGCTTGGAGATCCATATATAATTTTCCTATTGTTGCAGCCTAACCTTGACACCTGGTATCAGCATCCCTAACTATCACATGGCCTAGTCAGTACCTGGTGCCTGATGTATTTTAGCATTCCAGAGTCCTTCTTCCCTTCCAAGTTGATATCAATCACTCTCCTTTTTAGAGAAGGAGTTCTCAAGCATGACTTGTCTGAGCACTGGAAGGAAAAAAAAAAAAGAAAGTGGAGTTCACATTTAGATTTCCCAAAATGTGGAAAAGGAGATCATGTACAAGAGGAATTTCTGTACACTGAAAGCCCTCTGGTACCAGAGTTGTAGCACAAAGCCCTCTTCTTTGCTGGTAACAGACCTACTATTAGTGAGTCAGCATATGTCATCCAGCTTTCTTCTCTTTTTAACAATGCTTTTCCCAATAAAATGTTAAGGTAGAAGCTAGTAAGCCAAATAAAGAATGTAAATGTTCTCTGTGTAATCTTCACAGGTGGCACATCCGTTTATTTTAGTTAGGTTAGAGGCAAAAAGTCTACACCTTCCCTCTAAAATATTGCCAATGGAAGTGTTTAGTGTGCACAACAATGATTCCTCTCACAGAATTATTGAGTTTGGGAAAAGATCTCTAAATCATTGAGTCCAACTGTTAACTCAGAACTGCCAAGCCCCCCAACAAACCTATGTGCCTCAGTGCCATGTCTCATGTCTGTTAAATACTTCCAAGGATGACGACTTCACTACTTCCCTGGGCAGCCTGTTCCACTGCTTGACAACCCTTTTGGAGAAGAAATATTTCATAATATCCAACTTAAACATCCCTTG
Source organism: Formicarius rufipectus (assembly GCA_013399695.1). Lineage (NCBI taxonomy): Eukaryota > Metazoa > Chordata > Aves > Passeriformes > Formicariidae > Formicarius > Formicarius rufipectus. The sequence goes on along the minus strand of VXAU01003993.1, from coordinate 289,656 downwards.
GTACAACCTTAGGCCATTTCTTTTCATCCTGTCACTTATTACCTGGGAAAAGAGACTGACCCCCACCTTACCACAACCTCCTTTCAGGGAGATGTAGAGAGTGAGGTCTCCAGTCTCCCCTGAGCCTTCTTTTCTCCAGGCTGAGCCCCCCAGCTCCCTCAGCCACTCATCAGACCTGCACTCCTGACCCTTCTCCAGCTCTGTTGCCCTTCTCTGGACATGCTCCAGCATCTCCATGTCTTCCTTGTAGAGGGGATTATAAAAAAAATAAAAAATTATCAATTTCTCTCCTGCAGGGAGGTCTGTACGAACACAGTATGTATATTGATAGGAAATCTTACTGTCTGCCAAATTCTTTTTTTCCTTGCTTAAAGGCTTTGATGATTTGATGAATGATGACATTTGCATCTCTGTCTTGCAATTCAAAGGTGGAGATGAAACAACACAGTAATGCAGTGTTCTTTTGCTAACTTTCATGAACACTGCCAGCTGCTCATCTCCAGCCTGTGTTCTGTAGAGGAAATGGCTTCCTCTCTTTTTAAATGACAGATACACTACTTTTCCATGCCAGAGGAAATATATGGGGGTTCCAGTGTCGGGAAAGCAAAAACATTAGCCGCTGTTGTCACCTGCTCTGTGCCTTCCTTCAGTTTTCTAACTTGACAGGAAACAAACAATCTGCTGGTTGATGATGAAACGTTATGAATTTGTCTCATATGCCATCATTTGTTGCTTCCAGGGATGATAGCCTCCTTACCCAACTGAAACCTTCATGAGAGTTTCATAAACTTTTTTGTTTTCAATGTTACTGCAAAGTAGTTAAGTGACTCTGCCATTGCAAATATTCAGAATAACGGTAGTCTGCCTACTGTGGTCCAACTGTTGACATGATTAAGTTGGTGCATGGGTGGGCACTTTCCCAAAAGCAGAAATGCATTTTCCACTGAAGTTAAAGGCACCACTTATAAGGCTAAGGAGGCACAATGGTCATTAAAGTGCATCCCTAAAGAGATTGTAACATTAAAGACCAATGTATGCAATTCTTGGAACACCTCTGAGAGCTCAGATCTAAAAGAAAGAGATTACACAATATGTTACAAGAATTTCAAGAGTGATTCATACTAAGAGATGACAAAAAGCATTAAAAAAAAGAGACTGGACTCCTTGGGGTGATAAGTAGAGGTCATAAAAGAACACTAAAATTAATGTCAGGATATTTTAGGCTTTTAAATTACATTATCAACAATTAAAATTCTCCCCAATCAATACAGAATACATTCCTTCCACAATGCTAAGTGACTTAATAGCTGGTTTGTTTTTGGGTTTTTTTGGGTTTCTTTTTTAGGTCGTTTTTTGTTTTGTTTTGTTTTGGGTTTGTTTGTTTGTTTGTTTTACAGCAAAACTATGTTTAGGAAGGGCTGTGTTCATTTTTTCATGAAAGAACTGTATGGGTACACTAGGCAGTCTTTTAACCCGAAAACGTACAGCTTTTTCTATTTACTCACTTCCTTTTGTTTTTTGCCTCTTGCCATATTGCTCAATGTGCTGTTTTCTCGTAGAGAGTCCACTGTGTCTCCATAGAGGAGTTTGATGGCCCGAACAAGACGAGCACTGGACCGGCTGTGATGGAGGTAGCAGTGTGGGTGACAGTAGTCAATGTGGGTACATATGAAACTTTGCTGATTGCATAATAGGATCATAACCTGGAAATCAAAAGAGAGTAGTTATCTGCAGAAATGGAAGTTACACAGACAGTGATGGGGACAGTCAAGCTATTTTTTCCACAGCCTAGCTGGGGACGCATGAGGCTAAACACTGTTCTTTAAAAATGTATGTGTGTCTGTGCAAAATTCCCTATTTACATGGGGTTTGCAAACTAGCTAGGCATGGCTGAAAAACATCAGTTTAACAAAGCAAAGAGAGAGCTGCTGCAGATGCGTATGTTTGTCTGGGAGCAAGATTAAGGCTGAGGAAAATAGTACTCCCTCAGTTTGCAGAAAAGCTGCTGTATCACCACTCTGAGAGGAGGGCTTGGAATCCATCAGGTTTGGGAGTCAGTTTCCTTCAAGGAATGTGAAAGGAAATGTTTCAGTGTGCTCTTGAGTCAGAGTAAGCTGTGTCAGTTGCATTGTGTGTGCTTCTCGCACTGTTTGAGTAGACCCATCCAGCCCAGCTTGATGTTAACTGGCTCAGTTACTATTTTTACTGATGTTGCCATATGGCAGCAAGAAGCTCTAAAACCCATCTAAGAAACCATGCAAATATTTTGGCACTTCGCTATTCTGAGCCCTGTTTTGTTGCAGCAACACTGCTATTAGTCCCTAACCTAATTAATTAAAGACAGCCTTGGTAAGTGACTGGTTTCAGTGTAACTCAGAGGGTTTCCTCACAGAGGGGCAGCAGCTCTCCGTAAACTGCTCTTCATGTTACACACAAACCCAGCCTCTGTACTCTGAGGAAAACAGGCATCCCCAAGCCATTCACACTGTAGATCTTAACTGGCCTTTATGGATCCTTCTGTTCACCCCACAGAAATACCCAGAACTGCCATAAAGAATCTATCCTGCCCTTTCCATCCCCTTATGGTTTGTGCGTCTGTAGTCTGCTGTCTCTCTCAAGTAAGGCTGCCACATCATTCTCAACCTTAAAATTTCTAAGCTTTTAAAAAGTCAGGAGATTAACTTAAAACAAATACGTCCCATGCATGTTGGATTCTTGTGTTTGCCTGCCTGTTTTAGTCTCATATTATTTTGTGATCTGTCAGGAATAACTCAACATTTGTATCAATGTGCATATGGTGTAAGTCTAATCACCATTGCATAGCCTCTAGCCAGCCTGACTGGCTGGTACAGAGTGAGGACACCACACTCCAGGCTGCTGTAAAGGACAGGTCAAGGAAATGCTGGTGCCTTCACAGCAGCAACTGGAACCAGTGATCATTTCAAGTGGTTTGCTCATGACCACTAAATAAAGTAGGGCTTTTATTTTGCCCGTAGTTTTAGTGACCATCCACTCACACCTTTCCAACAAAGAAAAAGAGAAAGTTTTTATGTGATATTGGTACTTGAGTGGCACTAACTGAAACAGGTGATTTTTCAAATCTTCCTTTCTCCCATGCAGGCTAATCATGTGTAAAGTGAGACAAACAACTCAAGTTTCCTTCAGAATTACTGATTCCATGCATCCTCCCACATTGAGCAAAGGCACCATGGTTTATCCTAAGCCACTAACTAGGGAGATTTATCTTCTAGCAATTCAGCATCTAATACAAACAAAATTTAGTACACTAGAATTTCCAAGTGAGGTGTAATCATTACCAAGAGCAAGACAGAGAAGCAGGATAGTCCAGAGATTGAGGTACCAGCTCAGAGGACATGGTATTCATAAGTTCTCTGCCCTGCCACCCTCATCCAAAAAAGACAGATATCAAGAATGACTTCTGACATCAAAGTATTAGATTAAGCCTGTTCTTGCCCACACCCCATAGGAATGGGGCAGCTGAGGGAAGATTTTACAAAATACTTGAGGGAAAGAGGGGTATATCAGTATTGGCAGCTGTCTTTCCCAAAGGAAACTCAGAAGTCAAAAGGTGTCTGTCCTCACACACAATCAATCTGAGCCACAGCTACTAAATCCAAAGACAATCCGTGCACATGTGCACAGTGAGTCAATCCAAAGCATGTGCACATGAACACACTGACTATACTACACCATCACAACTAGTCACGAGGCAACAGAGGTAGAGGTATACAGTCCTTGGATGCAAGTGGACTGAACAGACAGACTTGCATGACTGACTTCTGGTAAGTCTAAGTCGTGACTACAGAGATTGCCAAAATAGATGTCTTAAACCTTGCATGACCAAACCAGATCTGCACTGTTGTACTCCCTGTCATATAGGGTTGGAACTATACAATGCCTTCTTTGGTTAGACAAGTAGCTTCTAAAATGCCACTTCCAAGAAAGTGGGAGCCCATCTTACACTGTAGGCCATTCTGCTGTACTCTCTGAACTAATCACTACCAGCCATGCTACAGATATTTAGCCAATGGACTCTTCAGCTGAGGAAGCATGTCTGTCCCTGAATGCCTAGAGAGAAAGTCCCTTATCCCTTAAAAATTAAATATATGAAATAGACAGAGGGAGGAAGATAAAAACTTTCTGGGTTTAGTCTATTTTAGAAATGGCAAACAGGTGATTTCCAAAGGTCGTAGCTTATTCATGCTTTAGATCCTTGATGTTGTATGGAGAGAGCACAGGTTGCAATCTGGTTATTGCCAGCACAAAGGTTTTCCTACTGAAAATGCCACCCTTGAGATCACTACCAGTGACTTGTACTTACATGTAGCCATGACATATTCCGATGATAGTTCTCCTCCATGCCTGTGTTGCTCAGCACCTCGGGCTCAATGCTGGGCTCACTTGCACTCCAAGGGCTCCCTTCTTCAAAAGAAAAATACCCAAAAGGTCGTTGTTTTTATTACTCCCTATGTGCTTTAAGACTAGGGACAGCACTTGTAAGCCAGGCCAGCCTTGTGGGAACAGACCAGAGTACACAGAATAGGTCATATTGGAAAGACTGTATTTGGACACCCTTCCCCAATCCTTGTATCATACTGGCTTGACACTTACAAGAACCATTTGGACTTGGCTCACAAGCCATCTTGTCAGTAGCAAATATTGCTCCTTCCCCACTCTTTTCTTTAATGGAAGGAAAAAGGATAATCAAAAACCATCAGAAACAAATTCTTTGCACCATTCAGATGCTGCAAATGGTGGTAGTTTAGTGATCTGCATTGACTGGGCTCTGTGGTTAAAAATGTCAATAAAAATCCAACCAAAAGTGGCATCCAACTGGAAATGCCAATGGACAAAGTCCCTGTAATTGCCCATGGAAACTGCTAATGTTATGGGGATGAAAGGGGAAAAAAATCCTGATTCCAGTACACTAGTCCTGAAGAACTCAGATAAGGGAGAGATTTCTTTGGGAAGTTCACTGAACCCTGTGTTTCCTCTAGCCATTTCGTAACCTATGGACTATAAAACTAACATTAATCCTGTTAAGTGTTGGCTGGAGATGAATACTGGTTTATCTTCTCTTTCTCCTTTTTAAATGAATTGTGACCTGTCAAAGTCTGCAGAACAGGCAATCCCATTCTTCATGTTCACCCACTGAAGTATCTTTTGAGTAACATAAAAATTACCATTAAGCTTGGGAAGTTATTTCAGCTCCAAATATATCCACAGTTTTTAGTTAACACCCCTAGCAGAGGAAGCCCCTTTAGTTCAACTATGCTGGAGATTTCTCATGACAGGATGCATATTTACTTTTCATAAGATAAATACATGGAGATCTATCTTTTTAACACTTGGGAAGGCAGCTGTAAACTGTAAAAAAAGAGGTATATGCCAATATGTAGAAATACAGTAATGTAGCATGTATGTGTTATGCTCTAAATATAGAAAGATTTGACATGTCATACAGCATACCTATGGCATCATACTCAACATATAATATGAAATGCATGTCCATAATTACATATATATATTTATATATATATATATAGCCAATCTGTTGCTATGGACAATAAAACATAATATATGCATATGACCTCATGTATTCATTATATCATATGATTTAGGGGTGTGTGTATGTGCATATAGACACAGGCACATGCTTCCCTGAAGAAAGAGTTTGGCTGGCAGGCAGCAGCATTCCAAGAGTTCGTGCTCTAACATAGAGTGCTGAATTGACAAATTGCATGGAGCTGATGCTGCACTCAGGATTTGATGCATGTTCCTCCCAGGTTCTAGTCCAGGAAGTTCTTGAAGAGGTCTCTAGATTTATCCTAGTCTGCTGGGGTGGGGATCTCTTGTCATTTCTAGCTCTGCTGCAATCGCAATAAAGAGTTTAGGTCCTGCCTACTGTCCCCTCCCTTTCCACCCACTTGTCTAAGTTACCTATATCAGTGACAGTGTCCCTGCTGTGGGACAGCTGCAGCTCCTCATTCTCAGACTCTGAGTCCTGCCGTGATAACTTGGTGCTCTTTAGGCTGCCGGCCCGGCGAATGCTGGAAAGGGAACCCCCCTTCTTCACCCGGAAACTGCGGGTTCCTTTAATCTGGAGCAAGCGGGAGCCTCCTATCCTGATCTTCCTGCTGGGAACTGTATTAAAAGAATAAAAGAGGACTTTTTTCCCCTTAATTTTTCCCCATTTAAAAAAGAATAAGATCCTGGCCCTCCCCTCCCCCCCAATCCTTTGCTGCCAGCCTGTATTGCAGCATCTTTTCTCCTACTAGGGAATGTGGGGCCAGAGGCTCCTCCAAAGCCACCGCCAATGCAGCTCGGTCAGTCAGGCAGTAAAGATGCTTTACAGAAATGTGTTCAATACCTCATTTCCTGGACATGTCACCTCTGGCCTTGTCTGTATTTGGAATTAGCCCTCATCTAACCACCAGCGAGTCATCTGCTCTAACAGAAAACCCAAAACGTGGACAAGGAGAACCTATGATTTGCACCAATTTGAACCAATTCCTGCTAGGAATCTACCAGGACCTACCCAGTGAATGTAAATTGCATTTTTCTTTGCCAGCCCTTGGGGTTTACATTAGTGCAGAATCACCTCTTGCTAGGCTAGGTGGCTGAATCCCAAGCATGAACAAGACACCATGGACAAAACTACTTTTCCATGGGCCTAGGTTCTTAAACCTCACTGAGCCTTGCAGTAGGATCAATTATTTACTCATACAGCATATGTGACTGCAGAAGGGTAGTCTGCTTCATGAGGTTAGCAAGACTTCTTTGAAGTAAGATTTGCATAAATCCATTTCTCTCTCTGTTACTCTTTATCATTAGAATGCTTTATAAGAAATGGGAATATGTTGATCCTCTCCTTCAGACAAATCAGCTGCTTTCAGGTATTAACAACATCCATTGACACTCTGCATATTTAATGAGCACAAGACATGAAATGGTTCAATGTTCAAAGCACCAACCATTTGCACTTTAATTCTCCTCTTAGTTCAAAGGCAGTACATAGCAATATGTCAGTCCAAATGTTGCAACACTCAGTCATTTTACTGCAAGGTCACCTGTGATCAATGACCTTTTGAGGTATGTTTGGGAATGAACAGGATATAGCTTTTTTAATACCTTAGGTAAGCAAAATATTTAAATAGAGTTGTATTTTGGCTTCAAGAAAAATCAAATACACCTTTACTTATGAGAATGCCACTAATTCCTCCAGAACCAAATTTACACTCCCATTTCCAGTGGCTAATGTTCTGGCTGAAGACATCTGGATATGTTTTCAGAGCTACTCTTCAGTACTCATGAATCAGCTGAACTGTTTAGTCACTGTTGAGTAACCAGAAAGTTGGGCACTGTTGAGTGACCACAGACTCTCCCTTCAAGTGACCTTAGCAATTACTGTTGCTTGAATTATGTTCAGATCAGCCTCCCAAATGCAAAACCACTTAAGCACTTGTAACTGCATTTTGTGAAGTCTGCAGAATCCCACTTTGGCACCAAAGAGTATATATGATCCTCTGAGAGCCAGTATCTACCTAGCTGTAGTGTCTGTATTTCAGACCTACCGGAAGGAGATTCTACACTCATAGGTTTTGGATAGCTGCTAAACCATGCCTGGGGGGACCAATGAATGCAAAGTTCTTAACACTCTGGAAAAAAATGAAACCCATCGAAGAGGTTAAGATAAAGAAACCTGTCACTGTATGGAAGAAAAATTTAGTTACATTCACACAACAACATTTGTTTATCTAGGAAAGTGTAGATTACGAAAGATGCCTTTGCATCTGTTGGGTTTTGTCCAGGTGGATCCACAGAAAGATCTGTGGATCTGTGGCCAAGGAAAAGAACATAATTATTGTGATTTTAAGATATAACATTATCTTGCATTTATTTAGGTCCTAAAATATTGGAATTACATTTTTCTAGAGTATATTGGTATATTAGGATTCAACCTTTCTACCATAGTCACTTTTCCTATGTCTACAATGCAGTAAAGAGGCAGCTTTAGTAAAGAGAAACTACATGATAGCTTAGAGAAAAGGGAGAAATGAAAAAAAAAACCCACAACAACTAAAACTGCAGGAAAATGTAGTTCAACAGAGACAAGAATGAAGAAAGTTAGTGCTATCTTTGCAAAAATAATTCTGCATTATGCTTGCAGCACAGTAACGTGCAGGAAAAGCTAAGTCATCATTGTCACTAAGAAAGGATAGAGGCTGGCCACCAGCATTTTCCAGCAGGACTGCATGCTTGAAGGCATTCTCCCACTCAGGTCATATGCCAGTGGATAGGACTGCTCCCTGAAAAGCTTAGAATTGATTTCAATTAATTGGTTTTCAAAACAAAATCAACTCCATACCCAAGCTTTTCCTCATCTAAATAGATAGAGACCTCTTATCACACTCATCTTACACTAGCAGGCAGACCATAAGGCTGTGTGCTTCTCTGGGCTGCCAGTATGCCAAGGATACACAAAATGACATTGAGCATCAGTTTATCCAGCTCACCTTTCTTAGGTGGGTACCTAGCTGTCCCCACAGAAGTAACTGTCCTATCTGACATACAATCTTGGAGAAAGTTTTATACTGTATACCTTTATACCTTGGAAGCATTTCTATTATTTTCTCCAGTAATTGTGGCAGGGTCACAGCTGAAGACAATATAAATTTTATCCAAATCCCCTTGCAGTCAATAAAAACTGCTCTGAATCATTAACAGACATTTTAGTTCCTAGAGGATAATCAGCCACAGACTCCACAGTTCTTAAACAATCATCAAACATTTATCCTTTTCAAACACCTACACCTTTAAATGACTACTATAAGACAATGTAAACAGTTCTAGAAAACTTGTTAGAGGGAGAATAATTTACAAGTAACTGTCTGACAGCTTAGTATCTGTTTGCAAATATGCACAATGACTGTATATTGTATTGCAACACTTGTACCATCAGAAACTGTGAATTTTGCATGAGATGGCTCAAAAATGGAAATGATCTGCTATTCTCAGCAAACACAGTGAGCTTGAGGTTTGCTTGTACAGCATCCAGTATGTTCGTAACATCAGTCTGCTAGCCATCAAAATCCACATAGATGTGTAGTTTGCATGTGGTAGCAAAGATTAAGAGATCAAGAGATCAACCACTAATTCTGTGAGATGCCATGACTTCCAAACCAGTACAGATTTCCACAGAAATATACCTATCTTCCTATCCCTGGTTTCCTCAAAAGGAAAAACTGTAATCAGAACAAAAAACAAAACATGAACACTTTTTATCTTTATTTTTAAAGTGAATGAAATAATGGTACTTCTCTCAGCATCCCACTGAGAGATGGTTTCAAACAAGGCATACTTCTTTTTAGCAGTCTTGCAAAGTTCTTAGTTGTTTTCAGTCATAGCACTGTTTTATCCGATTTAACATCTTTGCTTCACACATTCATTATATTGAACCCCGAAGGCCAGAAGCATCTCAGAAATGATTCAAAGCCAAATGACTTCATGGCTGCCTGCTTTTTAACACGGTATATGCAAATGAAAACATAAAATCAAGCACCACTTCACAAGCCCTGAAAATACAAAAGCCTTATTGTGCTGACAAACCTTTTTTCTCCTCAAAGCCAGCCTCAGATTTGAGGGTGTGGCTGCTGCTGTGTAGGGAATCCTTTAAATCTTCATTTTCATCCAGAACCCCAGCAAAGCTGATCTTTCTTTCATACCTGTGCCGGTCCATCTCAGGGTCCAGACGCAGCCTGCAGCTCTCCAGATCCTGTAGCAGAAGGTAGACCACACAGATATGCTAGCAGTATGAGCCCCCATGCTTTCCATTGCAACCAGAGAGGCTTTAGGAAGAACTGCTTCAAATGGGAATTTATTTCTAATCCAGCTGCTCTTAGGTCTTGCAGCAGGTTGAGCCACATTGCCAAGATGGAAGAGTTAACACACACTGCTGGTTAACACTGCGGACTGGACTGGCACCTTGGCTGCAGACTCAGAGTGGGAAAAACACATAAATCACAGAACAGGTAGGGTGAGAAGGGACCGCTGGAGATTATCCAGTCCAACTCCCCTGCCAAGGCAGGGTCACCTAGAGCAAGTGACACAGGAATGTATCTAGGTGGGTTTTGAATGTCTCCAGCCATGTACAAAGTGAGCTCCACCATCTGTAAAGGCTTTGGCTGAAACTTCAGTCAGGACTGCCTACCTCACTCAGCACTCAGCCTGGCAAGTCTACATGGTCTGTGAGTATTTAAATTGGTTTACCACAACTAGTTCAGTTCTTCAAGGCTGCCAAGGCTATGCTCCTATATGTGGAATAGGCACACCTGCAAACACCAGTGGAAGTGAGATTTGCTTACTGAAATTTCAGCTTTGTGGATTGTAACATTATGTATCTGATTTTCTTGGAAAGGAAGTATCACTCCAAAAATACATAGACTTAATATTTTAATTTGGAGTGTTGTTGGCTCTTTTCCTCATAAAAAGTTAGAAGCAACACTCTATGGCCATTTTCTTTAATAGGCTCTTGCATAACACGAGCTTAAGGTTTCTTCTACCTATGCATCACAGAGTTAAGTCCTCCTCCCTCTCTCCCATGTAAAAGTCTGAAAAGCTGTTAATCAGTTGCACTTCTATCTGACATAAAAGTACAAATTTCTGTTGACCTTCATTATCCAAAATATTTTAAGTTCCATGCCTAACTATTTAAATGAGATAACTTCTAACCCCTGGTATTATACAGTCATTTGTTATGTGGTAAAAATATCAACAAAGTGTTTAAGAAGGACTTCTGCTGAATGTATTGCTTTTTAAAATTACCCTTCTTTCATACTTAGGAGCATTGTAGGTCATCCACAGCCTTTGAAATTAATTTCAGAACTTACAATAATGCCCAGCTAAATTAGCCTGTCAAGCACAATTGTCATCAGCAAAATTTGTTCTGTCATTAACAAAAGCCGGGATAGTAGAGCTAAGTCCTTCGTATTCGCTTTCAAATTTAAATTCACATTCTTTCTTTACAGTTTTTATCCTGATTTCCTATTTGGCTTAAAAGATGAAACTATGGCTGCCATTCAACTCTCGTCTCATTTCATGTTAACCACCTCTGAAGCTGATGGTCACCTTCAACTCAATTTGTCAAAAGATAACTGCAAGTCTATGTATTTTGTGAAACAACAGGCTAAAGGCAATGTTAAACCACGGTATTATACATGAAAAAATCCACACAAGAATAAACCATTGGAAATCAGGTTTCATGGATTCTGCTATTCACAGTAGTTGCCACCTAGTCAGCTATTAGATTACTGTTTATGCCTGGATTTGACTGTGCCTCTCTTAGTCTCATGGAGGTTTATTTTTTTCCTTGCTTCTTTGTCTCCATTTCTTTCATTTCTTCCCCCAGTCCTTCAATTCTTTGGTCTAACTCAAACCAAAATTCTGTGGCTTTTAAGCTCCAGCAAAGTCTCTATAAACCGTTCTGTTCCCTTCTCGCAACTGCCTTGTCCAGATCTCTGACAACTGGCTCTCCTAATCAGGTATTTAGAATATGAACTGTCCACTCTTGCAGTCCATTTCAAGTGCCCTAGACTCAGTTTCTCAATCTCCTTGCTGTCCTCATCTCTATTTTGAAACTTGAACTTCCAGCACAGTCTTCTTAATCAACCATATGATTTGCCCTGCCCATCTTCTATTCACCACACAGCAGCTCCTTTCTCCCTGCAGAGATCCACTCGAGTGTTTATCCCACCCTATCTCTCCATAGAGCCAGAGACTTCTGTGGGCATGGCCCTCTCCAGTGTGCATGGTCCACTTACCATGAGAGGCTCAGTCCGTGGTCTGGGCATGTAGGGAAAAGTCTCTCGAAGGAAAGTAGTTATCTCCAAGAGAAGCTGACAGGCTGCCATTTTCAGTGCAAAAGGACAACAACATTTGGTAGGATTCACAGTGCCTAGGAAAGAATTAGTTCTATCATGAGCAAGGAGTTTATACAAGATCTGGAACCAAGAGGTGATGGACATAGTCACAATATGGTGCGCAGTGCAAGCTGCACTCAAAAAGAGGAAAACCTAGACTTCTCTCTATGCTATTTTGCCTACACTAAAAGAAACACTGTCAAGCAAATATCAATCCATGTATTTGCCAGCGCACACAATAGTACTAAGATATATGATATGATATATATGAGATATGATAATGATGTTGTTACACTATGTTATATTATTATATTGAAGTAACATAGTTTACTATATGTTAGAGTATATTATGTTGAAGTGCATACAAAACTAACATGAGCTTACAGCATTTTGTATAAACTTCATTTAAAGTTAATACAGGTTAAGAAGTAGATGCCCTTCTTCCCCTTTTTCAACCCCTTTTCATTATTCAACCAAATCTTTTGCAGTTCTAGAAAACAATCACTTTCAAATACAGAAAATTTTCTGAAAATACATGGAATTATGACTAGCCAGCAAAGAGGTACTGTTCCCATTATTATTAATTGTTGTTGTTGGCTAGACTTCTCGAATGAAGATTTTGGGATAAGCCTGCACAATGGATTTTTTAGGTGAGGCACAGTATGCGCGGAACTGGCCCCACCCCCTTTACTCCTGAGGTTCATTTTGTCATGGCTGAGCAGCTCGGACGGTGACAGTGAGTTCCTCGAGATTCAAACCGGCGTCCTCAGAGGAGGAGCCGGCTCCAGAGGCAGCAACTGACACCATTCGGCCAACGGCCGCCGCCCATTTCAGATTAACATTAAAGAAAAAAAGAAAAAAACAGCAAACAGAAAAGCAATAATGTCAGGTTGTTGAGCAATCCTGGGAGCCTAAGTGGGTCAGAGCACCAGGGGAAGACCTCGCCTTTTCCTCTCTGCCACTGAATGTCACAAACGTGGCACTGCAGCCACACCTGCAACACGAGCTGGGGCAGGGTATTATTAATGACTACACTGATAAATGGAAAAGACAGCCTCCTTTGAAGTCAGGCTTCATTTATTCAAGGAATCCATATGCTATTTAGAGATAATTAAGGGGGGGGGAAATCATTCTGCTTAATCAAATTATACATTCTTAACCTAAAACAAAGTTGGAAAGGGAAGAGGAATTATCAAAATACTTGAAGTTTTGTCTCAACTGAGTCTAAAACAATCAGCTTCAAAAGCCACAGACTTTGTAACCCATCTAATGAAATTCAAAGCTTGGAAAGTATGAAGGATTCTTCAATGTTTGATCAATTTAAAAAATACTACTTAGGCTAATGGGCAGCAAAAAAAGTAAATAAAAAATTACTTGTGACAACAACTAGCTACACCCATTTTTTTAGTAATGCCTGGTATTACCAGGTACATACACTTCAGAGAGGTAAGTGTTTTCACTTACTTTCCCCATATACAATCTAATTACTTTTGGAAACGAAAAAAGACCAAACCAAAAAAGTGAGAAGACACTGCAGGGATCAGATAAAACCAGATTAATTCTGTGATGCTTGCCAAGTTTTCTGTACACATTACCAGTAATGAATTGTGGACTTTGTAAGGACTAAAATAATCTGAACTATCAAATGCAGACAAAACATACAGTATAAAAGAATACCCAGCTCCATATTTTTTGCTCCTCAGTCTATTCCCTGCAGCATACAAGGCAGCTTTTGAAAACTCTCTGACTTCAGCAAGAATGCAGATGAGTTATTTTCATACCCCGGATTTCAGGAGAGCCACTTCACCTTTTAAATGACTTTCTAGACCACAACTTGATTTCTGCTTGTCTCGGGGCACCTTTTTAAAGCAGCTTCACATCCCCTTGAGTCCCTGAACAGGGACAAGAAAGCCTATTCTGTCACTCAGTCATGGGAATGGAGTTCTTCATTTCCAGTGCAGGAAAATTTTATATACATTTTCCTTCTGCTTTGGATATCTCTCCTAAAGGACAATAAGATACCCAGAACAGACACTCAAGTTCCTGTAGCTGCTAGCACTGGCACACCACACAGTAGCACATGGGAAGGTGTTGCTCAAGGACAAGACCTTCTCTTGAGCTCATTCCCCAAAAATGCCATTTCACCACTCCCACCTGCTCCTCTCCATGCCAAAGTTGGCCTTTATGCAGTGTTAAGAACAAACACAGAACCACAGGAAAAGAAACTAGAAGATAGATAAGCAGTGCTGGCACACTATGTCCAATGAGGAACAACTGCACAAGTACACAGGAACCAGTATGTTACAGCACACACGTATATAAAAATGATGTCTGGAGGGGATATAATGTTTCTTACCACCTTCACCTGCACCTACAACAGGATGTGTTTTGACACTTCATTTTGGTTCAGGGAGCTTGCTGTAACTTGCATAGCTAACTAGACTTTCAGAATCAATGATCTTATGCACACATAGGCACAAATGTGTATTGTTTAGTCATCTTGTTATACAGATTTTTAATGATCCTTTTTTCATATACCATTGTACTATACCTCTGTCTGAAAATCAGGCAAATATACTGAAGTCAAGATTTAAAGGCCTTTAGTAGCGCACTGCCAATTCATGTCAGGTTGGGAGAAGACTCTTCATGTCCAGAAACAGAAAAACAGCTGATCTGACACAAATATTTTGGCAGAAATAACTGGAATGAATGAAGCCTGAGGACTTTTGGCACTCAAGTGAGAGTGAGACTCGAGAAATAAATTATTGCCCTGCTTATAACTGCAGATTCTGTGTACAGGAGTCGCAGCTCACTGCCTTGTTTCCCCTCCCTTTTCCATCAGTCTCTCAGTGCTGCTACCCATTTTTCATGTTGTACATCCAAGGCACAGAAAGAACAGGGAGGAAGTTGGGGTGAAGGTGAGGGACTGAGAAATACAGCTGGGTGACTATTAGATGAAAAGAGGAAAAAAAATTGAGTGCTCCTAAAGCAGAGGTTCTTACAAGCAGGGGTGCTTGTAGTAAAGGGAGTCTCCTTACTGTCATCTAAAAAGTCTTCTTCCTCATCCTGCTTTCTCAGGCGCCTCTTGGTCTCTTCATCATAAATGAGGCCCAACAGGTTGGCAGGACTCTCGCTCTCCGAGTGGCACAGCTCATTTAGACGGACGCCGATTGCCTGCAGACAGGGAGAGAGAAGCACAAGGAGGTGAGAATTTCAGCTCAGCACACTGGTGGTCAAGTGCTCTGCCCCATGCAGGCTACAGAAATGGTCCAGCCAAAAAAAGAACGTCCTGGCTTTATTTTTATTGTCTAAAGTGGAGAAAGAGATGACAAAAGACTAATTGCTATCAAAAGCATAATTTAGTTTCCCCCTTTTTTCAACCAAAATTTGCAAGCAGCATCAAATTTCAGGATGAAAAATTTTTGCAGATTTAGTTTAATAACATCTCCACCCCAAAACTGGCACATGACAGACAGGAGATTAGGTTATTATTTTGTATTAATTTCTTCCACTTCTCTTTCTATCCTTGATATATGTACTCCAGATTTTTGCTAAGTCTTTCCACTAAGAATGTACGTATTCCATTTAAGAAACTATTCTGTGACTCAGGAACCCAGTAACAGTCCCTATTTCCTCCATAAAACTGTTGCAAGCCCACAGGAAAGCCTGCTTCCATCTTTAAAGGAGAGACTCCTTGGTGCACTTTCCAAAAAGAACTGATGAAAAAAACTGTGAAGGCACATAGACAATGGTGAATAGGGATGTTATAGTTTCAAAATATTTAATGGAATTTTTCATCCCTGGTCAACAGAGTCATTTGAGGGTTGGGAGCCAGATCGATGTGACTTGTTGAAGCTCAGTTTTCTCACTGTCTGCCAGAGCTGAACTGGGAACAGTTAGTCCCCAGCTAACTGCCTAAAGCCTA
This sequence comes from Formicarius rufipectus, assembly GCA_013399695.1. Classification (NCBI taxonomy): domain Eukaryota; kingdom Metazoa; phylum Chordata; class Aves; order Passeriformes; family Formicariidae; genus Formicarius; species Formicarius rufipectus. The sequence continues at coordinate 273,792 of VXAU01003993.1, read as the reverse complement.
AACAAAAGCAGTAACTAACAGCTTTGCATTCCAAAGTGATAGCTGGAAAGAGGATTGTTGGGGGGAGGTCAAAAACCTTGATGGGAGAAGTTTTTACTTCACCTTTTTCCTCCCTGGCTCGGGAAATGGTGAGAGAAGTTCCCTTGCATTTTTTTTTTGCCAGTACCCACATGCTTCAGGTCTGGGCTTCGGTCCCCAACTGCCACCTTACTGGGCTCACAGCACCTCCAGGAAAGGTCCTGGCTTGCTCCCTGACTCCGCAGGTCCTGTGTTTTTTCCGCTGAGCATGGACGGCCACCACTGCCTGGATTTGCCCCACACTCATCGGGGGCAGCACCACCCAGCCAAATGAAACTTTACATATGAGGAAGGATATCTCCCACATAAAAACAGTTAAAGGAACTCCACAGTCAAGTGATTTACATATGAAGAAGACATCTACTATCTGAAGGCAATTAAGGGCAAGTGATTTACATGTTAGAGAAGGACATCTCTTATCTAAAAGCAACAAGAGTAAATTTTTCACAGCCCGGCAATTAGCACTCGAAGGAAGACATCCATCACCGTAAAGACAACTTCAGAGATCATCAAAAGGCAAATTGTAGCCAACTGTTAATTGTCAAGAGAACCACAGATACAGCGCAGAGACATATCAAAGCCAAGAAACTGTATAAAAACCTGGACTTTTCCCCAGTATGGCTGTTCGCTTTTGATGGAGCCCTGCCTCCTCAAAGCGGCCCGATACCGTTTGCTCTGTTATTGCTTACTAATAAAATGAATTTCTTTTATAAATACTAATTGGCTCCTCCAATTATTCGCGGTCACTTATAACAGTGATGCTGTCTGCAAATCTACAGAAAAGTGTGTATTAGCAAGAAGAATGTTTCCCTAAGACACTTTAGCTCTTTTAAGGATTGTCTTCATTTTCTTTGCTGCAGGTAAGTGAACACAGATAAGAATATAAAACTTTATCCTGTGATATTATCATGGGTGCTAAAAACTCCTGCTTGAATTTTCCACCTTTCCACCATGGAAAGGGGAAGGGAGGGAATGGTTCACTGCCAACTGCAGCTGGGTCCCCGAGGGGACAGGATGTGACCAAGCCAAAAAAAAAGGCTAGCTGATAGCATCTTAAAATATCAGCCTAATGGCTTGGAGAAGCATTGGACGGGGAGGTCTGAATTTGGTGGAGGAAGGTTTTGTGTTTTATTTCTGGTCACTTCACTTTTTCCCTGGCTTGGGAACTGCTCAGAGAGAGAGATTTCTTTGCACTCACTTTTTGCTGGTGTCCTCCCGCTACTGGTTCCATCTGCTTGGGTGCCCAGCCTCTGCCTTCGTGGGCCTGCAGGTTCACTGGGAGGGGGCCCTGAACCCATCCCCCACTCTGCACATCCTGTGCTTTTTCCCAGAGGATGGCCACCACGGGCTGGATTTGCTCTGGATCTACTGGAGGACCGGCGCCATATGCAGAGCTGTGCCCTCACTGCGCAGCGCCTGTCTCTGTGGCACCATTCCCACCATTCCCCCCTGAATTTTGGAACCACCATTCCTCCCTGGGCTGGGCCTCTGCCTCACCGCAGCCCAGCAGCGCCCCTGCTGTTCGTGGCTATAACTACACCAAAAGACAAAGTGGGGCTTCAGCCTTTGCAAGTTTTGGTTACAGTGTTGTTTCATGTTCTGTTTCTTTTTGTTCTATATATTTGTAGTAAATAACTGTTATCCTCTTTTCTACATTTTTTTGCTTAAAACCTCTTAATTTCACAGGTTGTGGTGGATTGAGGAGAGGGAGGTCCTCATTCTAGTCCAGGAAGATTCCTCACTTTCCTTTGTGGACATCTTGGTGGTTTGTTTGGTTGTTTGTTTTCTGTTTGTTTGTTTGTTTTTTGTTTTGGTTTTTTTTTGTGTGGGTTTTTTTTTTGTGGTTTTTTGTTTGGTTGGTTTGGTTTGGTTTTTCTGTGTTTGTATGTTTGGTTTTTGTGTTTTTGTTTGGGGTTTTTTGTGGTTTTGTTTGGTTTTTGTGTTTTTGTGGGTTTTTTGTGTTTTTTTGGGGTTTGTTTTGGTTTTTTGTTTGTTTGTTTGTTTTTTTTAACTGAGACAGATATCATCACTTTCAGAGGAAAATAATATGTTTAATTAGAGAATTTTCATCATCACTGGCCATTTGGCCATTTTGGTTTGGGGATGGTTTCAGAGAAGGATACTAAAGAGGTTTTCTGAATCTTCCAGAAGTCAGAGCTGATGGCCATTCCAGCACTGTATCATTTTACTGTTATAGCTGAAGTAACACAGAAGTACATAAGTGGTCTCTTATTGCAGTGGTTCTTCCTTGCTACTGAGCAGTTCCTGTGAAATTCAGAAACAACTGCTACACAAAGAGAATAAGGGGATATTGTTGTGGTGTGCAAACTGATACAAATAGAGCTATCTCTTAGCCTGCACGTTGCTGAAGAAACTGTACATCTTTCACAGTTTTTCCCCTTTCATGGGTCAGGCATTTAAGGGAAGAAAAATTCTGCATGTCTCTTTATAAACAGTAATATATCACACATTATTTATACTGTTGTCTACCCTAATATTAAAGCAATAAGACATAATCCCACAGCTTCCTGTCTAATGAGCACTGAATTCCTGATATGTATTATCTACATGAATTATACTTGGTTTTCTAGCTGTCCTAGCTATAGTATCCAGGACCAGTTTGTCACTGTGTGGGTGTGGCCAGGACTGTGTATTCTAAACCCTCTATGTCATTTTCTCATTAACTGTCATTTGCAGTAGCTGGCCAGGGCACACTTGACCCCTCAGGTACAAACTGGGTGTTTAGGAACTTCTGTGAGATAAGGAGGCTTTCCTGTCTTCACACCACCTCAGGTGTGATAACTCCCATCTGGGCAGCCATCAACACCTTCACACCTACCTGAGGTATCATGTCCGCTAATGGGCCATCAGGGATGCCAAAAATATGCCATGATTCATCTCACAGAGTAAATCACCCACTGTGAAACTCCCCACCCTGGGGGAGGGACTGGGTGTTCCCATCTGAGCCCAAGCAGAGATAAGCTTGGGGTTTTGGGACCAGGGGCACCACTGGTTGGATCCAGAGGAGGACCAGAGCCTCAACAGGACTGCAACCGCCACTCTCGACCAGACTGACCATCACCTTCTCCAGCAGGTTTCTTCTTTCTTTTTACTTTGAGGGGGCCACGTGGGGTCGGCGAGCTCCATTCTGCTTGTGCCCCACAATGCTGGGCTGTACATCTGTTTTTGTGGGTCAAATAGATTTTCCTTTTCGTATCAGTTTATCTATTGTGATCTTTTTATTAAATTATTATTCTGGCTTGAAATCTCATTCTGAGCTGGATTCATTACTCCTGTTGGTTTACCTTTAAACCAGCACATAGCAAATAGAGGAGCAAACCCAAAATGCTTCTTAACAGAAGCAGTTAAAGGAAGTGACAGACTAAACTGATTAGAATATATTTAACATTGTATTATTTCAAAAGACTGCATAACAAAAGAGATTGCTTGATTCAATAGGCTTATCACTGCTATTGGCAGTACCAAGTTTCACCTCATGTGGAAAGGGTTCACCACTGTAACTCTCTGATGGCTATTAGAGGGGCTGAATTAAAAGAAGTTGGGGAGAAAAAGGATTTTACCTTCATTTTTGGTCTGACCAAACTTTGGCAATAGCACTGTATATCACAATTAATGAGTAATGACCGACAAGCAAGAATTAATAATGAGCACAAATTTCTACCCCTATTTTACTGCAAGAGAGAAAGACAAAAAAAAATTACAGTGCATTCAGAGACTTTTCAGAATACTCTTTTCTCTTTGTCCAAGATTTAACAGAGAAATAGTAGTATATTCTACAGCAGGTACCTGTACTACCACTGCAGAAAGCTGTTTCTTGTCATGGTTCAGCCTGTTTGGTTGGAATGTGGTCCAACAAAGGAGCTACCCGAGGAGCAGAGTCCCCAACCTACAGGCTTGGCTGATGGCTGCTACTCATTCTTTCAGCCGGCTTCATCTGAAACTGCTTCTGGGAGGAAGAGCAGTGCCAGAGGAGCAACCTTGGCCAGCATTCAACATAAAGGATATACAGGTACTGCACTTCAGCAGATGCAGGCCAATCCTGAAACATGTCTGTCTGGGGGCCATTGATGCTTTGGGTAAATATATTTTCCTGGCCTTTGGTGAGAATAAATAGAATCATTAATGAGTAGCAGAACACCTTGCAGTAAAAGAAATTCACCCTCTAAAGACCACTGTCCAAATCTTATCCTGCCTTACAGTTAAGTAAATGCAAGGCTTTCCTCTTCTGGGATGTTCCTGAGTAGCATGTTTGCTGCTGCTTTTAGCATGGATAATGCATCTAGATACCTCTAACAGCGTCATAAGATGTAAGGGGAAGAGAATTGTGCTAAGTTGCTTGTCATCAGATTTCCCTGGCTCCTTTCTTGTGACCTTGTATCATGTGGTAGTACTTTGGACATTGAAAAGAAAACCTTCCTGGACAGGCTATTTCTGTTTCTAAAAATTACCGATGAGGGAGAATCTAATTGGATGTTCGTTAGATTCTCTTGTTTAATTTCCCCATACCAGCTGCAGAAAGAGAGGCAGGGGGAAGTCTGCACTGCACTGGGTGCCGACAGCTCCACTTGCTGGCTGCTGCTAACGTAACAGCCCCAGAGGGGCAGGGGGAGAAAATGTAGGTTCCTGCAGGAACTGCGTGAGAACTGGAGGAATAAAAGCTGCAGCTGTTTCTGACTTTTGCTCTTTCTCTGATTGCAGACCAATCCCATGATCCCTTCCCTCTCTCTGCTTACCTGTGGACCTGCAGGATTCCTGTTGCCTCACTTGCTCCCTGCAGGGAAACGCACTCTTTGTCTTGCAACCAGCCACCCCATCTCTGTTGCCCTGCCATGGAACCAATGAAAGTTCCTGTGGGCTGGGGAACTTCTTTTGTTTGTGGTGAGCACCCCTGCCCTGCCCCATGCATGGACTCTGCCCGTGGCCAGCTCCAGAGTAGCAGCCGTTTTCATTGACTGAGACCATGGCAACTTGCCTGCGCCACTGTGTCCAGAGTTGGTGAGCTCTGACCCACAGCACTGCTGGAGCCTAACTCACACAGCTCCCTGTCACTCTCATTCACTGCTGGGCCCATCACACCACACGCACTCTGCTCCACACCCTCCACTCTTGACCACCTGAAGCAAGTGCTCTTTCTCCAGCACCAAGATCGCACCATATACCAGAGCTTCTCCTGCTGCCTGCCACAACCAGCCACCGCTGGGGGACCTGCTGGCTTCCCACTGCCTTCCAGCATTGCTGTTGCTTCCACATGGCAGCTGCCCTGCTGCCAGGACCATGTGACTGCGTTGAGACTTCCTGCACTACAGCCATGGTGGTGCAGAAGTGAAAAAGTGATTTCTGGGTGACATTTTCTGTTATTATGTGAGTGTTGCTTCATTGTGTGTTGCTCTCAGTTTTTTCGTAAACTATTATTTAATTTCTATACCTTGCTCAAGAGTCTCATAATTGCAAATTTGTGTCATTTTGGGGGGGAGGGGTCTCAAGTCCATCAGAGGTCCCACCTCCATGGTATACATTATCTTTAATCAAAGACACTGGCTTCTAATAGTTACTAACTTGCTTGTGTCCATTTTCTGTCAGAATCTGAGAAAAATTAATGTCTGGAAACATAGTCTGGCAAACAGTGATGGGTTGTTCTAACTGCCTGCAACACATGCTAAAATACAAGGACTATGTAATCCTATGTTCTCTATTCAGAAGGAGTTCTCAAAGAAGTCAAGCTAAGGCAGTGACCTCATGAAATATAGAAGCAAATACATTCACACTACATACTTTTCATGGAATTTTGGTATTTTTTATTTTATTAGGATAATCATCTGTGTTTGAGACATAATAGAGATTAGAATATCCAGGCAGCATTTCCTGAGTTTACTTTAGAAATGGATTTGAGATATAACAGAGTAAGGGTGCCCAGGTAGGATTTTCTGAGTTCATCAAGACATGGAAGGAGGAGAGTTGCCAAGATACTAAGTTTGGGTGCTCAGACCCAACACATGTTCTCCTCCTGGGCTGTTTGGTAGTGGGAATGTTTGGTCACAAGGTTCCCCACAATGTGTTCCACTGAGAAGCACATGTTGCTTTAACCTAAGAGTATACAGGTCACCAAGGCAGAATACATGGGGTTTAAATTCCCCTGAGCCTTGGATTTTATGTCTTCCTTTTTTTTTTTTTTTTTTCTCCGAGGGTGAGGGAGGTGGGGAGTATCATGATGTTCACTGTAAAAATCTCTGGTTTTGTAAAAAGAGGTGAGAAGCACAAAGCTCACTCCCAGATAAACATATGTAACAGGCACCACAGAGGTCAAAAGAACTTCTTACACTATTTTGAGCTGTGTGGAATGACCCATAGTGTTAGACCTTCAGCAGGTACATTCTGGGGGGTTTCCAAGGAAATTGCAAGTGGTATTGATAGGTCCAGATAAGGCAATTGCCTAGTTCCTGTATGGCAAGAGATCACAATCAAATAAAACTTAAAGGAATCAAACTCCAAACAAAGAGCCAGTTCTTTAGTGGACATGTAGTAGCCCTGTAGAATTCCTTGACTGCTAACAGTTTTTGTAGGTAAAAAGAAACGAAGTACGTCAAAGAGAAATCCATTAATAAATATACAGCACCGCATCAAGCTCAGGCAGCCCTGGGTTTAAAAAGTTTAGAACCTAGAAAAAAGAGTTTAGTATCACACCCCCTGCTCTTACTCTTCCTTAACCATTCACATATAAGTGCTGGAAAAAGGAGAGTGGACCAAATGGATCCTGTGAGGGAACACATTCTATCAAAGTCACTTCTATTAGAAGTGCTGGTCCTGGCAGACTGTGATGTGCAAGTTGGAAGGGAGGTTTGTAAGTCTCCAATATATTAGAACTGAAGTTCTGTATAGAATCCAATTACATTTACAATCTGGTAGCATAAGTAGAAGAGAAACAAACACTTACATCTCCCCACTGGTAGAAGAGTTTAGCTGCATTCCACTGCAGTTTCTGGTTCCTTTTGTTGCCCACAATAGGTGAACGGCCACGGGATAGGCCTTTCTTAGTAATGTTCACATGATGGCCTTTCATCCACTCAGGCCAGTTGCCACGATTACAGCGGTGAACAAAGCGTGCACACTCAAGAAACAGGGCCGCTCGTGCCACTACAGGAGCTTCCTGAAATGTTTGCAGAAAATCACTTTAAATACAAATACATTGAAAAAACTGTCTGAACATTAGAGGATTCTGTGCTTTAATCAATTTCTTTTCAAGTTTTCCATGGAATCACACAGCTTGAGTAATCTCTCTATAAAACTCTGACACCAGGTAAGTCTCTGTGTAAGTCCCACATCTGAGCTACTAAAAGCGACAGTCTTGCTCAGTTCAACCACAAGAGGGGAAGAAAGAGACACATTATAAACTTAAAACAACCTGGTAATCCTCTGTAACGCTTTCCTTTGGAAAGCATCTAGCTGTCAAAAGCAGAAGCATGCATCTGGCACCGTTCCTGCAGAAACAAGTCAAATTGTATTTCCACCCTTATTATTGCTATAGTTTTAAAATCTTTCTTTTTTTTTTTTTTTTT
>VXAU01003993.1:191942-266114 GCA_013399695.1 Formicarius rufipectus | reverse complement strand
TTTTTTGGTCCCTTACCAACACAGTGGTTTGGGAGTTGGAGGCCAGGACAAGATGGGTTGTTGAAGCCCAGCCCCCCACTACTTGCTCCCCGAGCCAGCTAACTGCCTAAAGCCTTAACAAAGGGATGGCTAATAGCTTTGCATTCCATCGTGATGGCTGGGGAGAGGATCTGGGGGAGGTGGGGAGGAGAGAGGCTCTTGCCACACCTCCACTGGTGGGCTTGGGTACCAGCCACTGCTTGCAGGGCTGGTGGAAACGCTTCTGAGGGGGTTCCTGGCTCACCCCTGACTCCGTGCCTGCCCCGTGTGCTATTCTTCTGAGAGAAAAATCACCACTGCTTGGATTGACTACAGGCTCCTTGAGGGGCCAACACCATCTGCAGAGGAGTTGCTAACCTGCCCCGCACCAACGGCCCCTTCCTCCCCCAATGTTTTTTGGACTAAGGACAGTGAGCGAACTCTTACACTGTCCACAGGAAAGGCTTCAGCCCATCCCTGTAGCAACCATTCCCACGTGAGCTTTCGGAACCAGTCCTTCTCCCTACCCTCTGCCTGCCTCGCCCAGAGCCTGTGAGTGAGTCATCACAGCCACTGCCTCCGCAGGCACAGCATTGCCTCCTGCTGTCTGTAAACAGAATTGCACCAAAGGGGCAGAGATAGGACTTGTTTGAAAGTTTTGGTTATGATGCTGCTGTTTGTTCTGTTCTGGGGGGTTTGGGGTGTTTGTTTTTTGTTATAAATAAATATATATATGTAGTAAAGAACTGTTCTCCTTTTTCTCTACATTCTTTGATTAAAGTATCTTAATTTCAAAGGTTGTAGTGGTTTTCGGAGAGAGGCCCCCTTCCTAGTCCAGAAGGGTTCCTCACTTTCCTTGGTAGATATCTTAATTTCTTTTAAACTGAGACAGCTAGTAAGGCTGTAACTAGTGCAAGTGGAAATGGCAGCATGGCCACATGAATCTTAGCATTTGCCAAATTAAGTTCTGCTTGTGAATCTTGGGTGTAAAAGCATTAATGGAGGCTTGTTGAAAGTAGGGAAAGCACTATTTGTCACTTATAACAAGCAGATATGGGAGGGAAATCCATTACTGGCAGAAGTCAACAACATTTCATTGGCTGAACTTCAATGGCCTTAGAAAACATCAGACAATTTAGTACTGAAATAATAACAGGCAGATGAGTGTTAAAGGGATTTTTCCAGAGGAAAATCCTCCTGTCCCTGGCTTGGAAGACCACTTTTCTTTAATGGGAGAAATTATATTGAGTGTATCTTAGTTTGCATAAAATCACCCAGCAGGATCCATGTTATACCAATAAAAAGTGCTTCTGAAACTCTCAAATATGTTAAAAAATGGACACTGTTTCCTAAAGAGTAGCTTAGACTTGGAAAGGAGCTTTCTTCCCAGTAGTCTACAACCACAAAAATAGCACCTTTGCAAACATGGAAAATTACTAAAAAGTAAATGGCTCTTCTAAATTCTATTTAATTTCCCCCTATTTTCCTGAAATTTTCACAACCAAAACCACCTGTGGCCAGCAGGTTGTAAAACTAAGAATGCAATAATACCTACAGTTTACAATATGGCTTTGAAAGGTTCCCTAACAGGGATTTCACAGAGCACAAAAATGTATTTCATACATTTAGATGTTGGCAATCTAAGAGATAATTTAAACAGATCATCATCTATTTATAAGTGTTCATCATCTGTTGTCTATTGATAACAGACAGGCACTGAGACCATGAAAGATTGCCTGTGAAACATTATTGAATAATGCCTCCAATAGTGCTTTAATCATAAGCTGAAAGCAAGACATTTTGGACCAATGCTCCTAAAGTCTGAGAACTGATTTAAGAAATTATTGACTCAACATTCTTTTGCAGCTTTTTGCTCAGATTTTATACAAATGTTGGAAGAAAATAACAATCTTTTAGCAATTCTCTTGAATAGGAACATTAAAGTTGGTCTGTTGTTCTGATGAAGAAGGGAGAAATCTGAAGCCAGACACTGACAACCAGAAAGCAAACTAATATCTAGCGCCTGGAAAAAACATTACAAATTAATTTTTGCTGTCATGCAGTATGGACACAGAGTAGGTAAGGATTTTATTCTTTTATTCTCACAGAGTAAAACCTTAACCATGGAGACATGGATGAACAGATGAAGCCCCAGCACTAGTCTCCTGGTTTAGTTCACCAGTGGTAAAGACACAATATCTTAGCATTTGGGAAATTTTGTAAAACTATGTGTTGTAAACATTATGAAAGTAGTCAATAACTATAATTAAAGGAGGATATGTAGGATGGGGGGTAAAAGGGAGGAGCAGAAGTTCCAAAATAAAAATCACTGAAAAGACCTCCTGCCTGAAGGAGGATTTTCTGAACAACATGGGGCACAAGTTCCCTGTGATTGCTTACCTGAGGTTCTGAGAAACCTGAAGCAGCAGCAGCAAGAGAAAGATGATGTGACAGAATGGACAGGAATGGATTCACATCACAGAGAAACACATCACAAATGGAGAGAAATGAATCAGGCAGGTGATGCATAGCTGAAAAGAACACAATTTACCATAGTCACTGTCAAACCTTGACACAGCAGCAATACTCTCATAAGCCTGCCCCTGCTTGTGCAACTGTTCACAAGTCTGCCTTTAGTATGAGATCTATTATACTGCTTTCCCCTTTGAAAATTGTTCTTGTACTGTATAAATTGACATGAATAACAATCCACCATTTTCTTAACAAAATTGCAAGTCCTCCCATTGGAGCATTTCAACACATAATCTGATTCGTTCTAACAGCAAATGGGTGAGAGGGACCAAATACAGAATGGATTTGTAATTTTACAGCATTTGAATAATGCTCACTTAAAGCTGATTCTGCAGTTTTATGACTGCAGAGCATTTAGGTCCAGTTTTGTTTTCAAGACCAATGAATTTTATAAGAATAATAAACCAGTGGTAATTTTCTCGAGTCCTTTCTCAAACTTTGCATGGCACTTTGAGTAAAAATTTGTTTCCACTGGTTTCCTCAAGTCAAAATAGAAAGGCACGAAACAGCAACAATCTACTTTTAAAAGTAAGCTAATTCCAGTACTGTCAAAAGGAGCTGACTAGATAGCTCTGCTTTGTCTAACCACAGGTTAAATCTGGCAGAAAAAGTAGCTCAGTGGGTATAATGAAGACAGGTTGTGAGTAAATTAGTAACCAGTATCTTGGAGAATTGCCTCAAAGATCTTAGTTCGAATCTGTCTGATTATATCTAAAACTGGTCAAGTGCAACAGTTCTTTGTTTCTGTTCCCAGTCATTTACTCTGGGGACCTGTTTGTAACAATCTCTGATTTCCTTCCAGGTCATATTCTGTCCTGTGGACAAATATATCTGCCATGGAAACAGGGACATGGGAGCAACTGAGCCTGCCTAAGACCCAGGAAGATGTGAAGTCAGGATACCGGCAAGTATTCTTGCAGTTTAGACTTTGCTTCTGCTGTCCCAATACTTAGTAGGTCCTTTCAAACACAACCCTGCCAGAAAGCAGTAAAATTATGGCATTTCAACAAGGATAAAATATTTACATTTTAGAACAGACCAGTTTACACATCTTATTAGAGAAATGTAATGGTGACAGGTATCACACCCCATTAAACTGGTCAGAGGAAAGCAGGTATCTCCTCACCTGAGTCATTTACACTAGTCTAAATCACTGTGGCAAGTCTGTACAAAGACCTTGATGCTGATATAGGAGTGAAATTTTGAAAATATGCTTTAAAAGTTTATGGAAGAATTGAAACTGGATCTGTTCACCTTTCATTTTTTAAAGGTTGCCTTAGCAGCTAGGCTGGATATAATGACCTAAGAAGCTTTCAATTTACACCAAATCTGATTCAAACTATTACTTAAAAAGTCTGAAAGCAGAAGTTAAAAAAACAGAGTATTTTCTGTTGGGTGTACTTTACTGTCGTAAAATGTGGGAATTTTCCATAACAGCATACATTGCCATTACATATAGTGAGATGACATGCTGTCATCTGTTAAAACCTGCATTGCATATGACTTCTGAACTTCTATATGTATCTCCAGTATTTGAAGACAAAATGCCAGCTGAAGAGGTACCTGGAGTCTCCTAAGTTTTTACCTAAAACAAGGTGTCCTTCATCTTTAACTGTAGACCTATCAGAAATTCTGATACCAAAGTCTTCTGCATTGCATCAATGGAGACAGTTAAATTTGAGTTTGTAAAGGCCAGCTCTGGAAGTCAGACAGATATCTTCAAACAGCTTCAATCTCTGACTGCTAGTTTCCAACTGACTTCGTGCATGGGCACAGAGTAAACTTGTCTGTCACTTAAGCAGTTGACAAATATATATATACAGGCAATAGAGACTGAATTGCCCAACTCCTCTTTTATCATCTGATTTATTAGCACACAGAGTAGCACATCCCCAGAAGGGTCTTGGTGACATAGTTTTTAGGAATGAGCTCCTTCCTTCCCATGCACCTTACATTTCCTGTGTTATTTTAGCATTTCCAACAAGGTGGCAGTCTGAAGCCTTGCAGAACAAAACTGGGTGAAGCACACACAGCAGATGCAACTATCCCCCCCAAACCACACTCTGAACTCCCTGCAACCCTGACTGGTAAGAACCACTTCTGACTGTCAGCATGAGGCAGGTTTCTCATCAGACACTGCTCCCATGGCTTCCGGCCAGAGTGACAATAATCTCCAAGGTCAAGAGTGGGACCCAATGAAGAAAAGACCTGTCTACTGGCAGATGGATGGGGACTAGTTGTAACAGTTTCAGAACCTGTCATGGAATTTTCTTCCCCTACCAATACAAGAGTTTGGGAATTAACGCCCAACCACCTCTGCCCACCACCACCACGCCTCCCCCTCCTCTGCCCATCCCCCGACCCCGCGTCCCCCACTACTAGCTAATAAAAAGGATGGCTGACTGCTTGACATTCCAACTTGATTTCTGAGGGGAGGTGAGGGGAAAGGGAGAGAAGTTTCTTCCTGGTGCTGGATAATGCTTTTTGACAGCTGCTAGGGTGGAAGTCACTAGTGCTGGGCTAGAGGCCTTTTGGCTCGGTCTCAACTCCAGGCGCCCTGTGTTGTTCTTCGGAGGGAAAGCAGTCATCTCCATCTGGACTTTGTTGCGGACTTTTCCTGGGGGTTGATGCCGCCTGCAGAGGAGCTGCTGGACCCTGCCTTTCCACCCCCCTCCCCGCAGCATCTTCCTTTTCTCGGACAAAGGACGGTGAGAGACGGTCTTTGCACTGCCTACAGGAAGGGTTTCATCACGTCCTGGTGGCCGCCAGCCCCACGCGAGTTGTCGGAGCCCGCGTCTCCCCCTGCCCTTTGTCTTCGCCTCGCTGGAACCCCGGAGCTTTCCGAGATGCGGCTTCGCCCCTGCTGGCTGTAAATATAACTGCACTGAAAGGAGCAGAGATAGAGCTCAATTCTTTTAAAGGTTTTTGGTCAGAGTGTTGCTGTTTACTCTGTTCTTATATATCGAAATGTGTGTGTGTATGTGTAGTTAAGAACTGTTATTCTTTTCTATACATTTTCCTAATTAAAGTTTTGTTCTAAATTTAAAGGGGCGTGGTGGTTTCTCAGAAGGCCCCACCCCCCGCCTTTTTTTTTTTTTTTTCAAGTCCTAATAGACACCTTAGTTTTCATCTAAACTGTAACACTAGTCCAAAGAGTAGAACTAGATGAGAACTGATAGGAACAGCAACTTGGGACCAACATTAATGAGATGTGCTTGAATCTGCATCCTAAGGACGCAAAGTTAAGGAGACAATACAAAGTAGAGGTGCACAGAGTATAACGTCCTTACAACTATGGAGCAGGCAAGGAAGCACAGCTCAAGGCACAGTAATAGCGGGAAGGGAGAGTCCATGAGCCTGGCATTGCCAGTAGTGAGCAAAAAAACTGAGTATGAGCACAAATATCACAAGAGTCAAAGAGGCAAGAGGTGGGGAGTTGGAAAACAAAGTGATAGAGAGATTATGGATGCTCTGAGAGCAGTGGCTTTCAGTCTTTTTTCAGCTTGCAGATATCCAAACACTTATGGAAGGAAGTAGAAGAGCAGTGTGCAGAGAAATTGCTAATAATTGTCTGGCTTTTCATATCTGCATTTGTAACAGTCTTGTACTTGTCTCATAAACACCTCACAGTCACAGAACTTCACTGGCCAGTGAACCACAGGCTGAAAACTGCTTTAGAAATGTAAGGGACAGTTAAATAACCAGCAGCTGCAAGGAAAAGAAGGAAGGAGAAACAGAAGAGACACTTGGCATCAGAAAGAAAGGGACTGATTTGTATCACTTCTGTGATTTGGATCTGCAAATTAGCAATATGTGTATAAATGTATAAAAACATGCACACTCTGACATTTAATTTTTTTTTCCACTGACTGGCTCTGGGGTCTGATAGTTCAGGATTGCCCAATGTATTTGTAACTCTTTCAGAACTCCTGAGTGAAATTCTTGTGCCTCTCCAAGCAGTTATCTAGTCTTCAATCCTTATTCTGTGGATTTAGACTAGCAGCAAAAACAGAATGGCTGTGAGCAAAGAAAGTATGAAGTCAGCAATAAAAGCTTTGCGCTATCAGTAATCTGGTTACAGGGAGCCATGTAATAAAAAAATATCCATATTGACTGCAAACTCATCCGGTCACAAATGCTAAAGCTCCAGCTAATACCAGCATCACCAGCTGGCATCGCTGTGATGCTTTACCTGCTTTCTGTGCGCACAAAGAGCCATAGTGACTGACACATATACACATGCTCTCACTCAGCAAGTAACAATAGACCAATGAACTTACAAGATCTAGGGCTGCTGCCAAAATGGAGGCATCAGGGATAGTGCCTGGTTCACAGCAGTTCAGGAGAAACTGAAAGCGCTTCATGCCTTGGCGGATTGCTCCCAGGTTCACAACATTCTTGGATTTTCCTCCTTCTTGGTTGGCGGTCAAGTGATCATCAAAGCTATGGCAACCTAAGGAGGTAGAGAGTACAGAGGGGATGCAGGGAGAGGTATGGAGAAGGAAACAGTCTCTTACCAATAAAAAAAAAGTCAGGCAAAAATTCTGATGAATACAGTCTTAGTTTAAATCCCTCTCTCACCTTGATGTGCTATCTTGAACATGAGGGGCATTTTCAGATTATTCATGAGTTCCACAAAACAGACATACAGCAAGTCATTCTGGTATTGGTCATATTGTCACACACTGGTCACAGAACAATTCCACCTTGGTCACAGAACAGTTCCACCATGCTCAGTGTGGAAGCCCAGGATCTACTTCAATATCAGTAAACCAGGATGTGGCCCTTCCTCACCCCCTCTTTACACAGATCATCTTGCTTACTATCTGTTTTTCCTGAATAATGTCCTACCTTACTTTTCTATTGCCTCTAAATTTACCTTACAGTGAAGCATGCATAAGGCTGATTCCTCATGCATCCGTTTAGTAATGTATCATCTACTTGGACAGAAAAATCAGTAGTAAATTTTGGAAATGTTCTATGTGACAACCAAATACTGTCGTTTTTTTAGCCATACATCTTCAGCAGTTACCAGAACACCCAAAGTGAGACTAAACTCAACTCCTAGGTATCATCATCATCATTCCAGCCTCTCTCACTTGAAGTGTCTTGCACTTTTTGGGATGGAGAGCTCCCTAATAAGATTTTCTTTGCAAAATGAATCTGGTATTCCACTCTAGGGCTTCTTTCAAGCACAATTTTAAAATCCATGTAGAGAGTTCACAAGATAAATCAACTAATCCAAATAAGCACTTCTAATGCAGGAGATCATTATGCAGTTGGTATCCAGAGTTGGAAAAACAGTAGAAAGACACAGATGAGAAATCAGGAAAGTAGTTTCAAAGTGGCTGGTCAAAACAACAATAGCCAGATTCTGGGCTTTTTGTCTTTATCCATAATACTCTCCCTGTTTACATGTGGAAGTCCAAAAGTTTATAGAATACTGAAGGATAAAGCACTGAAAAAGAGAACACTGAGTGGGGAATTCAAGATTGGTTTTAAACATGGAATTGAAAGACAAGAGTCAAAGCACCAGCTGTACAGGACTTTGTGACTTCTTCAGGAAAGAAGAATGGCTGAAACTCAAAGTCCCTTTGAGATCACATTCCCCAAAATTACCTAGAGAGCACATAAGTTCCACAAAGAAAAGTCACAAGAGAAAATGACAATATAGATGTTCATTTTTCCCCAGAAGGCAGAGGTATATGAAATTTCAAGAGACGTCTTTACAAATTCTGTCACTTTTCTCTCTCCAGTGAAGCTTGTACATAGTTTTCCAGTAAACAAAATGTTTCATTTTAGAAAATATTACATTGAAATTGAACAAAAAATACACCAAAAAGCCAAAAAAAGTAGAAGGAGCAGTCACAAACACCCTTTTCTCCTCTTATGTCTTGCAAACACAACTCCTCCTATTTCCTTATAAACCATAACATGTGATCTGAACCTTCCTGCTGTGACTGTTTTAACACTAAGCCATTTGAGGTACAAACAAATGTTTCCTATCCAGGGCCCTGTTAGGGCTGTGCCTGTATGAGACAAAACCCAGAAACTTGCCTAAGGCTTGTCCCCCCCACTATAAAGGTCGGATGTTTGTCTATCTGAACTTGGTACTATCATTACAGCCCTTTGCAGTCCCAGCCTTGCGTCTTGTTGAAGCTTTGCAAGGGAATCCTGTAGAGGAAACCGATGACCGTCCCTTGCTATGTCCATCCTGGAGTAGCCTTTCTGTGAGCAGGGCAGCCCTCACTGACCTAATGTTCCAGTGATGCAGACCTGCAGAAGACCTCACCCAGAGAGCAGAGATGATTTCCTAATGCAGAAGAACATTGGGTATTGTAGTAGTTTATCCCTGGCCGAAGGCAAATATCCAGAGGCCCCAAAACAACAGCTTCCCCCCGCCACCCACACCCGCAGGGGGAAAAAAGGAACCACACTAGGTGAAAAGTGGATTCTAATACTACTGAAGCAGTATGAATTTATACAAATATATAGATATATATCTATACAGAGAAAACAAAGGAACTTAATATTACTATATGCACACACACACAAACAATAAAGAACAAGTAAACAAGGTCTGCTTCCCAGAGAGAGAAATGCAGCTCTCCCCGAAGAGACAGTAGGTCAATGACTGATGGCCTTCACTGCAGGAAAAGGACTGACTCAAAACTTCCGTCTATCCCTTCTTATATCTAAGCTGATGTAAAATGGGATGGAATACTTCATTTGGATACAGCAAACCATGTGATCTGTCTCCCAGGAAAGCCTAAAAATCAAACCACCACAGGTATGCAAACTCTGCCCCCACAGGGTGTCCCCTGAACATCCTGACAACATCTGTTGTCACGCACATCTTCAGAAAGTCCACGAAGAAATGTTAAGGGTCTCATGTAAATATACTGTAACTCACTTCTATATATACTTTTTGTTCCTAGTATAGGTAAAAAGATAATTAAAATAAACATTTTTTTAATGTGTGAATGTGTATACATTTAGATGTATATATGCATACATATACACACGGATAAAAACACACATATGTATGCTAACATACATATCCAACACAGAATTCCCAGTGGTCCAGATGATTTATCACAATGAAGGTTACAATTCATAAATGATGTGACAAATTATTCTACATTTCATTGTTATTATTATTTATTATTATTGATATTTATTATAGAATGTGTTTTACGTCTCTCCATTTTTTAAAAAAATTTGATTTACTGTGGTAAAAAACCCAAGAACACAAGACGAAATACCCCACAGAAAAAATATGAGTGAAATAATGGCATAGAACCATGAATGACAAGAATGGGAAGACAGAAAGAGATTCCAATTTAATGCTTAAGGATTAGGCCTTGAGGGATTTAATATTCATCATCAGTAGGCTTTTATTCTCTTCTCCATAAGCACAGAAAACCTGTTGATCTGTATGAAAGACACAGAAGCATGGGAAATTTGAAGGCACTCTGTAACACTGGTGTTCTACCGGATTATAAACTGTGCTACCCTGAAAATACCTCACATCAATATCACTGTGCACATGCAAGCAGGGACACACAGAGGCATGTACAACTCCTCTAATATTGCTAATGGTATGTGGCTTTCATTACATAGCAGAGATCCTTGTGGACACAGTGATATAACATCTTTAACTGTCACACTTTGCCTTACACACTTTAAACACCCTTGCATCAGCAAGATGAAAAAATTATTTCCTACAAGACAATATGAAAGAGATCTCCCAGGAGCACAGCAGAAACAGCAGTGGCAGCCTGTAAAAATCTCACTGCCCCTCAGCTGTTTGTTCTCAGTGAGAAGTGAGAGGAAACACAGTGGAAGTTCTTCACACCTACTTCAGCATGAAGTAATAGATGAAGAAAACAATTCCTTCCCTTGCTGGGGAATGCTGTCAAACTAAAAGAAGGTGCTGGACTGGTTCATTCTCCCAAAGGAACAATACTTTTCACCTATGAACTAGTTGAAAGCCACCGCCATTCTGCAGTGGCAGATGGTGTCTGGTTTACAGTGGCAAGATGCACTCATACTTTGCTGGTATCACAGTGATTGGAACAGTGACTAACGCGCATTACAGTGAAGGTCTGGGACAGATGATGTTGAAATACACACAATGCAGTGTCAAAGTGTAATGTCAGGAAAAAAACCCCAAAAACATAATGTCAGAGAATGTAACATACTGTAGAACTATTGAAATAATGGTGAAAAAGAAAATCTACTCCTTTTTGTGTGTTTTTGGGAGTCAGGTTGGGTTGGCTTGTCTTGAAGAAAATGTAACAGAACAGAACATACAAGGCTGACTCCCTGAAAACAAGGAAGTGCTCTGAGCTGAGGACACAAGCATGTGAATGACTGCGTGATATTTTATAACAGAATATATCATGACCTTGCACTATTCACAAAGGCATTTTTCAAACATTGCTGATTTTGAAAATACATTGCAATTAAATATGCTTTCATGGAAAGGAAAAAGAGTATTACTATTATGATGTGTGCAAAGAAAAAGGGACAGAATCCCTAATGAATGGTATGCAGACACTAGACATGCAAACACAGAAGAAAAGAGATAATTATAACAAGGTTTGTGCAGGGTTTTCCATTTCTGTGCTGATCTTTGCTAAAACTGTCAAATAGTCACAAATTGGAATGAAACAAAACAACAAAAAAACCTGATGGAACATCCATTGTTGTGTTAGGTAACAGAAGATTGACACACCTAATTTTGAACTAAATAAGTGCTTTGAAGCAAGCATTAATTTTTCAAGTGTATTGATCAAATTCAATTTGATTTAAAAAGCCCAAATATTGTACTGCATAATTTATTTAGATAGCCTTGATTTAAAAAAAAAAAAAAAGTACTTTACTAGAGCTTTTTCTAAATCAAAATAAAAGAAAGAAGGAAGGAAAGGGAAAGAAAACAGTTACAAAGACTAAAAAGTTGGATAAGGCTAGAATGGATACAAAAACTATGGAGAAAGCAGGAAAAAAGAGAAAGGAGTAAAATACAGAAAGAAAGATATTAAAAAAAAAAAAGATTTAAAAAAAAAGGACATGAGAACCCTGATTTCTAACCATCTTTTTCTTCTGTGTGATGAAGCTTGGATGGGTGTCTTCGGCAGGTGCGCCATTTACCAAGACGCTTGAAGAAATTCTCCTCTTCATCTCTCCCATTGTCCAGGCCTCCTGCTGGCCCCCCTCCTTCCGACAGCTTCACTGAGCTGGTGAACTTCACCTGTGCACAGACAGAGGAGTTGCTCAGGCTGTGCCAGACCATGAGCTCCTGGTCTCCTAGGTTACATAAAAGCAATTTACAGAAGGACTGTAACAGTGACCACAGCAACACCAGTGAGTCTCCACAGATTTACATGTGCTGAGGCACTTCATCTTTTAAGCTTTCTGCTTAAAGGACTGATCTTTCACAAGAGGCTGTAAAAGCACAAGGAAGGAAGAAGTGTGACCAATAATTAAACCCTAAGTGTGTTGACAGAGCCTGCATTTCCCTCTCAGTGAACCAAGGCAGACTAACCACTACAGTGTAGGCTTAACCTAGTCTTCACCATGAGTCCCAAAAGTTCAGTCTCAAATTCCCATGGCTCTACTCTGGAGACTTCTGTGATAGTCTTATTGTCCATGTTAAATAGAATATTTCCATGTACAACTAAAATCAGCCAGATCCTGCCCTTCCAAGCTTTCTGCAATCCAGCCTGACACATTTACCTTGGAACTCTGCCTGATGAAAGACAGACGGTCGACAGAGCTGATATCTAGGAGATCTTCCACTCCATCAGCCAGGCCAGAGAGGGAGGAGCGCTTCAACCAGTTCCCTGTTACAGATTAAGCCACTCAGGACAAATCTAAAAATGCTTCCAAGCAAAATCTATTTATTTGCAATTGCGGCATATTTCTCCACAGTGGCCATGATAGGGCATTGGAAAAAGGGAGGAAAGAGGAAGACAACCTTGCTGTGTTTCTTGTATAAATTACCATGCAAAACCAGGTCTTGGGACTGTAAAGGATATATTCTCTGTCTATCAGACACTATTTTTATTATTTCTCTTCTACAGAAAGAGCAATTCATTTGAGACTAAGGTACCAGCCTACTACTTTGGGGACATAGATTCAACAATCTATTTTGACAGAGATATCTTTTGTTATCTTTGGCAAATTTCTTACATTTCCTTTGCCTCAGTTCCCTCTCTGTAAAACTGAGAGAGTAGTATTTCATAGCTTCTCCTGGGTCAATGCACTATATATATATATATATATAGAAGAGAAAGAGACATACATTTACCTATAGGGAGTTTGAGTTTCTTTCGAAGGGAGATTCGCCGGGAACGGGAGCGGGAGCGCCTGTCTGTGGTAGTTCCGGAGTGAGCGGTGGTGCACTCAGATGTGTCCTGCTCAGACTGGCTACTGGTATCACTTGCTGCACTTTGTGATTTGAACATCTTTCTCCAGAAGTCCTTGCGTCCCAGATTGGCCCCCTGGATTTGCTCATCACTGGAAGAAAAGGGATGCAGAGCATTAACTGCATCTCAGTGAAGTTTGAATGCTCAGGGTAATGAGATTTCCTTCCAGCAGGCCTCTCCTAACTCTCTATTCCTTGCGGTTGTTTTGTTTTGAATTCCAAAAATATTCTTCTCAGTGGGACATAAACAAGTTTGACATGTTTAATATTGTTAAAGGCACAATATAACCATCATTTCTACCTTGAGCTTGTCTGCTGAACAGGTAATTCCAGTTTTCAGTTTCTACACATGAAAAGTAAATCATCTTCTTCAGGTCAAAATGACCCACACTGATAAGATCACGCTGGTACTTTCTACAAGCATTTGTACTAGAGAGGTTTAGGGCATGACAACAGCCATTTGTGAACCTTCTGGAGTCACAGTTCTCCTTAAGTATAGGAATGGGGACAGCATACTTTACTGTACTTTTGAGATGGCAGGACACAGAGTGGAACAGCTTGCTCCAATTCTGCAGAGCAGTAAAGGGCTTTGTCTTATCTTTGCTGTCTCAGCAGCACTGAGACTTTCAAGGTTTAGTGAAGGCAGGAGAATACATGATGTAGAGCTCTGGGCCCTTGTGCAAGCAATGTCTTCATGCGGTGCATCTCAAAATGCTTTAACAAGACAGATGAATATTCAGAGGCACAGAGAAGTTAAATGATTTGTTCAAAGTTACTTAGGGACCAGTGGCCATTTATAGAATTTTCTAGATCTCTTAAGAGTATTGTTTGAATTTACTTCAATAATAAATACAGGATTCTTTGGACATAAGAGATTTCCATTGTGCAATGCCTAACAGCAGGTTGATAAGAGTGCTGATAAGAGAACTGCAACAGTCTTTGGAGACTACATGCCCAAGGCAGCTCAGGAATGGGCTGTCTCTCACTAAAGCATTAATGATCCTCAGCAACAACCTGGAAATTGAAAATTAATAGAATCATCACCCAGAACTTCGAACAAAACACGGAGAACAGTTGAGGTGACATCTCTATGGAATTAACACTCTATTCAGATATGGCAGTATGCGATACTGACAAATCTACTGTACTGTCATTTGAAAATCTCTGGTATTTCCCTATCAAAATCAGGGTGGGTCCAGTTGGAAGCACTGATAAAAAGGCATTACCTAGATGTTTTCAGCAGCTCCTGTAGAGACACTCAACCATTTGTTGTACCATTCAAAGGGAGTCTTTGCTGTCTTGCCCATTTATACTAACCCCAGAAGAAAGCTGCTGGCAATAACACATCGAACAGTCCGTTACTTACTGTTCTGGAGTTTGCATTGGGCGGCTTGAGACATAACTCCGACATTCATCAGGGGCAGCTGAGGCCTGGCCTTTGTCAACAATGACGCTTCCCACCTCAGATCTATACAGACAAGATAAATTATCAGCCAAAGTGAATGGATGACCCATCTTATGGTCATTATTACAAAGCTGCATGACATGGAAATCAGCACTGCTGAGGAGCAAAGCAGCTTTAGAGAGGCTCTCTCTGTTTAGAAACTTATTGTCTCTATTATACATATTTTTTCTGAAAAAGGCATCAGCTCATAGAAGTAAAGCTACGGTTTTCAGGAGTTTTTCAACTTTCTTAATCCTTTTCCCCAACAAAGCACCAAAGCCTCAAAGCATCAGAGAAAATTTCTTTTTGATAAAGAAGGATGTCAGGATTAGATTTCTTCTGGGGCTTGTTTTGTATACCAGGTTTACCTGCCAGATGAACAACACAAAGGATGTGATGCACATTTAAAACTATGTCCACATAGTGTTTTGGAACTGACACTATGCTTCTTAGTTCTCTTAATCTTTCCTTCTCCCAGTGTTTTCATTTCACTGTTGTCTTAGTCCTCTTCCATGAGAGTGTCAATGCTTTTTGTTGCAAATCTATTACTGTCTCAGTTCATTAAATTTTAAAGGAGGCTGCTGCCACAGCACAAGTCTGTACATCAAGAACTGACATAGGTCATCAGGATAAAACACACAAGCCCTTAGACTTCCTACGTTTGTGTTCAGTTCAGGTTGTTATACAGCCATATGCAAACCAGTTATTTACTTTATTTCTCATAGACACATACCTTTTGCTTCCAGAAGGTTTTGGCTCTTGCTCTGTTTCCTCTGTTTTTTTTCCTGGTGTTAACTTTTCAGTACTGTCCAAGAGGGCACTTAGTGCCACTCTCCGAAACACATTCCCATAAGCCTCCTTGATAAACTGCACCAGCTGTCGGATATCGCAGTACAAGCCCTTAGTTGCGAGACATCATGAAAAAGAAAGAATTCAGTGTGCAAAAGCAGTGAGAATCCATAATTTCTGAGGTACTTTGGCAGGCCATTACTTCCTCTGTCTGTTGTATGATATACTGTCCAGGTACAAGGTTTGTGGTTTTTGGCTGGAAACTCATTTAGTGCACTCAGAAGCAGCAGACAATGAGAAGCATTGTTAGTATTACTGAACATTCTCTACAGTGGGATACAGCAGAGGGAGAGGTATCAGAGTCTAAAACAACTGTGAGATAGGACACATACAAATATGATTTAAAGCCTGTTTTATCCCATCCATCTGAACCATAAACTTAAAGGTATGAAAAATCTAAGGTGTATGTGAGTGGAAGTAGAGTGCAAAAAATTGCATGTTTTTGTTCAAAACCAGTGGGTGTCTTCAGATTTTTCTTCCTTATTTTAGAGCTTCACATCATAGGAAGAGAGAGGAATGACTCACTCATTCCCCAACCTGCTCCTACATACAAGACTCTCTTTAGTTCTGAACATTCATACACATCTGTGATGTGCAAATCACCTCTATATCTGAGGGCAAAGGGGATGGAGGGAACAGTTTTACAGGACCTGATTTTTGCCCTGTGAGGCTTCCTGGAAGACCTTGGGTTATTCTGAAAATTCCCAGTAAGGAACTTCCACAGTCAGCTTTCAACAAAAACAAAACAAAACAAAACAAAACAAAACAAAACAAAAACCTTCCCATAAAAAAATTCAACCAAAAAAAACCCACAAAAAAACCCCCAAAACCAACAACAACAACAAAAAAAAACAACAACAAAAAAAAACCCAAACAAACAAAAAAAAAAAACCAAAAAACAAATAACAAAAACATAGTTGGATCAGTATACTGATTAAGTATCTTTTTTCTTTTTTTCCCCATTTTTTTCCCCACATCCTACCACCTACTTGCTGCTGAGAAACATTCCAAAGGAGGAATATCCACAAGAAGAGCATTTGGACATAGTCAGACTACTCTGCTGGTTTAAGATTATATGGTGTTTTTTTGTTCTTCTCTCCCTTCCCCTTATACAGCATTTTTGTCCTTTAGCGGGACCTCAGTGCCTCCACAGCTCTACTATAAGGATGGAGTACATGAATGTTTCTTGGTTGGTTCCACAAAAAAATCCCAATTTCTGATAATAAAGAAGGTAGTTTGAGATTAGATGCTAGATTCTGCACCAGTCTGGAAGAAGAGACCTCATGGTATCCATGTTATTGACTGCTCTGGGAAGACAGTGCATAGGCAGCAACCAGAAGCACCTTACTTTCCTCCAGGTGTTTAGTAAATTGAATGTTTGTCTAAACTTCGGGAAGATCTAGCAAATTGCTATTCAGTAACTCATTCTGCCATGGGTGGGCCATGTCCTTAACCGAGTGGATTGGATTGATTTTCCTGAAAATTAATTTGTGCTCAATGTGGTCTTAGAGCCATAGAATCACTGAAGTTGTAAAAGACCTCTTAAGATCATTGAGTCCAACTGTTAACCCAGGTCTGCCACGTCTGCCACTAAACAATGTCCTGAAGTGTCACATCCACATATCTTTTAAACACTTCCAGAGATGCTGATTTCACCACTTCCCTGGGCAGCCTGTCCCAATACCTGACAATCCTTTCAGTGAAAAAATTTTTCCCAACATATAACCTAAACCTCCATTGGTGTAACTTGCAGCCATTTCCTCTAGTCCTGTACCTGTAACAAGAAACTGACTCCGATCTGACTACACCCT
Source organism: Formicarius rufipectus (assembly GCA_013399695.1). NCBI lineage: Eukaryota > Metazoa > Chordata > Aves > Passeriformes > Formicariidae > Formicarius > Formicarius rufipectus. The sequence goes on along the minus strand of VXAU01003993.1, from coordinate 249,028 downwards.
CTTTTCAGGAAATGTAGAGAGCAAGAAGGTCTCCCTTTTAATTAGGCTAAACAACTCCAGTTCCCTTTGCTGCTCCTTTGCAGATTTGTGATTCAGACCCTTTCCCAGCTCCACTGCCCTTCTCTGGACATGCTATGGCACCTCATTGTCCTTCTTTACTGGCCCAAAACTGACCCCAGAATTTGAGATGCTGCCACACCAGTGTCCAGTACTGGGAGACAATCATTGCCCTGGTCCTGCTGGTCACACACTTTCTGATACAAATCAGGACGTCATTGCGCATCTTGTTCACTAATCCCTTCCTCCAGACTATGCTACTAATCCATTTGGGACAACATAGAAGCTGCTTGAACAGGAAGGAAATTGTAGTTCATACTACACAACTTTTATTCCGTCTAAGTCCCCAGGTTCCAAGGCAGGTATGCAAGAAGAGCATTGCATTTACATAATATTTTAACTGTGACTGCATAGCTTGCTACACTGAAAGGATTTGGCTAAACTGAACTTAGTCTTCACTGTGAAGTCTCACTGGTGACATACAAGTGAAGAAGTAACTTTGTTAACATGAAATCAAGTGCTTACCAGGTTTTCTGGGCTGTGGAGCTCATGTGTAGTGGAAGCACAGCGAGTGATCAATGACTTGAACATGGCACTTACAATAATACCTTCTACACTCTGGGCTGTAGACTTGTTGTCCACTGTGGTGAAGTTATTCCCAAATCCAGCCTTGTCTGTGAAATTGAAGTATAAGCAATCCCTCTTGTTAGAAACGGTTTAAAAAAGATGGCTTAAAGACACACGTAAAGGAATTATTATTGTTATACATGAGATAAGGACATGTCTCCACCTAATATCCTATGCTCAGTTCTTGCAACCCCACTCTACAAAAATAAAGCAAACCAAAGGGTAAAACAAATGACAAGGATGAAATCGTCCCAGAAATATTTGTATTATGAAGAAGGATTGAAAAGATCAAGACCACTCTGACTTCCTTTTATCTATATCTCTTATTTACAGATGTACAGAATAAGGCATAAAATTTGAACAATACCTCCAGCTTTTCTAGTTACTGCTCTAAAGGACAAGAGATGTTTGATTAAGCTGCAAAGTGACAACACCCATGAAAATTAAATCTTCTGAACTATGGGAATGCTGTTATTGTAAGGTGCACAAGGAGACCAAGCTCTCAGAAAGAGTGAAAAATAATTGCACGTTTACATTAACTACAAGAAATAACCCAGTTTTATGAGATTTGAGAAAATACTTTCAAGAACTGCATGAGGTGCCACACTTCAAAGCCTGAGCCAGTCAATAATTGATGAATACTCAGGGAAACTTCCCATGGATATCTTCTTCACAAAAGCTGGCTATACACAAATATTCTTTGATGCTTTCTATGAAATGCCTGGGATCAGAGACAGGCTAATAAACTAGTCAGACTCTTTGAGTGTTTCAGAGGAGCTATTCCTACTCTGTAAACAGTCATTGGTAACTATTGTTGCATGCAGTGACCAAGCATAAATATTTAGTTGTTTTAATACTACCTGGAATAACTTTTCTAACTTAGAAAACCCCTCAAAACTCCCCACAAACACACATGCACATACACTCGTAAGTCCAGTCATGTGCATCTGTGTGTTCATATTTCTGTTCATTCAGCCCATTCTTGTTGTTTACTGACTCATCTGAGGCACCACAGAGAATTTTAATAACTCCATTGAGACCTGGATTAAGCAGACCATTCCATCTGGTGCTTGGCATGTCACGAAGCAGAAAATTTCCTGCCTGAGGCATTGTTGAATGAAAATATTTTCTATGAAGAGCCACAAACAGCGGATAAGATGAATCAAAAGAGAGGCTCTCGATCAGGTGCACCAGGTGCCACAAAATCTCTAGGAGAGATTTACTGGGATTTTGGATCCGAAGAAGTCCAGCTCCCCTGACCCGCTCTGGGTAAGGATACAACTCTAGTTTCTGCAACTCACATTTTTTTGGTTTCTTTTTTAAAGGAAAAGGGCATAGCTTCTTTCTGATGTCACAGTTTAGGGATACTCAAGTGACAGTTTCTATACTTACTGTCGGTGACTGGCTCCATGCAAAATCCCAGTAAAGCATGCAGGAAATCCACCACATTATTGAGAGAATCCCTGTTCACATAATCCCTCATTGTCTGCCGGAATTGCATCTTATCCAGTTTGTACAGCTTTGTGAGGCAGTTCTGAGCCTGCAACGATATCCGTCAAATAACACCACATAAAAGTACGTGTTCAAGTTTTGCAAGCAGAAGCAGGAGAATTTTGCTCTTGCTTAGCCAGTGGTCTGCTATGCTGTCTCTGAAGCAGCCTCCTTGAGGAGCCAGGAAGTTCAGATTCTATAACAAGACAGGTCTGCCTCTGGAGGCAACAAGAAATTCAGCAAAAGGAGATGGTACACTGGTATGGGTGCCATACCAACTAGTATGGTTTGGAGATGGTGGTGAAGTCACTGCCTCAAGGCCTCTTTTCCTCTTCCCAAGCCTAAAATGAAATCTAACTAGATGTGAATGAAGTAGGAACATACCATCTCTGTCAAAGCTCAGGGCCTTGGCAGAACAGGTTCTTAGCCTCAGCAACTGATTTTCAGCCTCTGGCTCAGACCCAACCCATTTGAGAGATCTATACCCAGTGACCCACTTCTACCATGGAAAACACTAACTTTTTATTTAAAAGCTATTAATCGTCAACTTCTTGTCACAAAACTAACCATCCTATGGGGACCACATGCAGGCTGGAGTTAAGAGAATCTAAAATAACTCTTCTGCTACATAGAATAAGATGCTTAACTTCCCAGTAAACTCAGACATGATTGTCCATGCAGTCAACACAAATGGTGCATGCAAAGCAGTTTGGCCAGACAAATGCAGAAAAAATGCAGCAGACTCAGGTGTGTAGAAAAATCTCTTCTCATAAACACCTCAGTTAAGTGAGCCTGATAAGAACCTTGGCTACAAGAAACCTATTAATTTATGCTTAATGTTATGCATAGGCCTAAATGTTTCGCTGGCTGAGCTCCAACATAATATTAAAAGTCTAACTGACATTGTGGTGAATACGGTAGCTGTTCAACCAGTGCCCTGTGCAGCAGAATAGTGTTACCACTCGGACTCTCTTACCCCATCTTGTCCCACTGTGTCCAGGACTAACATCACTGTTGCAGTCTCCTTACTACCTGGGAGCTTATCTAACAGAACATTGCAGGATACAGAGCCATCTAGCTCATATCCCAGAATCAAATTTTAGCTCTGTTGACATGGCTCAGGCTAACCAAGGCCATGGTGAAGTATCTGGTTCACACTCATACTGGGGATTAGTAAATTCTCATTACAGTCATGAAAAATGCTCCTTTCTCTGGAGGAGGCACAAGCTGGAGTAGGCCTTTGGAAGGTTCCCATTTGACAGGGCATTGGACTGATCACAGGGAAACAAACTCTTCTGGGTTAAGTCTGATGTCTGAGCTACATCCTGATGCCAATCTTGCCCCAAAAGGCACTGAAGAACTGCTCAAAGTTTTTCATCTATAAGCAGGAGGGAGGCTCCCAGCTCGCGCTGGACAAAAGAACTCCGAAGTGGTAGTGAACAGTTGGACTTTTTATACAGTTTAAGCAATTACATAACTTCACATACATATTCATAATATTGCAACATCTATTTTTAATATCCATAACAGGCAGAGTTCAGGCAGAATCTGGGCTGTGGTCTTCAATTTGGGGAGAGTTTCGAGGGTGCATCCTGTTCTTCGGCCTTGCAGAGGATCTTTTTCTTTCTCCTCATCTTCATAAAGTTTTGAATTTTCTCTAATTTGGGTGGTTTCCCCTGTGCATTTGGCAGGAGTTCCCAATATTTGGTGAGGGTACCTGGGCCTTGGCTCATCTCCTTTTCTTTATCTCCCTCTGTCTCCCCTCCATATGTGGATGTTAGCATTTTTAGCTCTCTCTGTTTTCCTGTGTGCTTACGTTACATTCTTTGTGTCAGTGTGTCCTGCATTTCTTAATGAGTTCTTACCTCTGTTGTTCCTGAGACTCAGTTCTCTCTGCTTTAGCTTGGAGTGTGCATTCTAAGTTAACTCCCTAATTCTTGTTCTGCTATTATGTTAACCTTTTAGGCCTAGTTCTGCTTCACACGTCCGGGGGCTTGGACCAGATGATTTAATATCTTCCTTCCAAGCCAAACCATTCTATGCTTCTTTGAGTATAAAAACACAAACTGGTTCTCCAAACAATTGCCATTCCTATGACATTGATTACCATGTGTTTTGAGAAACCATTCTAANCGGGCCTTCTGTGAGGGAGCCAGCGGCGGCCATCCTAGACGTGAGAGAACTTCTCTTACATCGGAAGCTCCAGCCTGAGACCAGCAGACCACTAGCCGAGCCTTTCAGAGGGACACACCGGAGCCTTTCTTCCCATCCACCAACCCCCCCGGGGGCATCCCAGCACTGGCCACTCGTCTCGTCGCTTGCTGCCCGTGGATACCACTGAGTCCGGCAGGGACAGACTCTGTATGTGTTTGTGTGTGGGGGATTTTGATTCAGGAGGTTTTTATTCGTTCAGTCTTGGTTGTTCTGTTTTCTCTTGAATATACATATATATATCATAGCTAGGAACTGTTATCCTTCCATTTATCATACCTTAATTAAATTTTGTTTTGAAATTAAAGGAGACTTGTCTCTCTGTTTTAGTTATAAATTTTTCTAAGTTCTCTAAACTTAGACACTTGGTCAGAACCAAAAATGTAAGGAATAGACAGTGATGATCCACCCTGCCCTACAATAGGGCATGCATGTGTCTTTTACTTTCTTGCAGTACACCAACATCTGCAAGTACAATGTACTCCAACTATCAAGAGCTGATGAAGCAGCCCAGCAGCAACCAGGTATAATCACCAATTAGGAAAGGTGGACATACCTACACCTTAGACTTCTGGGTTTAGAAATGCAACCCAAGACAGCTGCACTTTTTGTAAAAGAGCATACTCTGTAAGGATAATGTCGTGTGAAAAGTTACTTACACCAGCTCACACAGGGGATTTGCTCCCACATATTTGTACCAACACATCCCTTGGGATAATCAGAAGCAGCCTGGACCTCAGGTCAGCTCTTAGCAATCCCCAGGGGCTGCAAGGTAACACAATAGCTGAAAATCTGCTATGGCTGGGCTGCAACACAGTCTGTGAGCTGGGGCAAAGAGCAATACATTCATTGTAAATACAGAAAAAGCTACAGAGGGAGTAGACAGCAATCTCAGCAGCTGATGTCAAAAGTACAAGGGGGGTATGCTGTAATGAGCTTTAATTCTCTTACATTCTCCCGGAATACCTGGTGTCTCAGGCGATCTCCAGAGAGCCCTCGGTGTCCTTCTCCACAACCATAGGCACAACCTAGGGACTTCACAATTTTGATCAACATTGTGAGTGCCAGCCTATGGGTGCTGACAGATGGGCCTTCATCCTGAGGGTTATAGAGGGAAAGAGAGTGTGAAATCCTGGCAAAACCACTGGCATTTTGTTACCATTTTATTTTTGGTAAATCGTTGTCCATTTCTCCTCTCAGACACTCCATTACTGAGTTGTTACTCTTGAAGTGTTTAATCCAATTATTTTTCATGTTTAGGGACCAGCCCCACCCGTTTTGGCTCCCATCAAAGAGTTATGCTATAAATGTGAAGCCTCTAAGTGCTTCTATGAATACCATTCAGTCCACACTTCAAAAAATTATGCCTGAAAAACAGAGAGTTGTCTTGCTTGAGCAGAAAAAATCCCATCTTTTTAAAATGTTATAGGTATTATGCTACTATGATTTACAACTTTGGAGGCCAGCAACAGCATCTCTTGGCCAATTCTCATAGCAATAGTGAAAAATCTGCAATTTCTGACCATCAAAGAAAAGAAGCTGTGCTCATACACTGTATTCTATTTTTCCTTAGAAGTTATGAATAATAAACATGAAAAAAATTCATTGTGATTGAGGGTTTCAAACACTTGACAAGATATTGAGAATGTCCATGCAAGGCTCACATATTTTGCTTTTGGCAGCTGTTTACAGTGCTTGAACTTCCTCTTTTCCTCAGAGGAACCTCCATTGAGAACCAGAGCAAAACAAATTTATTTGTCACTGTGGTATAAAATAAGAGAGCAAACAGAAGAGTGGTTGCACATGCATGTATACTCAATCTTAACAGACCTTACAAGCAATACACACCTTTTCTTGTTTTTTGTCATTTTTCTCATATGGTCCTCCTCCACCACCTCCATCACTTCCACCGCCACCTCCTCCTCCACTTCCACCACCTCCTTCTTCTCCATCACAAGTTCCACTAACTGGAGGCAGCCCAAATTCACAAGCTGAACCACCAGAAACAGCCCCTTTGAGCTGGAAGGATCCTTCACTTGGTCTCTTTTCAGGGCCCTCATTTTCTTTGTTCTCACTCTTCCTCCGAACTTTCTCTACACAGGGCACCACGCCAAGCTGCAATAAGCACTCCACAATGTTCAGTGCCACATCACAAATACGGGAACTAATGTCATGGTTCAGGACCAAGTAAACAGCCTTCAGGACCACCTGGAAAATTCAAACATCATATTTAAAGTCAGATTTATTTTTTTTCGTAGTATGATTTTGTGCTTGGAAATTCTAGTCACAGACCAGAGACTCATTATAGCATATAGCACAGTACAAACTCTGAATGAAAGACATACAACCCTAAGCCCCAAGAGCCTACAATCTAGATGTAAGACAAGAAACCACAGGTTGGGCAGTCAGGAAGAAAAGGAAACCATGAGATGAAATCTGTGAACCTGAGAATACTGCTTCAGTGCACCAGGAGCTGTCAAGTCATTAAGGGGAAAGCAGAAAAGGTGAGCTTTAAGGTGCCATTACAAGAAAGATGCTACTCAGTCTTACAGTATTTTATAAGGAATTTGCTGCATGCCCCAGGAACACAGCTGTTACATAGTACCATTTAAGATTTGATGTGTGCATTCAACATGCACATCTGCTCCTTGCAAGGAGTAACAGGAGTTGCAGTATCACAGAGGAGACTTTTAGGATATGCACAAATATATCTGACTGACCTTTATGTATTGCTGAGAGAAATCATACAAAGAGGTGAAGGAAAAGCCCATCCAAACCCTGATCTCAATGGTACAGCTATATTGACAGAAGAGGGACCTGGCTTTCCTTGTTCCTTGTCAATTACCGAGAGATCCAGCATGCCATTCTTGTGGACAAAGTTGTTGGTTCCATCAATGTGATCTGTATCCTCCAAGCAACTGTAATTGATGCAGGAGTCTGTCAAGCTTCGTGGAAGGTTGGCACATGTAAGTGGCTCATGGGGCATCTCAGGGATGGGCACCTGGTTACAAAGCTTCCTCATGTGCTCACTGAAGAAATCGGCATAACCCACATTGAACGAGGCCAGGGTAGTGTTGAAGGTTGCCACAGTGATGGTGGAGATCTGAGATCGCACTGCAGGGGAAGAACGGCTACCTGTAAATTTCCACCTCTAGAGTTACGGAATGGAAACTGAGCATGCATAAAGGAAGCACCTCTTAATGCACCTTGTAATGCTGAAAGACAAGCCAGGACTCTAATTCCTATTATGAGTACTGGGATGAAAGACAGATTCATTTCTTGCTTTGAACCAGTGTAAATTAGAAACAATCCGAAGTTTGCTCTAGCAATACAGTTCTATGGCAGCTTAAGTTGATCTCAGTCAAGCAGGCAGTTAATCAGATTAGAGAGCTCAGCCAGCTAAATCTAATCCAAAGGGTGGATTAGAATTTGGCTAGCTTTGTTCCCTGTATTGGTTCAGTGCCTGGTCTCAAAAGCAGCGCTGCCTCTGCAAGGCAAAGAAAAAGGACTCTGCAGTTGGATGCAGGAGTGAAGGTAGCGGAACAGGAGCACCGATTTGGAACAGATTTCTAAGTCACACCAATATGAAATATTTTATCACACCAGTTGAAAAAAATGGAGCAGTGTGTCCCTAACAGTACCAGTCTAAGTCATCTCCAAAATGCAAAGGTATCTGATGGGAAAAGCACTGTGGTGTCTCAGTTCAGTGTTCAGAGAAGGGAACTCATGACATAGCCAAGCTTAACTTTAAATTTCTCAGGTTAGCATGTTGGCTACACAGGTCAATTTTTATCAAAGATTCACTATGTTTTTAAAACTCATGATGAAATGCAGGCAATAATATTAGTAATTTCCCATACTTAGTGCTTTGTAAGCAGGTTTATACACCCTGTACTGTTGGAAGACCCTATGCATCGCATGGGGTTGGTTGGACTGTCATCTGCAAGAGAGTACAAAAAAAGGGCTATGGAGTAACAAAGAACCTCTTCCTAAGGCTATTTAATGTGTTCCAATTAATACAACATACATCTAAAAAGAAATGACTCAGTGATGAACCAGTTATATTATGCAAATACCAACTTGCCAGACTGGTGTCCACATTTTTTCAATAGCATGTGCAACCCTGCCAGCATTGAACTACCACTTTTTATTAGGAGAAATGTTCTAAGGTCAATAGCAGTACTGTGAACTAGGCTACAGTTTGGTCAGTGATCAGAGCAGGAATTAGCTCCTTGTATCAGAGGATTTCTTGCTGGCCAATGTGACTTTTCAATGGCATTCACTGAAATTTGTAACAATTAAGATGGCAGTTGGAAATTTTGTCCCAACCATTTCTCCTTCAAATGCAGTTAAAGCTCTTTCAGTGAGCCCATCTTTTGGCTGGGTGTAGTCCATCTGTCACCAGCAGGCTGGTGTTGTGTAAACAAACCCATGATCAAAACCTCCAAAATTCTGCTGTTGGCACCAGGATCAGTGTTTCTTCCCTCATCGTTCCCTTGCAACTGGAAGGATAAAGGAAAGCACTGCTTGTGCTCCTCTTCCCTTAATCTGTCATCCCAAGGTCCTGAAGTCTCTCTTGATTGCCCTGGGGCTTCTTGTTGTGACTTCATTGCTGCCTACCTGAAAAATCAATAATGGATAATAGAAAGCTTTCTCTTTGCATCTCTAACCTGGGCACCAGGAAGGGAGCAGAATTTCCTAAGTAATGGGTCTGGTCTACACACTGGGCCTTCTGTTCCTTCTCCCATCTCCTTTGACAATGATCCATTTATTTATCTTCATGGAAGCAGTTTTGACATAGGCCGTAGGCCAACTTAACCTCAGCCACACTTCCATGCCAGATGAACCATTGTCTTTTCTATTGTTTAGCTCCACTTGAAGAGCCTCACACCTAATCTGCACCTGGGGCATTCACAGAGGAGCTTGTGCCGTTGTATCTTTCTCTTAACTCACTGTGTTCAGGCAGGCAGGAAGAGGACAAGGGATCCTCCCTGTCATGAGCCCTGTCTCTGGTCTCTCCCATTGTGGTCATGTTGGTATTGCCATTTGTGCAGAGGCCTCCAAGACAGATGGGCCTTGGGGAGACCGAGTAAATTTCAAAGCCAGGCTTTTTTTGTTTTTTTTGAATGAGAGGAATTAAGAAAAATCCCTACGATTTTCAGCACAATCCAGCAGCTGTGGACTGCAAAGGGGCTTTAAATACCAAGTTTCTGCAGAAAACCCCAAACCCTGCCTTCTGCCTGCTGGTGGCTGAAAATTGTTTTAACAACTGCATCAGGTAAACATGAAAGGTTTGGAACGTTTTCCTACACAGAACAAAAAGCACTCAAAAGATATGGAAATAAAAAAGGAGAAAACAATTTGTCACATATTCATACATGGAAAGAGTAACACTTCCTCAGCTTCTTGGAGCTGGTATTTCAGTGAAACATTTTTCCTGGTGTGTTAAAATTTACCTTCTTTGACTGTGTTCTCTCCGTGGCTGTTTGAGTGGTCCGGTAGATCAGAGACCAGCGTGTGATGAGAATGTGAGTGCCTGGCGCTCAGGCTCTCCATCTCTGTCGCTGTGTCAGAGCTCCCCCGTCTGGTAAACTTTCCTAGGGCGAGGACAAGAAAGGATATTTGGTTGACTTATCTGAGAGGTGCTTGGAGATAAGACACAGTAGCTGAGGTTAAAAATTGGAAGATAGGAGTGTGCAAAAGTCACAGCATTTCAGGGCACTGTGATGCAGACCCAAATGTTACAGTGGGATCTCACACGGAAGTTCATTGATATCAGCATGGAATGTACCAACTCTCTGCAAGGCTCTTCCCTTCAGCACATACATCTACATTCTTAACCACCAGCATCTTCAAGAAAATGTGAATAGTCAGCACTGCATGACTGAACCCTTTGGGACAGAGTATAGGAATTTGGTTTCTTCTCCTCTAGTTCAAAAGAAATTGGCATACTAGGATGGAGAGTGTTAAGGAAAAAGAAATTTTTTCAACAATGCAATAAAATACATATCAAAAGCATCTACTAAAGAGGGGGATTGTCTCTGAAGTTAGCAGGATCTTTTGATCATTGAACTTGAAATACATGATTACACTAAGATGTCATAAAGCAAAAAACTGTAGGTTAAACTGCAGCAAGAATCTGAAGTCCCTGAGATCAAATTTTAACTAACTTCTTGAGGTACTGAATATATGGAAACAGGAGTTTGGAGACTATGTTTGTTATTCTTGTACAAATATGCAGGTGTTTGTATATTAAATATTGACAATACACATATGAATCTTTAAGAATTCACTTGACTAAGCCCACTCTCCTTTGTCCCAGAGTGGGACATGCTTACAATGAAAAGCTCTGGCATGGCAGATAATTTTTCTGCCTATCACCTCTAAATCTACTTTACTTTACCTCTAAATTTACTTCTACATTGGAAGTAAAATTGTGAAACAGAAACAATGCCTACACACTGTTCAGTGAACTTAGAAGCTTGAAGGAGCCAATTTTTAGATTTAAACAAATGTATCTTTGAAATCAGGACAGCATAAGCCTCACTGAGACAATATTCTATTTATATTGTATCCAACATTCAGTTGAGAAGAACTGTGAATAGAATACTTTTTGCCATACTCCTAGTGACCATATTGTTGCCTCTCCAGATACTTTTCTTTAAAAGAAGAGGATGTAAATATTCCTTCAATCTCTTTCAAGCTGCAGTCATGCAATGCTTGCTACCACTCAGAAGTATACTCAAGTGGTACAGTAATCACTACAGGTTGTCACAGTAGTTATTATTCCAGTAAAGATGGTAGTTTTCAGAGAAAAAGTGAATTAAGGCATAAGACATTCAAGGTCTGCTGTGAGTGCTTGCCACTTCTACCAAGTATGCAATGCTGCAAACAGAGCAAGGACATGAGGTGAAAATAGGATGGATGAAGAAATAAAGAGCCTTTGTTGCCCTTTGAATGTTTACAACAGGAATGACACAGAACTCTGGTTACATATAACAACATCTCACCTAATATGGTGGTTTGCCATCCTCCTCTCTCAATGCCACGTCGGTCCTCTCCAATTCCAGAGAAACTGCCAAAGGAGAAAGTACTGCGAGTAGGTGAGACATCCAAATGATCCTCATGGAGGAGGAAAGGCACCCCCATCCTTCGTTGCCGCTTCTTCCCAGTATGGTGGAAAGGAATTGACCCTTTGCGCTCACGCTCCCTGTCATCTTTGCGGCTTTTAAACTGCAAGAAGAAAAGGAAGAGACGTGGAAGCAAGTAGAAGCTTTGAGCCATGGAAGACTACCATTTGAGGGAAAAAAACAGCATAGATATATGTCTCAAGAATTAACCTTCCACTCTGAGATTTTTATCTTGGGCATTTACACTGCTAGCAACTATCTGCATGGCTGGGATCACATGAGTGTTTAAAGGAACTCAGTATTGCCCTAGGCTGGGAGGGATGCCCATGGATAATTTTATTACATTCTTGGACCTTGAACTAAATGTATAGAATCCACAGAACTCTGCCTAGTATATTGGATGGTTACAACCTAGAGCTAAGATGAGGTAAAAATATCTAAAGAACTCACTGACTTAGCTGGAACTATAAGTGAGAACCAGCACTTAAAAATCAGCACTGTTTGAGAGGCTTGCACTCATGCAATTTCATCAGGACAGCTATTTGAATATACATATGAGTATTTTGTTTGCAATGTGCATATGAACACCTAAGCAATAACACACAGAATCAATTCCAACGAAAAGTGATGCCAGTCTCCCATATAGCATATATTCCAAGTAGACCTCATGAATATATAGTCCAAGTAGACCTTCAGCTATTATTTAGTAGGACACTGAAGTGCTGAATCATAGGTAAATCAAAGTTTACTTTCATTCACCTTTTTGAAGATATTCATCCCCAGATCTGTGGAGAGATCTGGAACTGCTGGTCTACGCAAGTTGGTCAGTGAAACCTTGGAAAATGTATCTGTGCTTAGTGATTTTTCTTCCTCATTACATTTCAACGTAAGATCCTGCAGCTCCCAAAAGAAGACAATAAGCACAAGGAGAATAAAGGACAATAAGGTTAAAACAAACAAACCAACAAACCCCTCCCAAATCAACAACAACAATAACAAAACTATTTCCAGGAACACCGTAGAGGAAAAGAACCTCCTATTCATTGCACAAAACAGTGCACACTTTTAAAGAAAAACAATCGAACAAATAAAATTTAGAAACTCCCAGAATTATTTACCTTGTCTAACATTTCTGTCACATGAACAAAGGTATAGAGCACATAATACTGCCACAGCAAATCTCAGGCTTTGCTGTCTGTGTGGTCTGGTGGCAAGGAAAAACATGTTCTTCTCCAGTCTGATTCTGGGTAGCTTATGATCTTCTGATCATACATTGATGAGCAATCACAATGAAGTGTTTTATTTAAGATCCAAGAGATTATGCCCTTAATAATATACACCTTTAAATATGTGTTTTGGAACTGAATGGCAATAAGCAGCACTGTCCCTTCAAGAGACTTGATTGAAAAAAGAAAAAATTATTTATTCACTAAAGAAACCTAAGACTTCTACATCACTAAGCATTCTTCACTTGTAATAACAGTGCTCCCAGTCCATCATAGTTCATACATGTGTCAGTCTCCCCTTTCTATATCACAGAATGTTTTATGACAGTGAAAACTGTGAAACTTACTCATCACAGTTTCAGTAGACAGCACTCAAGTACCTTCTGCACTGAGCAACACGCATTACACCTGCCTGCTGCAAAGAAGGGCTTTGCCACTAAAACGGCACAAACTGAGCTCCCAGCCATCTGCTCTCATTAAAGATCTGATGCCACTTTCCATGAGATATTTGTGCAGCTGATCTGACCAAATTCGCTCAGGATAATTTTCTTTTGTCTAGATATCAGTTTGTTTCCAATGGAGAATGATGTTTTTCTTCACTGTCTTTCTAGAAACATTCTGCTAGGTCATGTTAAAATACTTTTGCTTTCAAGCCAGAGATAGCCATATGCCAAGGATACATGAAATGACTTCGGTAATACAAGAGAATTAGACTCTGCCTTGCCAGGTTGCACACTGCAGAGTCAGCCAGCTCTGCAACACACAAGCAAGCAGTTTCATGCACAAAAATGTCCAACAGAAGACAGTGATAGTCTTTGCAGCTGAAATCTTGAAGAGCAGTTACAGTGTTTGCAGTGCTGGGATACTGGGGACCACACATTTTTCGGAGTTTTCAGAGCAATCAAAGACTAGCTCTGAATTCTTCCTATTAATTTTATCAGCACAAGAATAAAGGAGACACACAACAGTAAGATTCCTCTTCACCACTGTTTGTAGTACAGGTATGCTTATAAATCATTTTGCTTATATGACTAAAGATACAGGGGAGGCATCAAATATAAAATCCAATACACAGCACATCAGGATTCAAACACAGGTGCTCTCAATGGCAAAGCCAAGTACTCCATATAGTGTGGTTCTTAGTTTTTACAGCTCTCCAGTCTCTTCTGGCCATCGTACTAATTTATTTTGGATTCATTATCTTTGTCCATTCCTAACTAAATCAATGTTTTATTAGGTGGCTTATGATCACCAAAAAACAGAGTAAGTATCAGGGCCTACTGAGTCACAAGCCATATGGACACAGACAACACAGGCCCAGCTCTGAAATCTGTTTAGGGTAGGTATCCAGCAAACAACACCAGGAAATCAAACTATAGAATCACTTTAAATCTACAGTGTGGTAAATGACATATTTTAATGAATTAAATTAGGACTCCAGTTGAATACTGATTAAAAACATGGGTATTCTGTGCAGTGGACTGTGTAGCAATTATGATATCACAGAATGGATAAGAAATCAAAATATTTTGGGGGCTGTTCCTCTAGATTTTGTTGTTTCTGTTCTCTATCAGCTTCTTTCTGCATGACTCTGTGTGCTTATTAGTACTTCTCTCAGCTTTCAAGATATTACACTTGAGCCTCTTGGCTTTCTATCAGCATTGCAGCAAACATTACAGTTGCATTGGTCTTACGCTTAATTTAAGTTTTGGCTCTTTCCCCTGCAATGTTAGTGCAAGACCATAGCAGTTCATGAGCATTTCAAGGTTTCATGCCCTACACCTGCCCTCAGAGTGAATTTACTGTGTACAGGTGCAACACAAGGTTTCTTTTATCACATATTGCCAGGACTGAAATATGTTTAGACTCAGGTCACTTTCTAGAAGAAGTTGATATTCATTTTATTCACACTTTACTCAGTGTCCCTTTTTGTATGCAAGAAGGAATGCTGGAACGCTGCACTGAATGTTTTCCTACTTTGCTGTTCAGATTACTAGGTGATAAATGGAGGATGTTTCTTGCATCCTGTCAAACCCCACTGCTTTAGCTCAAGCTTATATCTGAAATATGATTTCAGACACACAGAAAACAACAGGAACTGTGAGTTTTGCTGAGGCTTAGGGAGATGCAGGAAGTTACACTGATAAACTACAGAACAGTAGAAAGAACGTGGATTTACCACAAAAAATCCTGCTGATCCCTGATCTGATTTTCAGGCAGCTGTGTTTGCCTTTACTCAGTTTTTTGCTGCCTCTTTAAATCTACCATGATGAAACACAGAGTGCCAGTATTTTTGAGAATAATAATTCTCAACCTTTGAGATCAACCTTTGAGAAGAAATTATGACACTGTGTTAGGAATTTAAGATCTAGACCAAAAAATCAAGCTTCAAGCATATCCCTGTGTCACATGAGTTTGTGAAGGCTCATGATACAACCCTCTGTGTTGATAGTAAGAAAGGACAAATCCTAGCCCTTGGGAGGTGGCATTCTCTGCTATGAACTAGCAGAGTCTTGAGTGATGAGACTTTCAATTTAAGAATAGCTGTAAGGTCCCTACAGTTGGCTTAGATGAACCAGAGCCCAGTTGCCTCTCTGCGTTGCACGGATTTCAGTTCTCAGAGTTGTAAAGAAGGGGGCATGAGTTGAAAGTTTTGCTGCCTGGAAGACTGTTTTACCTCCTCCATCACAGTTGTTCTGCATAACAAATTGGAAGCCTTTTTAAACAGGATTCCAAATAGATGAAGTACAGCAGGAATATACAGGACTGAGACAGAGGTTACCAAAAGCAATCAAACTTAGCCTTGGACAGGGAAGAATGCCCTGGAGAGTGGTCACATTAACAGCTATGATGTAGCCAGTGGAATTGTTGAATGGACTTAACAGAAAAGTATTAGAGAAAAGCAACAGAATAAAGGAATCTTGCCTGGAAAAGCAAGAAATAGCCAAGTGAAAGAAGAGAAGTGTTTCATAGCATAAGGAGATGAACCAGGAAGACACCACCATTCATATAGCCTCTGTAAACTACTGACTGCACTCTGTTGCACTAGGAGATGAACTAGTTAATGTACAAAAGAACCAGGTTGTTATGAGCAAGGGCAAAGGGACAGTGCCTGCATGAAAATAGTGAACCACATCAACAGCAATATAGTTCAATTTTCCCTCCAGGAGATGATATTAAGGAGGATTTTCTGTACATGCACAGCAATCTCATACAATCCCCATGCAAAGGTAGATTAAGATGAAGCAGTAATTCTTATTTCCTGTCCTTAATGGAGCTATGTCAAGGAAAATGTTTTATAGAAATTACACTGAAGTATAATACAGCTTAAACAATACTGCTGCTGCTGAGCCCTTAAAATGGTCTCATAAAAAGTATAAGAATGGCTATAAAGTCCTAAGATTTAAAAATTACAGTACTATTTACTTTGTTTATGTTTGTCTTCTGGATTATGAGTGCCTGGGATCCACAAGAGAGAAGATATTTCACCCTTCTGGCTTATAAAATGACAGGTCAAAAACCTTCAGAGCCCTACAATATTGAAAGCAACGATTTTAAGAAAAGTATTAAGAATTCTGAGATTTCTGACTAAAAAAAAAGACATTTCATAGCAACATTAACAGAAGAGTATTTTCTTGATGTGCATCATAAAATTGGATGGCAAAAATAGAATCTCTATTAAATTTTGTTAAGCAGTTCCATCAACTCTGTAAATCAGAATTTGCTGTTAAAAGCCCATATGACAGGAAAAGAGGGCATAACCTAAAAGTAGAACAAATCAATAAGGAGATTAACTGTAACTGCAACAGTATCCCCTTTTTATCCCTGGAACAAGGGAGCTAGCCAAAAGAAAAAAAACCCACAAATATCTTTACTGCATCAAGGTCAGGAGTCTGTGGTTCATTTTCCAGCAAATAGGGAGCAGGTCTTGACACCCAATAAGACAGTTTGTCTATTGACTGTGGCGGTCAATAACTAAAACGGTGCCCCCTTGATGGGGAGGCAAGCTGGAACAACTTTATTGAAACTATAACACCATATATATGCTCAGTAAAATGAATATTCATCTCAGGGTTTGACTTATGCTAAACATGGGTGGAATATTACAAGTACGGAATAACACTGGGAGGAGATGTTATAACTATGGAATAATACACCATTCACTAGGGAGAGACACATGGTAATGCACATATTAGCAATACAATGGAGTCCTCATCTAGGTTCAGGGTCTATCTCCAAAGTCGAGGTAGCTTCAAGCATCTGGGAGACAGGGAGGCGACAGTTTACAAGTCTTTTATCTGTCAAGAGATGTCCATTTGGGCTTCTCCCAAGGGCTCCTCTACATCTCTGTTAACTCCTTCGTTGCTAAGTATTTTTGAACTCCAACAACTGAGGTTGGCAAATATAAAAGTCACACAGTAAGAAAAATAGCAGAAAAGCATGGAGGGCTTTTGCTCATTGCCACTGTTTGCCAAGTCTAGTCCAATATTTTAACACAAGTGTTTGCCTGGAGTGTGCAGTGCAGTACCAAGTGCAGTTCTTTTTCTCTCCTTTGTGAGGCTACACCAAAGAAGTGAGTCCTGCCCATTACACTGCAATACAAAGGCAGTTCCATTTTTTTCTGACAACTACGTTAGTATATTCTCACATTAAAAACTAGCATTATTCCAGTTCAACCTAAATTAATTATCCAAAATCAACCCTCAAGCTTTCAGCAGTTATCAGCTCTGACTCTGCACCAGATTCTGCCTCCAAAACCCTCATCCATCATTCTCAGCATCTGTTTCTGAATGATGCTCCTGGGCAGTTGAACCAACACCAGTTGTGCCTCTCACCACTTGTCCAGCCATCACTTCCCAGCACTGCCACAACAGCAACTATTTTCTTGTTGATAGCAACTGCTTACCTGAGTTTTATGGGTGTTCACCAGAGAGGGTGCAGCAGCCACCATGGAGCTGCTCCGAGGCCTCAGCAAAGGAGTGATCTCTGGCTCAGGTAGTTTCTCTGGTTTTTCCTGCAACATGTGCCTCAGCCTCTGCAGATAGTACATCAATGACCACTGTGTACCCTCCTCGGACCAGTGTGGCTGCAGCAGGCAGCGCAGCACAGCCACATCGAAGTATGTGGCATAGCGAGACTTCTGGCATGGTGGGATCACCAAGGACACCCTGTTCCAAAAAGCAGAAGTAGAAATGTTAGTCATCCTTAGGTCTTCTTAGATACTTGGCTCTCTGAATAAAGAAATGACTCTTTGGGACTAAGGCCCTGACCAAGGAAAGCATTACTGAACACATGTATGTGGATATTTAGCTTTCAACACCCCAGAGGACTCTGGGGTTTGTTAAGTGTTTTCCTGGCTAGGCTCGCATTTGTAAACTGGGATCTGAAGATAAGCCTCCAGCATCTGATTTAACTAAATAATTTGTTCAGTGGGAAACAGATAACCTTTGAGCATCTGCTGTTCAGATACTAGCAACATATAGTTAGGGATAGTTTACATTGCCACATATCAGGCCTTGCTTAAGAAGCAGCAAGTAGGGCAGCTAAGTTATTTAACACTTTAAGCTAATTAAATTGATTCCAATATATGTTAAAGTTACTGTTCTAGACATTCTTTCCTGAGGTGTTTCAGAGAAAAGGACCATTTTAAGCCCTCATTATAATTTTCCTGCCCTTCAGGTGGTGTGATTTCCTCATGTGCTGTAATATATTGAATCTCTTAAGTATTACAGAAATTAGTGCACAAAAAAGCAAGATGTCTGTAACAAGCTTCTGAAATGAGAATCCAGATATTTAAAATTTCAAAGTCATCATATGTTTCTCAGAGCCGAACTTATTGCAAAAATATGCCCCAACCTTTTTATTCTTAATTTTTTTATAACACTTTGCATTGGTCAGAGATGACCTGATTGGCCTAATCTACCCTCTGTACAGTCAGTTGCTGTTAGGAGACAATCTGTTAGAAAAGAAGCAAGTGAAAAGGAGTCGGAGGAATGAGAATCACATGGCAAAAGAAGGTATGAAGATGCTGGAGATCTACGTTTTTTGCCTGCTGCAGTACACATTTTGAATATTTCCACTCTCTGTGTTAGCACTCTGTGATCTGAGAACTTCTGGGATTTTTTGGATTCTCTAAAAATCAACAGTGCTTTCATGCATTTATTCTCAGGCATTTACGAATGATTATAAGAACTTCAGGGAATTCGTTTGTTTGTTTGTTTCTTTTTTCCTGCCTGGGTTTTGTTTCTTTGTTTAGATGTTTGGCTGTTGTTATTTTTATAAACAATTTATATTTTCAACTCTGCTAAACAGCATGAAAACAGAGTGGACATAACACCCACATCTTTCGTTGGGTACCACCACATTCTAAACAGAGGGATCCAAGGCCACAGTCTAGCAGCAGTACTGACCAGTGGGACCTTTAAGTGTTCAAATGAAACTTATCTTTTTAAAGGCTTTGCTGGATCACTGCCCTATGCATCCAAGACAGGTATAGAACTGGCAGAGGAGAAAGAAGTATGCTGTGAACATTGACACCACTAGGAATCATATGAACACTGTTCCATATTACACTCAGAAAGAGGGAGCGGGTGGCGTGGCTGGGCTTGAAATAATGCATAGAGCTCAAACCTGCATGAGCTGGTTTTCTGCCAGCTCCACAGGCCAATGTCAAAGGCACTTAGTGACTGCAGACCAGCCCATCTGTGTCAGCATATGTCACCCTATGCACCATTTATAGATTCAAAGTCTCTCCTCTAGTACTGTATTCCAGGTAAAAATGCTTCAACTTCGATGACTTTAAAATTATATCTTATAAAAACCTAAAGAACAGAATGAGGAAGGAGAAAACAATAAGAAATGGGAATATGGTACCAAATTTCCCCTATTAACCTGATGTGAAGGTTGGGTTTGTTGCAGTCCAGATTGTGTCACATAGATACAGCCTGCAAAAAACTAAAGGATTTGAGAGTTTCCTTTAACCAAAGGAAATAAAGCCCATCATCTCAGTAGCAATTGTTTAAGGTGATGTATTACTCCCTGGTCACTTTGCAGGACCCTGATCAGTATCTTTAAGTCTGAACAGTCTTTCATGCTTTCCTGCATGTGGCACAGGCAAACCTGAGGCATGACACAGCCTAGAGCAAGACATGTTCTCCTTATGAAATATTTGTCACTAAAGTCCTTCCTACAGTATTTCCCAAGCAGCCTTTTCAAGGTAGCAGCTGGATAAAGGGTTGTGGCTTTATTTGCTTGTGTTGAACTGTATCATCTATACATGGAGAATTTTGCTGAGTGGGAGAGGGATAATTGGCGAAGATCAGAGGAACAAGCCATTTGCTCAAGCAGTGTCTGAGAAAACAGAAATTAAACTCTATACTTCATTTAAAGGGAAATCTAGCACTTGTATAATCACCTCCTGGTTGCCTGTGACTGTAGGGAATGTGAAAAGCCAGCCTGCCTTCAACCACTGGCCAAGGACAAAGGAATACCATGGCTGTTGGTAAGCAGAGTAAACAATATTTGTTCTCCACTTGTCAGTTGCTTGGCAATCAAAGCTCCCTGTACAGTTTTAACTGATCAATGAGTTCTGCAAATGAGGAGGCATAATGATGCTCTCTTCAAAGCCTGTCTGAAACTTCATCCCCATGGCAACCACCAGACCCGGCCTGACAAACTGATCACCTGATTCTGTCTTCTTAAAAGACTGCTTTTATTTTTCTTTTAAAGCTGTGCACTCTCTGAGGAGTAGTGTTCACACACAGAAAGGCTGTTCTGTCCCCAGGCTCACATTAATACAAATTAAATAAAGACCCAGAACTGATAACAGGCTTGATACAAAATCCCAAGGGAAGCCTCCTGGTGGGATGAGAGTCTTAGAGAATAGCTTTGCCCTTTGGACCAGTGAAAGGATGCCCTAAATCCCCTTTTCAGAAAGCAGAGCTGTTCCTAGATGGTATCTGAAAACGTACTCCATCCTATATTTCTTCCATCACTGTAATGAAACCATTTCTTAAAACTGCAGTGTTCTGGATATGACTTACCCCAAAAGACAATTTTTCAGGAGGAGTTTAACTGACAGTCCTAAATTCACAGAGACCTAAATTATAGTTAGGTTTCCCTCCCTCTCCTCCCCATGAAAACACTCATCAGCTTCACTTACTTTATGACACTCCCAAGTGTCCAGCAACACTACTGAAAATATGGTTCTACCTTTATGTGCCAAAATCTAGATGAATTTATCAGGATCATGCTGGAAAATCATTGAATATCAAATGTCATCATCTTATTCAAAACCCAGAACTGAATTTTGTTACATTAAGAGTTTGAGATAAACATCCAGCATGCTCAGCATGTACGGACAACAGCAGATTCAAGACTCAGGACTTGTGTGACCTCCACCATTGAGTCACAACAGCCTAACTTTCTCCTGAAGGGGTTTGTACCTGGGATGTGCAGTACCTCTCTCCTGAGAGGTTTGGGAGGATACGCTTCCATCCAATGAATTTCCACGATGATATGCCAAAACAGCAGCCTTTGGAGGTACAGAATCTGGCTGTGTTGTCTCACAGACCACCTGTAGTCCCTTTGGATAGTTGTAATAAAATAGGTATATAAATATACTTGTCTCTCCCATATTAGTTTTATAACTGCAATTTGTGCTTAGAAATGACCATTACTTACACCATAATGCCATGATAATACCATGGAGAAACTGGTCAAGCCTGGGGCTTCTTTGTACTAGGCATTATACAGGCAAAGGGTAAGACAGGGCTCTTGCCCAGGAAAATACATAAAATCATAGAATCATACAACAGTTTTGGTTCTTAAATATCATCTAGTTCCAACTCCCTGCCACAAGCAAGATCAGGTTTCCATCCTACAAGATAAAATAAGGACAAGAAGATCCAGACTACTACAGTCAATACCCTTTGCTTCCACTGCAAACCAGGCTAAGAGCCTTCAGAAGAACTGCGAATAACTGTAATTTCTGGAGATTAAATACTTTAGAGTGGTAACAGCAAGTTCTGCTTTCCCCCTCCCTCAGCTCCTTATTCAAGCTTGTCAAACCTTAGCATACAACTTACTTCACTATGTACACTGTCCAGATTAGGGGATTCACAAGTTGCACTCTGATTGTTGGTGGGAGAACTTCTCTTGGCTGAGAAAGGAAGTCAAAGAAGAACATGTCAGGAAACACTTCTTATATTATAATGTACTACTGAAAGAACAAACCAGAAAACAAAACCAAACCCAAAGCAGCCTCTCTGCTGTAAATTTCCTAGGCATCAGTGACAGCCATAGAAAGGAAAGATTAAAAAGGACTGTTTGAATTTTTGCACAGTTCTTTCCATTGCATTGTCATCAACATTATCTACTGAAAACCTCTATCTCTTTAAAATTTAATTTGAATATAAATTTTATCCTAAATATCTTTGCCATCAAACTGTTTTCCTCTGCATATTTTGAAGTTTTTCCTCCTATTTACACATATATTTTGCACATTTGTTTTCTAGGCTACATGTCTTAGAGTGTATTGTGATTTCCAGTTTGCCAAATGCCTTCATCACAGGAAACACATGGATATCAAGCAGAACATTTGATCAGTGGTACTGTAGCAGAATAAGGGGATAACATAGACCAGGTGACTATTACTGAAATCCTGTCATGTTGAAAGTTGTGCAGATGTGAATTAGAATCAGACTGACTGAAAACAAAACAATGCAAATCTTCTTCATTAGATTTTTCAAATTTGTTGTTTGAAGGACAATTTAAGTAAAATTGACTTTTTTTGGTCCCAATTTGAGACAATGCTAAGTAGCAGCATCTTCCTTGATATAAACAATCTAATTCCACTGACTATTTCTGTCCTGTTGAAAACACTTCTGAAACATAACAGAGCATTTTCTTTTCATTCCTTACTCCTGAAGATATTTTTTAGGAATTTTCTGACTTCACACAGACTGACAGGAAAAATAGTCAAAAAGTCTTTTTGACTGATTCCTTTTGTTATTTCTGGGGCTGAAATTCTATATTTTAATTCCAGAAGCTGAAGCAGAGGGATGAAGCACTAGATGTTAGACTGTTTGAGATAATTTGAAACCCTTCAATCTATTCAATTCTGGGCTGTCCCAAAGGTCTACAAAGCCTTCAGAACAAAATATGATATCCAAAATTACTTACTTTAAGAAAAATCTGATTTAGTGAACTACATTTCTTCTACGGTGAAAATTATAGCTCCACCCTCTTGAGAGCTGGTAAGCAATGCTACAGCAATATGTCCAGCTCACTTTCACTTTGCCACCTTCTAGAATTTATGCAAGAATATTGTCTAAAAATATAAAAGTAAAAAAGTTTTTTATAGGACTAGGCCAGACACAAAGCCTTGGCAGACAACACCTTTGAAACCTAAGCACCCAATTCCAATCTCATTACAGCTGAAACAGAAAGGAAGAGCTACCCTTTCCAGTACTCAAAAATGACTTCACAACTCAGGTTTGTCTTTGGAGTCTTGAAACTATCTTTTTAATTTGACAACAAGGTGAAATTAAAATTTTAGATAGGAGGACAATCAACTATGTGTTCTTCACTGTTCATTTTTGTCCAGTGCCAGTTTGGGAAAGCTCTCCTCAACTATGTCAGGTTGCTAAGAGATACTGTCTTTGCCTGTCTTAGCAACTAAGGAAGATAAGGTGATATAGAGAGATGAGGCTGACAGGAAATGGTAACTCCACTGAAGAGTTTCTCATTTCCTATTTGTGATGGTTCTCTCATCTCCTATTTAATTATTATGCAAATGTCAGTTGACTCTGAGGAGAAACAACCTTAAACTACTCTGAGGTGTCACTAATTCCTGTGGTATCAATTCTATTCCTTCAAATATGGTGGTTAGAAAATGTAAGGCAGCATTAGGCAAACAAAGAAAAAGGTTTCCAGCTCTCAGGAGCTACATTACCACAGCAAAGTCACAGACCTGTAATGATGTTCCTGATGGGTTTTACAAGAGCATTGAAGGCAGAAACTTCAGGCTGCCTGTGTTCCCACATCGGTTGCCAAATAACAAGGCCACTGGCTAACCGGAATGTCAGATCAGACTCCTAGAAAGAGAAACAGACACTGTTTCCAGTCTGAGAAAACTATCATTTCACTGGTGCACAGATCTTACAAGAAATAAGTGATACCATGTTCAATTCTGCAGTCAATATATGCTAACTCGGGGACCACTGACAACACTCAGCGGACTTAATACATATTGAGTATGGCTAATGAGAAATATCACAGGAAAATCTCAATATAAAAATAAACAAAAGATTTTTCCAAATGAAATTTCTATGCTAGTTAATGAACCCTGTTTTTCCTAGGATGTTAAGTTGTAAAAGAAAAGGCTGTTCCTGTCAGAAAACATCTCTTTTAACCATATAAAGCCTCCTCATATTTAGTAGTCAATCTCAGCCTTCGGATTTACACTCCAAGAGTTGAAGTTCTCCCCAAAAGAATAAGAATACTATATATTAAAACATTGTTTAGAATTTGAGGAAATGTGTAACTGATTACTATGAAGCAGTAACATCTTTACAATTAGCACTGTTGGTACCTGAGCTATGTCAATACAGAGACCCTGATACTACTTACAGCGGTGCCATCATTGTTTTACATATGCAAGTATTTGAAATCATGTAAATTAGTACACAAGTAAATCTTAGCAGGATCAAGGTGCAGGTACATGCTTACTTGACCTTAGAGATCTACATTGTGAGATGCAGTATAGCCCAACCTGTCCCCATAAGGCAAACAAACAGCAGTTTTGGCAGCATAATTATTGCTGCACCACTGTCTCCTGTTGACATAGCTCCACATGCCTCAGTGGTTGTAATAGATAATGCAGGCAGAGCTAAAGAAATGGCAGGAGCTGACTGCTTGTAGCTCTCCAGCCCTTCTATTTTATATCCTCTGTTAGTACTGTCTGGTCATAATCAGCTCACAAGCCTTGCTTAAATTAAATTAATTTTTAATGAGTATTTTTACTAAGGAGCACTCTCAAGGCTTTTGGGAGTGGCAGCAGTAACACGTTGCATTTTTCTTTGCACTTCTAGTTTTTGGTGATGTGCCAACACTTCGACCTATTGTTGTGAAATTACAGGACTACATGCATCCCACAAAGTCTCATTTAAAAACACATTGCTAAATACACAAATCATCTCGGAAGTTGGGAATTCAACAGTTTAGGTCTGTCTGTGCAAATGTGTCATCTTCCTTGACCATGTGAATTATTTTGGTTATCTAGTCAGCATCCTTCCCCTGAGACTTCTATCTTTGTGAAACAAAGAGGGGACAAAGGTCACTTAGTTACATGCCTCATTTACCTCCTTTTCTGCACTTTGCTTTGATGACAGAAAAATGCATGATTTCATGGGCTTTTCAATATTCATCATTACAGTATTTCAGAGACCTCAGAAATTTTCAAAATAAACCTGAAAGACTGTTATCAACCCCATCTTGTAAATGGGAAACAACATCTCAGATTAATATTAAAAATTGGAAATCTAATCTCTAGTAGCCAGGGTCTATGTTCAGTTTAATTCATTCAAAGGGCAACCCACATTTCTCTGTGTAGCACTGGAAAAAAATCAACATGTCTTTGTCATGGGTTTCTGTAGCTGAATTTTAGTAGAAGGGGGGGCTTCCAGGATGGTTTCTGTTAGAAGCTGCTAGAAGCTTCTCCTGTCCTGTGGAGCCAATGACAGCCAGGTCTGGGAGGGACTTCCTGCTGGTGGCCAAAGTTGAGCCAATTAAGAATCGTAGTCATGCCTCTGTGATAACATGTTCAAGAATAGGAGTGTTTGCGCAGTTGAAAATTCCAGCCATGAGATAACAATGCAGACAGAGAGAGAGAGAGAGCAGGGTAGGAGCAGGAGGAGGCAAAGGAGGGACCCCATGCTGGAGCAGGGTGGGGGGGAAGGACTGAAAGCTATTCCCCCCCTCTCCCTGAAGCCCGTGGAGATCTTTTGGGGTGCAGAGACCCCTCTGCAGCCCCTGGAGGAGCAGGTGGATGCCCAAAGGAGCTGTTGCCCTTTGGGAGACCCAGGATGGAGCAAGCTCCTGGAAGAGACTTGTGGCCATGACTCCTGGAGGAGACCCATCTGGAGCTGGTTTTTTGCCCCAGTAGAAGTGTTGCCTGGGGGGTGGACTCACATTGGACAGTCTATTGAGGACTGTCTCCTGTGGGAGGGACCCCATGGGAGCAGGGGAAGGACTCAGAGCTGCAGCCCTGCTGCAGCCCGTGGTGGAGCAGTTGTGTCCCTGCAGTCCACGGAGACCATCGGGGTGCAGAGACCCGACTGCACCCCATGGAGTGACCCACAGGACGAGCAATGGCAGCAACAACAACTGCCTGCAAAACTCCCATTCCCTGCTCTCTCAAACTTCTGGAGGGAGGGGGAAGTGGGAGGAGAGGGTTGTTCTTCAGAATGATTTATTTCTTACTTTTTAGTTTTATTACCTTTAGTTTTAGTTCTTATATTGTTAGTAATAAATTTAAGTATTTAGCTACTCTGAGTTTGTTTTGCCATTATCTCTCAGCTGTTTTTTGCCTTTTCTCTTTTCCCTTTCCCTCTGGGAAAGGGGGAGCCTGGAGGTTTGGGTGGACACTGGGTGAAAACCACCACAGTCTTCCTACCCTGTCACAATAGGTCAGAGAGAAAATGTGGAACTCATAAATAAGTATGAAAAATTTGGGCTAAATAAATTGAGCTAGACTGTATAAGGACTCAGTAGCAGAAGCAGGGAAAGAATCTACCTCTCCCGTCTTGCTTTCACCTGCTTTAATGAAAAGGTTATCCTTTATTTCCCTTTATTTCATATCTTCTTCAACTGTAGCAACATAGAAAGCAGGATTAGAACAGATATTAGCCCCATCACTTCATGATTTTTTAGACCTTTTCCAAGCACTTACTCTTTCCCTGAGGCCTAGATGGAAACATAAAGGCTAAAAACTGCAGCACCTCCAAGAGACAGGAGTCAGAACATGTAGAAAATGTCTCCTCATCACCATTCTGCAAAGCTGAGGCACTCAGCATAAAATCAACAGAGGAACCCTGGCAGACAGGAACCCTGCAGCCTGCTTCCAACTTCAAAACAAAGGAATGCTCCGTTGCCTTTGCCACTGCCATGTTTATAGCACCACTACACATTCCTAGTAATTAGCATCAAGATGATTAGTAATGACAACAACAAATCCCAGTGGCAGTCCCACAGTTGAATCCCTGAAAAACTAGCAAGGCCCTTCTTAGAAATGGCTGAGAATCAGAGGCACAAGCTAAAGCTCACAATCCTTTTTGCAGGTTTCAAGATTCCAACGACTTCACACAGGCCACAGGTCTTTCACATTCTCAAAGGAAAAAGATGGCTCAATTCAGATTTATTTGCCTCTGTGCCTGCCTGATGCTGAGATAATTGTTCATGTCACTGGAAGGATTTCTTCCTGATGGCAGCGGTATTCTGCCAGTTTGTTAAAACATTTCCAATGGTCTCCCATTGTGTACTGTAGGCTGAATGAAAAAACAATCACAATGGCAGATTAATTCCTTTCCTGCTCAGAGCTGTCCCCACACAAGCACTCCATCAATGTTCCACTTACTTTAATCCTATGGACAAGGGGAGCAAAGAGGAAGACAAATAGCTCCACGGTGGCCATGGAATTTTGGAATAACTTCCTTCTATTATTCTCCTCCTCATCAGTTGTGGCGTTGGGCTGGGGATGTCCTGGTGACCCTTGGTTTTCAACCTGATGGATAAAGGCGCTACTGCTCCCTCCCCAGCTGGAGCCTCTGTCCACTCCAAGTCGGTCATTGCTGCAGTCCTGAGGAGCCTCCAGCAGCATCCAGTGAAGAGTGTGAAGAAGCTTTGTTTCAGCTACTCCAAGCTTATCCTGATGCCCTGTGTGGAAAAATGCATCACTGTATCTCACAGGGTTTCCATTAATGGTACTATTGGACTTTCAGAGCTGCACAGGAAACTAGACATCCAACTTCCTGATAAGCATTTGAAAACTAGAATTCTACTATTAAAAGCATCAGCATTCTGCCTCATGTTTGAATCCTACTAAATCATAAGTCTCCATTTACTTCACATCATTTGTAGTCAGTCCTTGCAAATGTCAGCTGCAGGGCATGGACATAGAGTGGGCCCAGAAGAAGCCACCTTGACAGTCTTGTCTGTTTGACTTTGTTGAATTAGATAAAATGCAACTGAGCACTGCAAGGTGCTCAAGCTGTGTCTTGTTAATGCTCTCAACTCACATGTCTCAGGAAGCAAATTCCTGCTGATAATCCTGCTGAAATCAGTAAAAATTACTAAAAGTCAGTTCTATTTAAACCTGACTCTATCTTTACTGTTTGATTGACTTATCTGATGAGAATCACATACATTGGTCTGAATAAAAAGGAGAAGAAAAAAGTATCTGCTGCAATTGACAACTGAAGGAAATACATATTCCCTGAAGGAACCCATGCCTGCTGGATGTTTGTGCTAAAATAAGTACCTCTGGAAAATCACTAGCAAAATGTTATTGAAATACTCTTCAGCTCATCAATTACCTTCACTGGTGAAACTCTCACAGGTTGCTCAGCTATAAAAAGACAATTCACAGAAAGAACTAACTGGGATTCTAAGGATTTAGAATATGTTGGCACCCTGAATATCAGTCTGTCATATTTTGACTGATAACACCCTCATATGAGCACTAACCTAGTTTGTTGCGGTTTGAGAGCAGGGTTGCGGTGCAGTGCAGCACATGTGGGAGCGCAGCTTGGACAAGTTCCCAGCGAGAAATGCTCTGGATGGCTTCAGAGAGAGCTGGAGAAAGTCCATGCAGCTTGTTTTCTACTAAAACTCTTTCAAAAGACTAAAAAGCAAGAACAATAAATAAAAGACACTGTGTAGCTGTTTCTGTATATTCCTCCCAGCACATAGAACATTCTCTTTTAAAAAACTGTAAGCTTTAATTATATAACTAAAGCACATCTTGTAATATTTTTCCTGAAAAACATAGATTGTAACTAAAGCTCACCATATGGATGTACTTGACTAAGAGGTGAATGGACCACACAATACATTTTCTGTAAAATAGAGAATTAAAGAAAATATAATCTGTATATTACTAAATTCTGACATCAAGCCAGACTTACTGTTATGCTGGGTACTTATCTGACATGTAAGTAATCCTGTTGGAAGTCACAGGAGTCAAGGAAGATTGTATTTGTGGAGCTGAGTGCTGGATATTCTTCTCAAACACACATGCTCTTTCAGTTTAGTGTAACATAAAAGGAGCAACCCATTAAAGGTATATGGGCCTTAGGAAATGTTTTCACACACTGTCACAAGAAACTATCAGTGTACAAAATTTTTTGTCTTGCTATAATGTAATGGTTTTATGAACACTTAGTGAGCTGATGGCTGCAGCAAATTCATTATTTCTACCTCAAGCAACAAAAGAATAAGTCTACCTCCCTCTGAAATCCCTAAGAAAGCTCCTTATTGCTAGTTGCTCCCACCATTTCAATAGGTTGTTGATCTGATCAGATACAAGGATCTCATTACTGGCCACAAATGCAGTTATATTCCTTCACTGAAGTTCCTAAAGAAAAGATAATGACAAGGCATATCTTTGCATTGTCTAATGCATCCCAGCTTAGCCTCATGACTACTTATTTGCTCACAAGCTATTTCACAAATTTTATCAAGCCCTGTGCAAACAAGTAACTGTTGGCATTCATGACCTAATGGATGCTTCAAAGACTCTCACTCCACATTCATAAAGCTTATCCTTAAACATATTGATTTTTTTTTCCTGTAAAATTGAGGGGGCAGTAGTAAGAATAGAAAATCACAAAGAAGAAGAACAAAAAGGGCATGTCACAACATAGGTCTACTGAATGAGTAGCCACTACCAAGCATGTCATGCTAACCTGTGGTAACAGGCACTCTCCTGCCTGCCCTAGGAGTTGGGCACATATGTTCTCTCAGGTTGTGGCCACATTCAGCTTCCTGGGAAGACAGGAGCTCCTCTACCAAGAGGTCAGGTGTCCTGGTATTGCACCATTGTGGTTTTACAGCATACCCATACCAGCTCTGCTCTGGCCAGCACAGAGGCAGAGGAATACACATCTATCCATTATAGAGGACTAAGCCTGTACCAACACTAATTGTACCCTAGGAAGTACTGACAACAAACATCAAAGCTGTCAACAAATGTAAGTGTGGAGAAAGCCACACTGCCCGCCTACTAAAAACCCCAGGTCCCAGTCAGAAAACTCAATAGACTTTCCTTATGGACCAATGACTGAAATTGGAGAGCATTTGTTGTAATATGTAGACAAAACCATCATTTTCCTGAGGGTTAGTCAGTCTGTGAACTGACATGGATCACATTGTTAGCAATGTGTATTTTTTAGCACCAGGACTGATAACTTATCTAT
Organism: Formicarius rufipectus; assembly: GCA_013399695.1. Classification (NCBI taxonomy): domain Eukaryota; kingdom Metazoa; phylum Chordata; class Aves; order Passeriformes; family Formicariidae; genus Formicarius; species Formicarius rufipectus. The sequence continues at coordinate 218,812 of VXAU01003993.1, read as the reverse complement.
CAAGAAAGGATGTCTCAAATCACTCTCAGCATGATATGCTGGGGTCCACATTGTCTGCAAAGGGAAACATTCACCTACCATTCATTCCTATCAGTTCAGAAATAGAGGCAATATGAAGGGATAGACAATGTTTGGAAAGCCTGGGCAGGCCAGGGAGTGAAGAACTCATCATAAGGCCTGAGTAGTTCCATAGTAGTTACGTGTTAGCAGTCCAAGAGCATGTTAGTATAAAAACAACAATGGTCTAGAAAAACTATCCCACAGAAGATTACCTAACAAAAGGGGAAAACAAAGCAACTGAGCAAGACAAGAGGTACAAGGTTAACACGACTAAAAACAGCCTGAAGTTTGAAAGAACAAGTGAAAAACATGAGATTTTATTTATTTTTATCAAAAGTGAACAGGGCCACTGTTTATTCATCACTACTTTTTCATTATTTCAACCACACACTCACACATGTGAATCAGTTCTGGGGCTCACTGAATCCTTCATTCAGCCAAGCCAAGCCTCTACACAAATCAAAAGGAAGGTCAGCATAGAGCTAAGTAGTTTCTACCAGGTTAGTCAGCTGAATTAGCTCACCAAAAGGCCTACCAAGCACCAGTATGGACCTAGGCTTATTGAAAGAAATAGTCTTCTCACCTTCAGTACAAAATCCAGATCACAGGCTCACACTTTAGTACAGTGACAATACTATTCAGTTTGCATGGCAAGGGGAGGGAAAAAAAAAATCACTGTGGGTAGCAACACTTCAGAAGCATGACAGAAAACACATTGTTGCTCCCCGGCTTTTCATTCAAGGTCTCATTCCTGGATGCTTCAATGGCATCAGGGAGAAACTGCTTTCTGGAAGGTATGGTCCACAACTCAAGAGGAAATCAAGGAATTTACAATTATATCTTTAAATTAGCCTTGCATTTACCACTTTTTGGGCTTCTGAGCACATGTGAATTTTTCCCTACATGGTTAGCCACCAGATTCCTCTGTTCTTTCCTGGCCCAAACAGAAGGTCTAATAGATTTCTGTACCATAATGAAAGACAAACTTCTGGAATAGCCTATGTGATGACAAGTATCTGAGACAGAAGTACTGTATGTTGCCACAAAAATGCAAACACAGAAGTTGCTGTGTGGAAACTACAGAGTGTCCTTGCCTGCTCCAGGCACTGTCTGGTACAATAACTGCTACCGTGTATGTACTGCCAACACAGGAATTAGCTGGCATAGATCCCCACAGTTATAATTGTCACAAGCAGAAGAACAAGAACATGCAGTTCTTGTTCACAGAACAAGTGTTCCTGTGGAATCTGCTTGGAGCTCTCCATAAAGGTCCAGTTCACAGCAGCTTCTGTCTAAACCAGACACTCAAGATGCAAGGCCCTGGATTAGCATATGCTTTTTTAGAGCCTCCCTTTTGGACTGTTATGGTTTTACTTGAACTTTCAGGTCCTGCTTGAGACAGAAGATCCCACATGAACTAAGCAACTGCTGCTACATCTGGGAGGACTGGGTTGAGTTCTGCTTGGCTCCCTGCCAAACACAGCTGTGAGCTGGTCAGCTGTTCCACCCTCCTCCCAACAAAGGAAATAAACTAGCAAAAGGAAAAATTAGTAAAAGAATATATATATATTTATTTATAGATCTTTCATGTATATACAACTAAATACTATGTACATATAATAGAAAGATTCCAAACAATCCCAAACACCCCCCAAAAGGGAAAAGAGTAAAAGGGGAAGGGGAAAAGGACCGAAAAGGGTAAAAACAAAACAATCCCACAAAATCAAATCCTCGGAATTAATTCAGTAGAACAACTAGCACAGTAAGATCTCACCAACATCCCTTAAGAGAAGTAAGTGCCTTCCCTCCTCTGTTAACAAAGAGAAAACAGCCCTCAGCCAGGCCATAGCTCATATAGATAAGCCAAGGCCTAAACACTGAGAGCTGCCCGCTCCGTGCTCACTCCACAAGGGAGAGAAGAGGAAAGAGAGAAAACTCCCTCTTGTCTTTATACACCTGATTACGTAAGGGAATTATATGGAATACTTCCTTAGTTATGCCCCCAGTTTCTAGGGAAGGCCTACAGACAAACTACCACAAGGACTTACATGCTTCAATGAGAAGGCTGAATAAGAGCATTTGAATAAGTTCCCTATAAGTCTGTCAGAAGGAAGATATTGTCATGCTATGAGTATGTCTGGAGCTGTAGCCTCAGGGATCAGGGCTGCAGCTTGGTTGAGAAAACAGTTGCCCACTTACAATAGGCTTGTTCATGCCTGACACACCAAAGGCAGATAAAGGATATGTGCTAAGATGGTAGCGAGGGAAGTCAGTGTTATGCCTTGGCTGGAGAAAGGGCAGCCCCTTTCAGCAATGCTCTGTGTATGTTTTTAGCTCCCTCAGGGCCACTTACACAAGCGTTCTTCCTTTTAGCCTGGTGGTGACATCTGTTTTCACAGGGAGTGGCAGTCAGCCTTGTCTGGCTGCCTTCCCACTGCTGCTGTTCTTCTTTGACCTGCTTCTCCACCAAGAACCAAAGGGGCTGTCTAATACTTTGTGACCAGGGTCAGCCTGCGTGTCACTTTGCTGCTGGAATGGGGACATGTAGATGCTTGAAGATGCCTAGACAAGCAGTATAGGACAGAGCAGATTCTGGCTGGGTTTTGCCATGGTTTCCTAAACAGCTCTGCTTGAGTCACATGAACTTCCCTGCCTCAAAGCCCGAGGAAGCTGTTCCTGCAGTGAATTGCATAAGGCAGCAAGGGTTTAGCCAGGCCCCTAGCCCCCACTACACAAACAGGACCTTAGGAAGCTCAGCATCCCTTGTTTCATCCTCTCAGGAGTGCCAGAGGAGCTGTAGGTCTCCTCCAGGAGAATAGCCCTATAGGACTGCATATGAAGAAAAAAATAACTAAAGAGAAGGGCCTAGTGCTTAGCCTTGTACAGATCTCTCGCAGAGTTGCAGAGAAATGATTAGTGCTTTTTGAGCTGGACTTGTGTCCTTGGACGGGACCTTACTGCCCTTTTCTTCCAAAGCTCAAGTTGCATTGTGATAGAAAGCTGAGACCATTGCTATAGTCACTTCTGCCTGACTTTGAAAAGAGCTTGAAATGCAGGCTGTCATCTTGGGGCAGGTCCACTGAGCAAGGAAGAGTTCCTAGAAAGATCTAAAACATTAACCTAGGAGTTCATAGCACACGGGATTGTGAGACTCCATTTTTTACTAAACAAATCAATAGTATATAGATAAGAAAGTAATGAAACACAGATGCCAAGCACTATATTTACAGAAAATTGTTGTGTTCAAAAACTCAGTTTTCTGCAACCAGATCTGTTGGCTCAATAAAATAAAGGTGGCCTCCTTCTGAACTTTCCATGTCTATGCTTTTGCTATTCATAACAATAAAACACATAGCACATTTTCAAGAACAAATTAAAAAAAACCCAAACAACAAACAACAAACCTCTCCCCCCCAAAAAACACAAAAAAACCCACCCAAAAAAACATCAAAAACCACAACAAAACAAAACAGAAAAGAGATAAACTTTGAATTTGCAGGATCCTCCAGAAAACATTTGGGTTCTTCCCTGGCCAGCGCAATCCAAGGTAAAAGAATTTATATATAAACTTAAGTTTCTTACCATCAGCTCAAAAATGCACTAGCTTTGGACAGCACTCACATGCATTCCTGTGAGGTCATTTACAGCTCTGACATGCACATTAGGAATTATATTGTGTCAGGACAGAACAATTTCATAATGAGGAGAAGGAAGAACATGAAATCCTTACTGAGGCACGAAAGCATTTTAATGTTTTAAGACATTTATCTCCAGCTTAAAGACTATTATTCATAGGGCAATTGAAGTCAGTGTGATTCTTCAGGTAAAGAAAACATGGCTATGAAAGGGCTGGGGTTTTCCTCAAGTATTATGGTATAAAGCAAGGCTCAAAGAAGCAATGCAACCTACTCTTGTATACCAGATGCTGTACTTACTGAATCTAAGCCTCCAGCATCTACTTCCTCAATGCACAATTTGCAGTAAATTCTGCAGCAAGTTTAGAGTCAAAAATAATAATAGAACACTGCACAACATTGTGTCATTTGCCAATTACCAGCCTATAGACACACTTAATTCTGGCTGGATAATCTTAAATGGACAGATCATATAACAGGTGCACAGTATTTTTAGGCACATTAGTCAATAAAGGATGTTAGTCAGCTGGATGTTTCACAAGATAAGTCAAGTACCTGTCAAGTTCCAGAAACCCTGTCTCACTCATTCCCTCAGAACTCTGTTCTTCACTGGATAATACAGAATGCATTGATGTGGGCAAACATTCCTGTGCATCAGCAGGGATAGGAAACTGATGAGCAAAAGAAGGTGACAGATGCAGCATCTCAGGCTGTAATACATCACTTGCTCAAAACTAAGCCCCAGCTTTGAAACCTTTCTACCATAATTTAATGCTTATGTTAAGAACTGGAGAAGAATTAAGATCTTAATTCAAGGGGTGGAAATTAATTGGATTTTTTAAGAGCTCTGTTTACCTTGGCTGAAGCATGTGATTTATGTTGTTTTGCAGTTTGGGGTTTGGTGGTGTTTATTTTTTGCACTTAGTAAATCCTGGTATGTCCTCATAGATGAAAGGTGCTTTAGAATCATCTGGAGGACACAGAAGAAGACCTAATGCCAACAGGACTGCGGGAAGCACAGGGAAGTCACAGACAGATGGATACATCATGGAGAAGGCACAGAGAAAGAAAACTGTCCCTCTACCCAACAGAAATAGGTGTTGGCTCACAGGTGAGACCACAGCCTCAGAGGAGAGGTGCTCCAAGGCATGGCTTCTGCACACTACCAGGGCTCCTGATAAAGGACACAAGGCAACAAGCTCCATTGTCTAGACTCTCAAAAACCAAAAACTGTCAATGGCATTAGCCAGTGATTGTGCTTTTGGTTCCGTGTGTTAGAATTGCACATGTTCTTTACTCTTTAGAACACTAAGCCAACAGTCTTCTATCACTATTTGGTATCTAACAAAACCCCTGAAAAATGTACGGATTTCTTAGAAGAAAATGAGTCAGCAACAGCTAAGTCTTCTCCAGCTTAATATCTTGTGAGAAGGAAGTCAGAAAATTGCTGCAGAGAGACCTAAGTACTTTTTAAAGATATGTGTCCAGGCCAAATTTTTCCACTCTGTCAAATTCAGTTGCAACTGCTTAATATACTTCAAGTCATCCAAAAGCCAGCAAGCATTCAAGGAATTCTAAAATTCTCTAGATATACAGCTACTTGAACTTGCTGCATGCTTTCCCTTTCTCCTCCATTTAGGCAGTAACTTGAGGTTTTATTTGAAATACAGTTAGAAATAGGAGTTATTTGTATGTGCTTAATAACCTCTCCTTAATTTGCTGCTATATGCTCCCTCTAATTTCCAGTAAAGAAGGCAGTTCCCATGTTGCATAATGGTAAAAGTGCTGTTCAAAGCCTTTTAGAAAAGTTTAGATTTTTAATATTTTAAGTCTGACAAAATTCCAATAATCGCAAACCAAAATGGCATCAGTCTCACAGGAAAGCACACACTCACAGGATGAACTGCAAGTTTAGACCCGGATTGTCATAGCTCAGTCTGCTCATACTATTATTTACTTCATTTAATTACTAATGAGCTCTATTACTAATATCTAAATCAATTCTTTTTGCTGTGTCTAAAGATGAACATGATACACAAATTCTCTAGATGGAAAAAATTTCAAATCCTTCATGTGATAAAAGTACAAAGTTCAGCTGAATAAACTAAATCCACTTCTTGCATAAACTGAGAAGCTTGTTGATCAGCCACCATGGTCAGATCAAGTTGTGTGAAAAGATAGTTACTAACAGGTGTTGAGAAAGAGAGACATGTACATACCACACAGGAAGCTTCGTATTGTTTCCCCAGTTTAGGTCTTAAAAATGCACTGAAGAAAGGGAGAAAAAGCATTAGAGACCCAGTACATCTATATGGATTTTGTTCAGTTATTTTTAGGATTTTTCCCATATCAGAAAGTTGGCAAAATGCTGAGAAACTTAATGTAAAGGAAGACATAAAACCAAAATTATGTTCAGATACCTGTTGATGACATCTGACAAAATGCTGTTACTTTTTCTAGAAGACAAAGTACCCATATTGATATGCCAAGAGGTTAGTTCAATCCCCAGGAGAAGTTCTCTCCTCCGGGGATAAAATATTTCATCATACAATTTTCAGTCATTTTATCTCAGTGAAAGATTTTCAATATGTTCTCTTTGAAATGTGTTATATATTACATATATATATATAAATATATATATATTGCCTTTCCTCTATTTTGAGACAGAGATTCATTTGCCAGTTCTGTGTTAAGTATTTTTCTCTATAGCTACTGATGTAGAAGGGTTATGATGAAATGCAGGGCTGTACCTTTTGTAGGTAGAGAACATCCACCTTCTGTTGTCATTCTCCAGAATGGGATCAGAATTAAATATTAAAAAAAATAACCAGGTCACCTTGTTTTATTTGGAGGACACTGACTGTGGCATAAAGGGATTTTGTGACAGAGGCTTTAAATTAGAGCCACAACCTTCAAACCTTCCAATTTCCTGCACTGCTCCCCCAGTGTTTTTGGTTTAGAATTCTGTTAAGACAGGAGACAGACAGGATTCACAAGGAACATGTAGTCCTAGCCATACATTCAGCCAGCTCCTCACACATTGTTACTCTCCAATCCAATGAAATAAGGCGAGATTTTGATGTGTCTGTTTACATGCTGACCTCTCAAAGCATAGATGACACTTCCAGGACAGTTGCAAATACAGATACAAGCAAAATTGCAGGTCTGGTGCAGCACTAATGAGTGCTGCCTCTGGTACCAGAGCTCCATGAGTCCCCTTAAAAGGGGAGAGGAGCGGAGGCAGGACGGATGGGATGGGGAGGGGGAAGGGACAGGAAGGAAGGGAAAGGTGCAAAGAGGCACACAGATATGGATGCTTTAAAGTCAAAGCAAGAAGCTGCCTGGGACTGTCACTAGGTTAAGCTGTCTCCAAATCTTCCCCAATCCACACAAATTGCTCTGTATTGAGTGCAAAGAGAACAGCTTATTTCACGCCTTCATGTTGCAGCTGCAATTACTGCTTCCTCTCTGCCTCTGGGCAGCAGCCAGCCCGCACCTCCCTCCCCACTTTTATTGCCCTGTTGCAGTTGTATCCCAAGTACCCAGGCTTGCTTCTCTCTCACCTGGTTTGTCTCCACAGGAAGGTCTGGATGGGCAAAGGGATGCCACGGCCACTCTCCTGCTCCTGGCCCTCTGAGCTTTTCCTTTTCACCATGATGCTGATGACAGCTGCTACAGTGAGACAGTATCAGCAGACACACCAGTCGGGATCTCCCATGGCTGCCACTCCGCTCCCCACAACTCTTTACCCTCTCCCCTTCATCCTCTGCAGCCCAGCCCGCTCCCTTCAGCTCTGCTGGTGCAAAATGGCTGCAGAAGGCAGGGAGGAAATTAGGGGAGCGAAGATGTCCGCGTCCCTCGGCTTCCTCCCTGCCTTCAGCACCTCCCTTTGTGGACAGCTCCCCGCGCCCAGAGCCCGCAGCCGGCGGGCGGTGACAGCGGAGGGAAGGCGGGCGATGCGGGGGCGGCGGAGGCACCGCCCCGCCAAACTTCCCGCACTGCGCCGGGAACAGCCAGCCCGGCAGCAACAGGGCTCCTGGCGCTGCTTCCCCGCCGCCACCGCCGCGAAGTTGGGGCGCTACGCAGTCCGCAAGGAGATGGATGAGCAGACCATCCCAGAGCTGGCGGAGCGGGACCTGTCGACCCTCCTTCCCTTCCTCCCTCCCCGAAGTTCCGCTCCTTGGTCAAGTTCCGCTCCTTAGATCCACGGAGGTCCTCGAAGGGTCCGATACAGCAAGTTAATAAACGAGGAGACATTCGTTTACCTCAAAAGCGGGGAAAGGAGGAAAGCAAATCTTAAGCCTTCTCCGAAACAAAAGCAGGGGAACTGAAGGAGCTGGGAAAGTTTGGGGTTGTTATTCCATAGGTTTTTCATACAGAGAAGAGCCACGACAGAGGTGGAAAGGATGGGGAGTTCCAAAGCAGTTTTACTTGTGTCTCCAATTAAACACCAGACTGCGTTGACTAATACAGGGGTATATTTGAATGCTGAAGTGCTGAGCCAGTTTGCATTGTTGGTCTTGTTTTGTTGAGTTCTTTGCTAGCAGTAACTTTTACTGCTGGTACACAGAAGTAAGGCCTTTTTATTCACAAGATTAATTATAATTTTCTTTCCTTCAGTTAACTGAGATCAGATAGGAACAAAATAATCCTGATTTCTAAAATCTTATGAGTACTAACTACAGAGAGAAGATGGCTAAAACAAAGCACTTCTAAATGCAAAATATGTATTAGACAAGTTTCCCTACTCCACATTCCCTCAGTCCATCCAACTATTTATATAAAGTCTTGTTTGGAGAGCAAATTTAAGATTTAATTCCTTCCAGAATGCCTTTTGAAATCAAAAGTGAAACACAACACAGTAGGACGGATAAACTTAGTTTTAAACAAATGTGATTTTTTCAGTCCTGTAATGTGCTATGAAAATATTGAATAAAGTATAGCCTCATGCAGCAACAAATTTGACATCTAAATTTATTTGGAGTTTTAGTAATTGTCAACCAGGAGAATCCCTCTTCTTCAAGGAAAAAAAAAAAAGTACTAAGGAAAGTTTTAATGTCATTTGCAATTAAAGAAAATAGATTAAGTGGACTGAGGTCTTAAGGCCTCAAAAAGTGCAAGCTCAGTGTCTTCCTGATGGATATTCACAATATGAGTAACTAGGAGTCATGGCTTTCCCCCAAGTAGAAGGATTGCTACCATTCAGACAGTGGAGGTTGCAGGCCAGGGATGGTTTATGTGAATGTTAAGTGTTGTATGCAGCAGGTGTTGACCAAGCAGTGTAAGCTCCTGCCTGTGGAGCTGGCTCCTCCTCTGAGGATGCCGGTTTGAATCCTGGAGGAACTTGCTGTAGCCGTCCGAGCTGCTTGGCCGTGGCAAGATGAACCTCAGGAGTGAGGGGGGTGAGGCCAGTTCCGCGCACACTGTGCCTCACCTAAAAAATCCACTGCGCAGGCTTATCCCAAAATCTTCGTTTGCGAAGTTCAGCCAACAACAACAACAACAAGTGTTATGTAGTCTCACCCTCTAAATTAGTGCCATTTTAATCAGTGGTAATATTTAACTACCTTAAGACACTTGCACTCTCTTGGTACTGGTAAGCACATTTCAGATGTTTGGTTTGGATTTTGTTTGGTTTGTTTGTTGGTTTTTAGTGTTTTGTTTGTTTGGTTTGGTTATTTTTAATGGATGTCTCTCTTATTCCTGCATTCAAGAAGCAGTCGTGATAGTTTCCAGTTTGTCTCTCTAAGCCTAAGCTTATTATTCCCATGCTCTGCTACACAGCATGAAACACAGCAGCAAAAGAGAGCACTGCAGCTTGCCCCAGGGTACAGCTGAAATTTCCTATGAATTCTCCTTATTGACAGGAGCACCAGAGGCACTTGGTGTGGTCCGTCCAGGGCAGCTGATTAGGGGTAAATAGACCGGGATGAAAGCATGAAAACATATCTCCACGAAACAAACTCAAACAAAACAAATTTCATTGAAAAACAACAGCATTAATTGGTTTCAAACCTATGCAGGTAAACAACATTGTTGCCCTGAAGAGAGGCAGTCCTAGAGGGCAGAGCAGCACTTCACTGAGCCTCCAAAGGGGAACCCAAGCAGCCTCTACAGTCCGAAGAGGAGTAGGAGAGGAGTGCAAGCAGGGCAACTGCACACTCACTCTACATCTGTCAGTGTTAACTATCATTCAGAAAGCAGGAGGACAATATACCAATACCTCTACCTGGCTTTCAGTTACATCCTTGAAGGACTCTTTAGGGGGAACTTTGAAGTACAGGGTTGTTTTCCTTACTCTTTTTTTGAGCACAGCCAGCACCTTGCCATCTCACAAGGCATTAGCAAGAGATGCTCAGGTAGCCCAAAAGACATTGAGAAGAAACTGCATCACTACTATGTTGTAATTTTCTTTTATTTTAGTTTGTAGTAGCCAAAAACATAACTGTAAATTGCAGTTCTAGTCAAGTTTGCCATTTTGAGTGTAGAATATTGCTCTTCAACAACATACAGCCATAAAAGGCACATAAATCTCTCTGTGCAGTGATTTGAAGTTACAGAACTTCTGATGCAAAACATATCAGAGAGCAAAATTAATGCTCTTAATAGTTAGAACTGTCACAAAAAATTGCAGGCACAATGGTGCAGATTCTCCAATCCAGCCAGACTACAACCATCAATAAACTCAGGATGTGGCAAAGGTGGTTTATATTCAGTTTGACAGCAATGAGAGACCACAAAAGGCACACAAAACCTGAAAGATTTTATTTATCTCTGTACTAAACTTCTGCTGGCAGCAGAGGTTTTTGGATTTGCAGTTAGCATTTGACTGTACCTAAATATTAACACTGCAGTGTATGCTGCAAAGAAAAAGTCCTTCAAATCAGTTCCTGCTTTCCCTTGCAGTAGGGATAAAGAGGAAGCAAGCAAACTCTTTAGAGAGGTCATTATAATAGGACAACAGACATCTTGAAAATTCACCTGTGCTCTGTACACTAGGCTACACTAGCATCTTGGACTGGGACAGAAATGCATGTCTGTCTGAAATAAGGTCAAGACTAGTGCAAGAAGTCATTGTTTTCAGAAAGCATGTGTGGGAAAAGTGGAGACTGCTCTTCACTACTCCAGCAATTCCAAACTCACTCAACTGCTCAGCCACAAAAGGTGCCCTTGACACTATCCCATTTTCTCTCACGATTCTGCTTGATCACTGCTTTATTCATCAGACAGTTCTGTTTACACATTCATCACAGTAGGATTCAGTCTTGGTCCAGAAACAGTCAAGGCTAGCAGTCTGTCACCAAGTGGGAACACTGAGCAGAACCTGAACATGAAGCCCTCACTCCATATAGGAGTGCCCAGAGGGAACCACTCAAACCTCACTGCCTTGCACTTGTTTCCATGCTTATGGTCTCCAATTTCTCAGTCTCAATAAATCCCTGCCATGTCTTCCTCTCTGTTGCTCAGAGAGAGAGAGAGAGAGCACTGCCTCCATCACATGCTTCTCCTACAACAGTGCTCACACACGCCAGGCTTGGGAGCCCCTCCATCCAGGCCACCTTGTCCTTTAGTCCCAGCAACTGGGACTTCTGCACAGCCACACACTTCTGCCTGCCCCTCTGATCTGATCCATGACTCTGTTCTTGTACAATACAAGGAATTGACAGGCACAAGATGGACAGATGCTCTGTACATCCAGCAAATAATGTAGCAGGAGTCTTGGGCCTCCTTCACTTTCAATAACAAGTAGTTTGTCAATATTTTATTCACAAATTGTACTTACCTCGATGATCCAGCATCACAATCTGCTACCAAATGATAAAATACATCACCTACCACATACTGCTAATAAGATACAACAATCACAGAAATACCACCTTCTCTTTGTTCACTTTGAAAGGGAGAAACAGGTTCTTACTAGTTGTCCCCAACCATTGTTCTAGCTGTGAATGCTTAAATCACTTAAATTTACCCTCTTGTCCTCAACCTCTTAACGCTTTTCCTTTTAGCAGATGATACATTAGTTCTCCCTTGTACCTAAGCACCCTTAGGAGGGTGCTTCTAATGGATAAATAACAGCACTTTATTACTTCTCCATGTAGTCTGACAGCATTTATTTAGGAATATTGCAGCATTGTGTGTAAAGTCCAGCTCCTTCAGGGACTGGGTACTTAAGGCAATCTACTCAGCTGGATCTCCTTCCTACATAGCCACCCTGTGTTGAGCAGGCACCTAGCACATACAGGTGGTCTGGGCCAGCACATAAACATTCATTGGAGTGTTTGTTGCCCAGAAAAGCAACAGGCCTCTCAGTAGTATGCTGTACATAGGAGTACACTCTGCAGTATGTTGCATATAACTGATGAGGGAGAGGGGAAGGGGGAACCTATGTTTATTTTACTTAGGGCTTATGATGCTTATTTTGTTTACTTCTGCTCATTTTGTTTATGTTTTTTCCTATGCTTTTATACTTATCATAGAATTTGTTTAGTAGTATGAAATTCACTGCAGCAAAACTCACACAGTGTCCTTGAAAGGGCCATACCAAGAGGCCTAAAGCTTCTTGGACCAATTAAAACAGCCAGGATACCCGATGACAAATCAGAAAACATGTCAAAAGAACAAGGTAAGTCCAATGGGACCAGATACAGTTGCCAACAAGACTGGTTTGGATCAGTTTTGAGTAAAAGGTTAAAAGTTCACAGGAGGAAGACGTCTTATTTCATCCCCAAAGACCATCTGGGGAGCCCTGCCCTGAATTACCAGGAGGAACAGCACACACACAACAAGATGCAGCATGGGGCGGAGAAAATGGAAGTCAGTTCCTGAGACTCATTATAATAACCCTGCCTTGTCTAAGAAATAATGTTTATGCATAAAAGAAAAATGAGTATGTATAACTTACTTGCATATAAAGCCTTTGTTAACTCAACCAGATGTGCATATTTTTTGAGGGGCTCTCCCCCATGCACCCGGGCCTGGAATAAATGTACCTCTCTATAACCTCACTGGATTATAGGGTATTTTATTCTGCAAAACATAACAGTAGTACAGCATTATTCTCAGTATGTTGTATGTACCAGTATTCTCAGTAGTACTATAGCAGTGTTCTCAGTAGTATGTTACATACAGTACCCTCAATACTATGTTGCAGACAGCAGACTCAGTAGTATCTTGCTTATAGAAGTACTCTCGGAGAAGTATGTTGCCCAGAGAATCTGTGGATGCTCCATTCCTGGAGGTGTCCAAGGCCAGACTGGATGGAGCTTGGAGCAATCTTGTCCAGAGGAACTTGGCCCTGCTCATGGCAGGGGATGGAATGACGTAATTTTAAGGTTGCTCCCAAATCATTCCATGATTTTTCCATTCCAGCTGCAGCTCAGCGCTGCACTGCCCTTGACCTGAGCTTGGCGGGGGCTGAGCACCCACCAGGGATCCATAAAACAATCCTCTCCAAGCATCCCTCAAACTCCATGCTGTTTCCCCATTACTTTTCAGGATGACCTCAAGGGTTCATTCCCCCAGACTCCCACTACCTTCTGTCCACACACTTCCACAGTCTTCATCCAGCAGGAATCTGACCCCAGACCCACCCATCTGCCTGCCCAGGGAGGACAGGCAGGGCTCCATGTTATTTATAGCCTGGGGCCGCCATTTCCCTGGCTTGCTATGGGGCTGGTGTGTGTGAGTGTTGCATATGCCCCTGGGTGCTGAGGGCCCCTCTGGGATGGGACTCGCCATGGGGCTGGTGTTTGTGGCACACACACCTTGGAGCTGAGGGCACGCCTTGCCGAAGGAGCGGGAGCCTCTTCTTTGTGTGCCCTCTGTGCTTGGAGGGCTATACTGCTCAGTGCAGTGTGATGCCACACCTCCCCCGCAGTTCCTAGAGTAAGGGACATGTATTCACTGAATCAATGTGGTTGAAAAAGACCTCTGAGATCACTGACTCCAACCTGTGACCCAACATCACCATGTCAACCAGACCATGCCATGAAGTGTTACGTTCAGTCTTTCCTTAAACACCTCCAGGGACAGTTACTACACCACCTCCCTGGACAGCTCATTCCAATGTCTAGGCCACCTTTCTGTGAAAAAATCTGCACACCAAAGGGAGATATTGCCCCACAGAAGAGGATGCCACCCATAGAAACTTATTCTTCTGGCTAAAAGTAACAACGATTAGCTGAAAATATGACTGGATTTGCTGTGCGTCCTCCTGAGCAGACTTACTCTGCAGTACCAGTTGGTGCATGGTACCTCTCTACAGTGCACAGGAACTGGATGAAGGAGGAGCTGGATCACAGAGGAAACCAACACATGCAATGAGATGACAAGCAATTTTATTTTGCAAAACAATCACTATACAGCAACAAATACAATTTCAAATTGGATTGAAAAACATGAACTACCTATCACCAGCCATTCAAGAAATGCCTCTTTTATGGTAACAGGCTCTAGAATTATCAGAAAAACCACAGGTTTGTAACAGCAGACCATATTCCTTGACACCTCAGCAGACACCGTGTTTATTTGTTGGCTTTTTCTCTTTGCTAAAGTTGAAGTGGCTTTTATATGCTTGACTTTTCCAAGTATAAAACTAATTTACCTTCCTGCAGTGGGAATTGGTAAGTTGCAGAGGGAGTTGCTTTAGCAATTTGACTAGTGAGTAAACTCGAGAGACACCTAGGCTAAAAATCTACCTGCATAATTTTCACAGCAAATGTGATCTACTCTTCAAGGCATTTGCCTTTGAATGGGCATGTGTACTTGGGTTTCAAACAGTATTTGTGGAAAAACCCGCTCATGTGTGGTAGTCCACACAGGTTGCCTTTTTTCATGTACTAAGGCAAACTTAGATGTGTGAGCAGTCATGATGAGGTTACTACTGTACTTTAGCAGAGTGCTGAATGGATAATTCCATTTACTGCTGTACAGTGAAAATATACATTGCCCTTGTGGGCTCACAATTTCCCTCATCAGGATTAGTTTTTCCTTTACTGTTGCTAGAGAGAGGTTTGCTCAACTTTTATTTCTTTCAGCTTGTGATTACATAGAAACAGAACCCTGCAGATGAGGCAGAAGCACTGTTTCTTTTGTCTCTATAACCTGATGGATTATTAAATTTGGGGCACTCCTCTACCTACTAAAACAAGGTTTCACCATTCCTTTTGTCTGAATTATTTCTGCTTTGTTACAGAGTTGGGTCTCAGGCACCCAACAAACCTAATGGCTCAATATGCCTGCGGAAAAGAAACACAACAGACGCAGTTTCCAGGAAGCTGGATCTATCTTCTTTAGTGGGCATTACATTATTTACAAACTGTTGTTTTTAAAACGAACACTCTCCTTGAGAAAGTTAAGATTAATAAGAGCTTTTCCAATGAACATCTAGAATCATGTAACACAACTTGTTTTTTTTATTATTTAACAGCACAAACACCTTGATTTCTTTTCATGTAACTGCACAGTGTTCTAGGATTCTTTCTATGAAAGGATGATAACAATTACAAAGGTCTTTGCTTGAATCAAGACAAGAAAGCTAATTTTAGTGCGTGAAGTAAATGACTTGGTGTGTAACACCATATTAACTTTGGATTCATAGGTAGATTAATTTTCTAGAGTATGTCAATTTTCAAAGCAAAACAAAAAACTTGAGTCTCAGGTTATCACTGTTCTCACGAGCTGGTGCTCAGCTTCAGAGAGCAGAGGGTTCAACAATACCAATTTCTCTCCCACACTGGCAAGAGACATAGAAAAAACCCCCACACTGCAAAGCTAATTCATATGAAGAGATAGCATTATCAGAGCAATGTGATATAAACACTGTTGGTTTTCCATTCTTGTGTTTTCTGAAAAAACGGGAGGAGGCTTTTAATGCACCTCACTTGACACTGTTTCTATGTGAATTCTTAAGGTTACTCTAAGCAAAAGTACAACAAATACCAGGTTGAAATCAGAATCCTCGCATTTCGCATGGTTCTAAACTCACTATCCTTTGTATGAAACAACCGACTTGTAAACAGTATTAGGTACTTTATAGTGTGAAAAAGCTTTTTGGAGAGCTGAAATGTCATGTGCGGGGCTGTCAGAAGTTCATATTCAGTAAGTTTGAGAGATGTAACCACTCTGTTTTGTGTTTGTACTGCTGTGGCAGCTTAGGCAAAATTTGGTCCACTGAGTATTTACTGTCCAATAACTGTGTGTTACTACCTGAATTTAATGATGGGGAATCCTGTGCTATTCTTAGAATCCTTTTCCACAGACATAAAAATCTTCCCTATGAATCTTTTCAGACCAAACCCCAACACACACACGCACACATACAAATTAAGGAAAAAGAATAGATCAAAAGCTTCCAAAATACAACATTAACCTAATGCATGTATCAAGTATAGCTCAACTGACAGTGCAAAGTTCAGTTAAGAGGTTTCAAAAGGAAAAGATCAAACAATCTGCAAGGACATTAAACTGATCATTTCATAATATCTACTGTACATAGAGCATCAGCAGGTGATTATCTGCTGATGAGGATCACCTCCCTGTCACCTGCAGAGCTCCTTAGAGTTGGAGTTCTCTCAGGTAACTGCTAGATTGGTTGGTTACATACCTCTGTCTTTTACCTTTTATGCAAACTTTTTTTTATACTTTTATATAGCAAATAGTATCCCACTTTGCTCAGACTTTATGATGCCCTATTTATGGATGATTCACTACGGCAACCCAGTCTAGGGAGCTCACTTTTATTTATCCACATATGGTAATCTACAGGCCTCTGCTAAATTTATCACCGTTGTGAGTGCCTGAGTGTACATGTGGGACATCACTAAAGGAATGGAAACAACATTTTAATACTTTTTTCTGTGTTTCAACTTTAGCAAAAGAAAAAAAAAATCTAATATTCATTGTTACTATGGGACTTTAAAAAAACAAAACAAAACAAAAAACCAGAAATTACCCCCCCACCTCGAACTAAACTATTGTAGATTTCAAAAAAAGCCAGAGTTCAAATTCAGCCATCTTTGGAGACCCTTTCACAAATGTCTGGACCCCATAAAAATCATTCCTTTATGAAGAAAGAGAAGGGAAAGGAAGGGAATCCTTTTTCTAGAATCACAGAAAAGACTTGCACCTGGCACTAAAACAGGGTCACGGCTTTTAGTTGTTACAGAAAGCAACTTCATGCTAAAATTTTCATCTTTTTAAAATGTATTTTTATGAATAGGGAAAAAAACTCCTGCTAACATCTACATTTACATACCTAAAATTGCAACACCAAAGGGTGCAAGAGACACAGATACTGTGAATAAAGAAGTAGAATATTCAAGTATATGTGGAGGGCATATCACAATGGCCACAGAGAAATATATATAATACTGTATCAAACAGACAGAAAGGATGTGAAACCAGTGGTGTGCACACAAATCTAGCCGCTGAACCACCTTTTCTAATGAGACACAAGTCTGTAGGGGCAGAAGCACTTGCTTTCAGCAGCTTTTTTACATCACCTCCCCAAGCATGATTCAAATGTTTTTAGCTACTATTTTTAGTTATTAGTTACATAATTTATTGGCTTTTCAGCTATATACTGACATAATTAACCCGGTCCAAAAAAATGTTAATAACTTAATTCAACTTTCGTTCTACTCATTTATACAAAATAACATTTTTTTAAATTAAACTTGAATTTCTCTATATGCCCTTCCTTCTGGGAAGCAGACTGTTAATTTAACCTGGAATAACTTAAAACTCTTTTTTATTTCCCATCAACCAACAGAACTGTGAAATGAGCAACTTGGGATATCAACAAGGCTCTTCAGATAGAGGTGACTGGCCTTCAGGCACATGAAAGGTAGAAATGCATTTTATCATAGTACGGTACTCCATGCAAGACAGAGCAGAGCAACAATAACTGTCCAATGCAACATACTGCTGTTGTATACCCATATAAAGCCAGTGTCTTCCTGCTGCAAATGGAGGCCGGGCCAATTTCTGCATCTATGGAAATACTTTTTTTTTCTAGTTTTTTCTTTTTTTAACTGTATGGTAACTACATGTCTTGGGATGTGACTTAGCTTTAGACATGGTAAAGAATGAACGTAACACCTGCTCTGAGACCATTCCTGCCAAGAGCTCATGCCTAAATATTAGTACTTCATACAATGCAAAATGAGCAAATTCATAAGCCCTGCTTGGCAAGGGCTGCTGTGACATCTTCAGCAAGGGTAGCAAGCTGGGGTGACTCAAGCAGGTTGATGCTTCCAGAGGACGAGACGTTGCTGAGTCTGCGTGGAGAAGCCACGCTGGACCTGCCTGGTGACTGTGTGATAATCTCAGCCCCATGGTCGACACGGGCTTTAGCGTGCTCTCTGAAGTTCAGCTTCTGGCTGTCAATCTGCTCCAGGAAAGTAAAGAATTTCACACATTATATATTCATCAAATTACCTTGTTATAGATTATCACTTGGGCATAATTTTGTTTACTTTTAAAAACTCTTAGAAGTATTAAAGACTCCTCACTCCTTAGAATAACTGAAACTGCAAATTTTTTCACCTTGTTTCATAGATACTGACTTACCATTTCTGTCTCTGATGGACACTTTAATGAGCAGTACCACTCTCCCTAGATGTACTAATTTTGTTAACATTATATGCTTATGAAAAACATTCTTTTGGAAAATAAAACTGGGATTTGCTTCCAAATTTGTATTTTCAAATACTGTTGGAGTCACCTTACTTCAAGATGCTATCCTTCTGCTTCACAAAGCAGTCCCCATCTCAGATCATACCTATGCTGTCCAATAGTCCCAAGCAAGGATTATCACTGGGGGAAACCCAATGCACAAACTACAGGACTTCAAGATTTGCTCTCAGCTTAGATGTGGATGCGAGATTGGTCACTCAAAATTTCAAAGGGAACAAACTGGCATGTGACTGTTCTCAAATGAGGATAGACAGACGTTTCCTACTGGATTCACAGCCATCACTGAACTCACAGCTCCAAATTTCACCAGTCCAGGGGCACTATTTTCTCTGATAGTTGTTCTCTTACCTTGACATTACCACCGCCAGGTACATGGTGGGCATTTTCCAGTGAACCAACTTTAGCCTGAGCTTTTTCTTTGAAATCCAGTTTCACGCTCTCAATTTTCACACGCCCACCCCCTACAATGGAAAAGGAAACACAGATTGAAAGGCTGGAATGGTGTGGGAGAAAGTGTGACCCGAAGCACATGGAGGCACTCACATTATTTCCCTTTTAGTTGAGATCTAATGGTTTTGGAGAAGCACAGAATAATGCTTTGCATATTCAGTAAAATATAAAACCTTCAACATACAGTTAAACTGTAAGGATGTACAGCAGCCCCACTGATTTTCATGGGATTTAAGCACATGCTTAAGTGTTTTGCTGACTTCAGTCCATATTTCAATATTATGCCAAAGTAGCATCTTTTGGCATTATTTTTAATCACCTCTGTGGTTCTATAACTTTATGTCTTTATACATTCAGTTAAGTAGTTAAGTGCATTTTTATTACCAAAGTGTATTTACTTTCTCTCAGACTGTAATAGAGTACCATCCCTGATTTCTCCTTTGCATAACAAGATTAGGTCTTTAGTTTGTCCCACAGCCCAGAAATTCCTGCAATACCTGGCTTGTGGTGGATATTCTTGAGTGAGCCACATTTGGAAGTCACGTGACTCAAGTCAATCTTCTTGGTTACAATCTGTACCTGTCAAAGTGCACAAATTACAGGAGTTTATAAAACTAGAAGTCAAGCCCTGCAGAAAAGGAGTCCAAGCCTCTACAAACCATTGGAAAAGCAGAAATGGTTAGTAAAAAACAGATCATGCCACCTAAGGAGGAAACACTTGCATTATACATATTAATATACAAGCAAGCTTCCCTCCCACCTAGGGAGATGACAGAGCTGGGTTAAAGCTTTACTATTAGCAAAACGAAGAGGAGGATAAAGCAGATCAGCTTGTGAGTTATTTCTAAAGTGCTTCTGAGCCTCCTCCTCTCAGGGTGGGTGCTTTAAGGCCATGCATACAGCAGGACCCATCCCATTTGCTTCTGCTCTTAAACCTGGATCCTGGCAACCAGGCTATTTTGGTGACTGTTTTTTTCTCCACCATCTGCTTCATATTTTTCTGCACCTAAATACGTTATGCATTTTCTGTCAATCCGCTCTGGAGAGCCTGATCAATCTACACATGTGTACCTGAGGTGTACCTGAGCAGCTTGGTGTTCAGCTAGCTGTCTTGGTGCTCACCCGAGAGCAGTGGCACCGCTCTGCTCAGCCAAGCAACAGCACCTGCACCCTTCCTCCTCCTGCTGCTCCATACCCTGCTGCCAGCTACCTTGCCATGGCTGCACTGACCCCAGCTTGGGAACAGCCACTGAGCGACATTCCTGCCTTGCTGCACTCCCAAACAGCTCCCTGATGTGGCCCACAGCCACAGCAACTGTGCTGGCAGCCCTCAAGAAGTCACAGTCCCTCCAGGCCAGATGAGGAGCTGTAGAATGATTGCAATAGCACTGGTTTGCTCACAACACCAGCAATGACTTAAGCGAGCACTAGTGACTGTACTAAACACGCTTGGATCAGACATGCCCATATCATCAGCTCTTCCATCTGAGGGGAGATCATTTCCTTCAGGATGGCTGTAGCTGCCTTAAGCTGCTCCAGTGTGCCTGCTAGAATCAAGGGGTGCCTGGTCAAACCCCAAGCAACTTCAGTTTATTATACTGGAACAATGCTGCAGTGTGACCACTCAGCACACTCCGAGCTTTCTTTGTCCTTATGTCTTATTTGTATTCTTCCCCTCTGCTGAACATATATAACTGAAAGGTTAGCTGAAGAAGGACTGTCTCCCAGGAAGGCCCATAGTCAAACCACCACACTGGTGTCCTGGAAAATGCCCAGCATGGAAGCTGGAGGTCTCACTGTGAGCCGCACTCTCTGGAAATTACTTTCTGGGATTGCTCCCATGAAAGGCACTGGACCTTTGGCTCACACTGCATTTTAATTGTCAGCACACTTGGGAATTTAGACATAACCCTTCTTTTCTCATTTCCCCTCCCTGCCCAAGTTCTGGAAATGTGTTATGCTCTGTGACGAAAGATCAGGAGGCCACCACTGATACACAGGGCTCACATGACTACCAGACCACACTCACATGTGAAACAGTAGCAAGACGGAAAAGAGTGCTCAGAGGAATGGAGACAGAGGGGTCTGGTTGTGTGAAGTGGGTCACCACAGTGGAAATGCCTGTTCACAGGGTGTCCATACTACTTACATTTCCACCCCCTGCAGAATGTTTGATGTTATCTCTGGAACCACATCGGGACTGAATATCGCTAAAATCGATCTTCTTGTTTAAAATCCTAACCTAAAAGGAATTGGAGGTAACTTACTATATACCATACACACACTCAATTAGGGTGCAGAATGAGGCAGCCAGGGTCATTTTGCCTCTTGCTGTGACTCTGTCTGACACTTGTATTGAAATGTGAGAAAGTAAACCCTGACAATCTCTACGCTTAGTCTGTTCACACAGCATCTCTAAATACTTTTTCAACCTCACAAAGTGGTGGTGAAATACAAAGGGCAAAGTTTTTATACTGAGAGATATGGGAGGTGGCTTTTTCCCAAGAGGTTTAAAGAACTCCTGGCTTGCCAGGACTGTGCACAGTCCTTGGACAGCCTGTCCTAGGCTCTACTGAGTGATGTTCAATGTTTCTGTGTAATCGGCTGCATGGAGAAGTTGGAAACTCTTCTCTCCACACTCAGCATTCCAGTCTTTGATGCAGAAACCCAAGATCCAGCCCGCTCAGCCACACATTGAAATCCTGAGGTGTTTCCACCCTCCTTCTGCCATACAGCCGTAACAGTGGCTATTATTCATACAACAGATCTCAGAGTGTTCTTGAAAGGGCATCAGCAACACTAATTAATCTAAAGTCAGAGCTCTCTACTGCTCTCCCTCTTTACCATCATCTACTAGAGGGCAATGCAGAAAACAAAAACATCTGGAAACCTACACCTGCAATCCATGCTTCTTCACTTCTGGTGCTGACCGTAAGAGTTGAGCACAACTTTGTGGTGCTAGCAGCACTGTGCTTCTCCCCTGTGCTCTTTGACTCTTAACATAGCACAATTAGGTCTTTGCTTTTGCCTTGATGGTGCCAACTTCCCTTACACATTCCAGAAGCCCACATTTTTAATATGCTGCCTTAGCCACAGGTGCACTGCAGGCATATGGCAGTGACTGGAGGTGACTTTTGTGAAAGGCAGGCTATACTGTCCTGTGCTTAATCCCATGGCAAAGCAGTTACTCCATCTGGTAGAACTTGGATGCCACCCATGACTGTACTTCCACGGAATGATGTGGAGCTGGATGACAGTTACTAGTGGGCAGGGACAACTGAATGTACACATGACTGACACTACTTTCAGATTTATTTCTGAGCGAGGGCAGGGGTTGTGTTCACCAGTATTACAGTTTTAAGGTGCATGTGATGGTGTTTCTGGCCAGGGCTGAACCTGCCTTTTTTGCATCAGAGTACCACCCTCTCAGCATATTCCTTTCTGGGTTAAATGTGAAGTCTTTATTCAAATGGTGGATTTTATCTTTACGTATTGACATTCAATATGAATTTACACTCTCTCCTGTAAAGGAAGCCACAGAATTTGCATCACTCTCTTCATTTTGCTAAATGGCACTTGTAGAGCCTTCACTGACATACTACTTAGCACAATCCTGTTGGCTGCTGCTGTAGATAAACCTACAGTGATGAATCAGTACTGAGATAAGAGAGGGAAAGGCACACTAGGGTTCCTTATTGCAGTTTCTTCTCACTCCTCCAGGAACACAAAGCAACTGCAAAACAACTAAAGAAGTCAGTGGGAGGAAGCAGAACCTTGGCTTCATGGCCCCAAACTGCCCCAGGTTCCCTGATAAATCTGAAACAAATCACATCCCTTTGTGCCACACCTCTCCAAACTAGGGAAAGATGATTTGCCCCCTTGCAGGAATATTGAATTTTGCACTTTTTGGCTCCTGCAATGGCACATTTAGGTAGCAAGTTGAATCCTTTGGCACTGAGAACCTGGAGTACACCCTTGACTAAAGTTACTATACTCTTATGCTGCGTTTCTGTGGCCAGATTTTTGGCAGCAGGGGGGTAGGGTGGTGGTATAGGGGTGGCTTCTGTTAGAAGCTGCTAGAAGCTTCCCCTATGTAGGGTGGAGCCAATGGCAGCCAGCTCCAGGACAGGATTTCTGCTGCTGGCCAAGGCCGAGACAATTAGAAATGATAGTAATGCCTCCATGATGATATATTTAAGAATATAAAGAAAGTTATTGTGCAGTTGAAAATTGCAGTAAGGGAAGAGTGGAGTGAGAACATGTGAACAACAATGCAGACACCGAGGTGAGTGCAGAAGCAGGGGGAGGAGGTGCTCCAGGTGCTGGAGCTGAGATTTCCCTGCAGCCTGTGGTGTAGACCATGGTGGAGCAGCTGTCCCCTTGAAGCCCACAGAGGATTGCAGGAGTCCAGATTCACCTGCAGTCCATAGGGGAGACCCATGCAGGAGCAGGTGGATGCGCAAAGGAGGCTGTGACCCTGTGGAAGGCCCATGCTGGAGCAGGGTACTGGCAGAGACCTGCAGCCTGTGGACAGAGCTCACACTGGAGCAGGTCTTCCCTGGCAGGACTTGTGGCCCTGTGGTGGACCCACGCTGGAGCAGCTTGTTTATGAAGGACTGAACTGCATGGAGAAATGACCCATGGGACAGCAGTTTTAAAAAGAACTATTGCCTGTGGGATGGACTCATGCTGGAGAGGTTTGTGAGGGACCGCCTCCCATGGGAGGGACCCCCTGGGGAGCAAGGGAAAGACTCCTCTTACTGATGGTGGCAGAGAACAACTGACTGTAACCTCCACTCCCTGTCTCCCTGCACTGCTGGTGGGGAGGAGGTAGAACTTGGAAGGAAGAAGGAGGTGAGGGGGAAGGTGTTTTTAAGATTATTTTACTTTTTACTCTTTTGCTCCGATCCTGTTAGTAATAAATTTAATTAATATCCCCACTATGAGTCTGTTTTGCCCATGATGGTGATCAGTAAGTGACCTCTCCCAGCTCTTATCTCAACTCATGAATCCACTGGTGGGTTTTTCCCTCCTCTGTCCAGTTGCAGAGCAGAGGGAGAGAGCAGCTTTAGTAGGTACCTGGTGTTCAGCCAGAGTCAACCCACTACAGCTCCCAAGATGAAATGTTCAGAGGGTCACACTCTGCAGCTAATGTGAAGATCTTTCATGGGTTCCCCTTAATACATATAACATAAAAACTAAATCAAACCATTACGATGTTAAGGGTTTCTTTAACTTAAAAAGTTTTTAGTTTAAAGCAAAAAACTTTCTTTAACTGGTGGTGGCCTATTCAGCAATAATGGTGATTACAGCACTAGCAAACTGCACAACTGGTAGGACACTTTGAGTAGGCAAACTGACTTCTGTCTTTCTCCTTCCCATCTGCTTAATCCATCCAAATAAACCAATGTACAGTGAAACATGAAAGCAAATGCCTTTGGAGTTTTATGCCTGTGCTTTCTCTCAATATACTGTTTAAAAATGTGTCCTACCACTATACAAGACAGATGTCACATCAGTTACAGAAACACACATCAGAAGTGCAGTCAGATCTGGCTCCCAGAGGGCTTCAGGCCAGACACAACTGGGCAAAACAGAAAGCATTCCTAGCATGTTCTAAGTACATTGCTCTCAGTGATGGATCAGCAGCACCTCTTAGTCATGGCCACGGGGATGCGTTTGCTCTGAAAACGCTGTCTTAGGGTCATGACAAGACCTCAGTGCTGTGGACTGGGGGCCTGTAGCTTAAGATGGAACCAATGCAAGGCAAAAAGTTGAAAGGGTGCCTTTGATCAAGTGTCTAAAGGTTGATTAGCACCCAGGAGTCTGACAGTTTATGAGTCTTGTGGCCCATGGACCTGGCTAGCAGATATGTGAAGGACCAATCTCCATTATCCTCTCACTGGGTGAAATATTTCCCTGTGTGATGGGACCAGCAGGAGACCTGTGTATCATTTATGTCCTCTGTTGAGGGCTGAAGTGAGCTGAGTGATGTGAATGTGTTGTGCTGGTCACCTGGCACAGGGAGGAACTGCACTGATCCAGGTTTTCCCTGAAGATCTGTTTCTCCTTTTCCTGGAATATATCAATATTCCTGCACATATTTAAGTCACAATTGCTTTCTATAACTAAATGTTCCATAAATGAGTGGAGCCTTGTTTCCTGCAGATTAAGCCAGCAGCATTGCCAAAGCTTTCTCCCAGGTTTGCCTGACTGGCCAAACAGAAGCTAATACAGAACCAGCCAACTGTTTGTCTCTGATTGTGAAGGACTGAGTTATCACTGCCTTCAGCTGAGTGACAGTGTTATGCTGAGTCTCTGTTTCGTACCCAGTCAACAACTATCAGTCAGCACGGAGGGATCACCTGTGTTTCTCACCACTGCTCCCTTGCCAGCACTGGTTGAAATCGTCCAACAAGTTTCCAAAGGAGGGCTGACACTGCCAACCAGTGTGACCACAGAAACTTTTTTCCCCTTTAAGAAATCAGACTGTAAACAGGAGAGGGAGAGTACCAGAAGCGGATAGGACCTCTTTAGGCTAAAGAGAAACTTTGGCTTGCAAACAAAGAATGCAAACTGACAATTATTTGAAGCTGGAATCTGGAGGGATATTTGTAACTACCAGAGCAGGGAGAATCTGGAACTGCCTTCCCAAGTGGACAGAGCTACAACAAGAAAATGGTAAACTTTTATGATGGCACTTGATGAAAGGAATTAGATTAGATAATGCAGCTGCCTGCAATAAACACAGTAAAAACAACATGACTCACCAGGAAGGTCTCTGTGTTATGAATGTGTATGTACATCTTGTGTGTGGGCAGAAGTGTGGTAGGGATGTACATAAAGGCACTTCAATTGTGCTGCAAGTTAAATGACAGATCAAGCCTGCTCATACTCTCAGGAAAGGGAACATTTTAGTCTGTGGCAGAAGCAGGACTGCTTTCCGCTCATACTTACTAGACATCTCAACAAGCTAATGTCCTGAAAGAGTCCCTCATAACCCTTGTTCTGATCTGCCAGTCTGAAATGGGTACATTATCTTCTGATCCGATGCTGATTCATGCAAGTATTCTGTACAGGGCCCGGAAATCAGTATTTTAATCAACACCAACCTGAGGTTCCTGAGAATGTCATTACTGCATGAAATTAACCCACAGTGGAAAAATAAAGCCCTAGACAATGCTGTGTTTTTTTCTACAAAACCATATTGCCCAAGAGAAAACTGGCTTCTGTCTGAACCCCTGCGTTATAGTTTTAGAAACTGATGGAATTTTTCCTTCCCCTACCCACACAGAGATTGGGAGCTAAACGCCCAACCTTACCCTCACTACTACCTAACAAAAGAGGCAAATGGATGATTGAGATAAATACTTGGCTAACTTGATGGCTGGGGCGGCGGGTGAGGGGGAGGGAGAGAGGTGTCTTTGTTTCTTTTCCCTCCTGTAGGAGGTGTGGCACTTTGTTTTCCGGCGGCTGCTGAGTGGCAGCACCTCTGGAGAGCGCTTCCCTTAGTGTTTGGCTCCTCTTTTTCTCCCCCCGTTCCACCTCCCAGACTCTGGGCACGCTGTGCTTCGGAGAGAGCGAGCGAGCCACAGACATCGCTACCTTGGATTTGCTACGGATCTCCTGAGAGGACCCACGATCATCGACAGGGAAGGTGCTTCCCCTTCTGCCCCCCCGCCCAGCGCATTNTTCTAAATTTAAAGGAGGCCTCCTTCCTTCTTCGTTTCTAGTTCAGACACCTTAATTTCCTCTAAACTAAGACCCCCTGAAAGCATGATAGGCCTTCCCCTGACTCAGCCCTCTGATGACTCCTAAGCAATGGTCCAGAATTGAAGCCCCGGGCAGACANCGGCCACCGCAGCCCCGCCTGCTCCCGGGGCAGTCCCGCACCAGCCGGAGCGAGACATCGCCACCCGCTGTCCCTGAACACCACTGCACCCAGCGGGAGCAGAGACTTCATTTCGTTCAAGTATGTTGATTACAAACTGTTTGTTCAGTTCTGCTTTTGTTTTCTTGGTTATA
>VXAU01003993.1:0-191507 GCA_013399695.1 Formicarius rufipectus | reverse complement strand
ATATATATATATATATATGCCTCCTGTTAACAGAAAGTGAATTTGGAGTTCAAAGTCTCTACACACAACAGTTGGCAGTCCAGGGTCCCACCTGAGGTCCTCCTCTGTCAGTACTGCACTACTGGATTCATGATGAGCAGAAATTTGTAGACTGAGAGGAAGGCAGAAAAATGCCAGAGACTATTTATTCCAGTTGTGCCTCACTGCTAAAGACAATGTCAATGACTAAAGGCTGCTTATGCAAGAGAAAGAATTATATTCCATTGCTGCCTAGAATCATTCAGTTCAGCAGCTTTTTACAATGAAAGGAAAAGCTCCTAACTTATCAGGATCCGGGCAGAGAATCCATAAACAGTTTCCCTTCTATGGCATACTACACTTGTACACACCTAAAGAAAGATATTTGAAGAACACTAAAATTGTGATGCTGATGAAATTACAGGCTTTGAATGTAACTTCCAAGAAGCTGATGATTTATGTTCTCCCTGCCCTGCAATTAAGGCCTCTGAGAAGCTCTACCACCACAAACACTCTGCCTAAAGCATTTAAAAATACTCTAGCTTGGCTCCACTTGCTGTTTGAACATGCTGTTGAGCTGTGGCACTGGGAAAAACTCCTAGACTCCTAGCAACTTATCAAAAAGGGCAAGCTCCTTCTACTTACCACAGCAATTTACAGAGCTATAACCCAGGAACTAAACATTATTTCAGTGTTTGGTCTCCTGATTAACACAGTGAGACAAGAATTCATCTTAGACAGGAAGCATGGTTAGGGTTAAAACCTGATAAAAATCACAAGGCAGTTCCAAGTGCTTTCAAATCTATAAGCTGCTAAGGACAGATGATACTACAGTCTTCATGCTCCTGGCAGAGGCTACAGGTAGAGGAAAGAGAGGGGAAGAGTATTTAATTGCTGAGCAAAGTTCTTGAATAGAAGATTGTGTCTCAGACTTTCCACACCTATAGACAGAGCTCATTATCATGTCCAGCCTTTGCACTCCTGGAATTAGTGGATACACACATCAATGAGGCTGCCAGTGCATAAGCTACTGAAATTCAAAATAAAAGACTGTGCTGGACATAGCACAGGCAAAATAATGTATTGCACAATAATGCATCACCCCTATCAATAAAGGCAGAAGAGGTCTGTACAGAAACACTGAGAGGATTTGCATAATTATGCTGAGAAGTACAAAGTGAAATGAACATTTTCCATGCCAAAGAGTTAACACAATAGACAATCATGCTCCTCACTAAAGCTGGGGAACTGATAAAAACAATGGTAAAAATTATTGAAGAAGATTCATACACACCAAATAAAAAAGATCCTGAGAGTGCAATTAATTCAGCTAAAACACAGGATCCTTGATTTAGTACTCTCTTCCACAAAAAGAATGAACAAACAACAAATTTCGCTAAACTACAGAGTTTGATACTTCAATTTTAGACACAACAGTCCCTACTCATGAAAACGGTACTAACAGATTCAAATATTAAGTGTCGAGCATCAGGTATCACAGGTTTCAAATCAGTTTATCTTTGAGAAGGGATGAGTTTTGAGTCACTACATCTGGAATTTCTTTACTTTAGAATAACAGAGACAATTAGGTTGGTCAGTTCAAGTTCAAAAATACTTAGCAGATACGTCCCTTAGCATCTCTTTTTATTGTTCAAATCCAAATTTCCAAAATAAACTCCAAAGTTTTTATCCTTTTATTTCCTGCTCCTTCCCATCTAACAAAATAAACTTTTTATTATCTTTATATTCAAGACAGAACACTATTATATGACAAAACAGCTCTGATCCAGATTATGCTGTCTGAACATTTTTCCCCAAAAGAAAAACCTTCCTCCTTTTATTTCTCAAATCAAGACTAGTTAGAGCTCAGCTGAAAACACCTCCTTTGCTGAGTTTCCTGCTGAAATGACTCAGACTTTCACAGGAATTTATATATTGGTAATTTCCATCTACTTTAGGAAAAAAATTACAGCTTCTCCCCTTGTAATTAATGAGAGAACAACAATGCATGGTATATCACAGCTGGGATTTGACTCTTCTAACATGAGTCAGCTAAGAGTTGGAACTGGTTGCTTAAGGTGCTAACTGTAGTTGGTGGAAAGATACTGAATCATCCACAAAGTGGTACCTTCAGGTCTAGCTGGACAGGTTGAACACACCTCATCCGAGTGGTAGGAATGAGTGAACTGCTCCTAACTGCCTTCAAAAGAGAGGGAGGCATTGCCTCGTGGCTACTGCAGTCAATGGAAGTTTTGTTAGTGGCCAAAGCCCCATCAGACTGCTTGTGACCCTCTTGACTGTGGTTCACAGTTTGCCCTCAGGGGCACGATGCATGTTTTACAAGTGGTTGAGGCAGAGCAGTGATGTTACTCTGCAACAGCCACAGAGAAACTGAATGTCAGATCTGGCTTAGAAAGTCCTAATTCCCTGCTCATTTCAACCAGTCAAACACCTTTCTGTGTTCTGAGACTTGCCAGAGCCTGGCAGTGATTGCTTCATTTTTCTAAGACATGAGTCAGGAAGAAGATCAAGGTTTTTATCCAGAGTAATTCAAGGCTTAACTACACAAACTGTACTCAAACAAGCCTTTCATTAAATGAATGCAATTTGAACACAGGAGCTGCAAGATGTTATTTCTGTCAAGTAGGCAATTATCAGTCAAAATTCTAAATTTTGAACACTTGAAAATCATAGTTTTGAGCTGTCACAGAGTTTTGAAGGTGTACTTGAAACTCCTAATGTCTCTTGACATTTGTAGTCTCCAATTAACAAGATACGAATCAGTTTCTAATTTTCAGTCCTGAAAAAAAAGCCCTTAAAATGTCTTGCAAATCTCCAAAACTGGGAATGTACAATGGAAAAAGAAAAAAACAGACTAAGAGATAAATTTGTTTTACGGTTTTGAACTGTTGACTTGACAACTGCACAAACTTATTCCAGTAAGTGCATCCAATTTCCTCCTAGTCTCTTAGTAGCTCTGTACCATAACAACAGCCATGTTCCATATTGTTCACACCTCCCTGTACAGCTGCCTCCTGTGGCTATGGTTGGGGAAGGCACCAAGCCTAGGCCTTACAAGCTCATTTTTGTTCCACACTGGCCTGAGCAGGGACATTCTCTTGACTTGGGCCAAAATGGTTTCAGTCTATTTTACCGTCTTATGCTAATGCCTGTTCTCCTTCCCAGAATTCTTATGGCTTCTGAAAAAGGTTTACTGATTAGTGTTCAGTAGTTTTTACAAACTGCCTGACTCATGACTAATTGTGCTTTGTTTCCACAGCTTAGGGAAGATGGTGAAGTTCTTAATCTTCCTAAAAACCTTAACTGTACAACATGGCTTAGATATTTAGTGTTTCTATGTCATCTTACTTCTTAAGAAGTTCCTGGCTGTCACTATAGCTAATGATATTTTAAATCTTATGCATTACATTCTAGTCTGTACAGCTCCATTCACTTTGATGAAGCTCTGCTGCTTCTCATCCACTGAAGCTCTTGCTCATTGCTGAGATTTTACATATGTATTTTAAGAGTAAATGAAATCTAGGTTGACTTCATCTTCGTTTGCTGGCCCATGATGCTTTATAAATACTGTGTCTTCTCAATAATTAAAAGATTCAATTAGTGAATTCTGTATTCTAATATGGTTAAACCACATTCATAGACAGAATTTCAAGAAGAGAAAAAAATCTGAACAAAAAAACCCAACCAGTCTTGACATCTGAAACAGATTTCTAACCCCTTCCTCCAGCTCCCCAATGCTTCCCTTGGGCTGAGAAATAACAGATGCAAATAGGTTACTTTTGAAAGCACAGCATTTCATCCACAGCTGATGCAGTGTGAAAATCCATTTGAAGCCCAGCAGACATATCCATGAGCAAGTCATCTCCGAATTCTGCCAAGAATGATACATTTCACCATACTCTACTATAAAGAGAAAACCAGACAACCATCTACTTGCTGCATCACATAGCAGAGAAACCCTCATTTCCCCAGACTGCAGAATACCAATCAAACACATCTCAAGCCATCTACTCCTGGCAGGAGCTTAATGCAGCGCAGAATTAGCTTGCTTCTTCCCCTAGAAATATGCTTGTCATACTACACACTCCTCTGCCCCCATCAGGTGGAACGATTTCTCTCCTTTGTTTCTGTGACTGACAAGTCATAGCTGAAATAAAATCAGTCTGTCTACTAAGCTTACAATGAAATTCGAGGCTGAAGCACTGCAGTTCTTGATTTATTTAGCATTCAAACACCTTGCTTCTTCAGTTCTGCACCTCAGCCTCTGGCAGTTTCAGAGTGCAGCCTGCTTCTCCATATAACACTTTTGGCTGCATATCTGTATTTCTGTAGTGATTTGCATGTCATGTTTATGTACTTTACTTGTCCAGATACATGCTGGCTTTTTGTCTGCCTGATTTTCCTGCGGTTGTTCCTATCAGCACTTCTAGTTCAGGTTATAAAGCAGCTTATTGTTTGTTTCATAACATTACTAAAAGCAGATAGCTGAGAACAGTGCATTTCAGACAGGACAATATTTGCTATCAGACTTTAAAGAAGTGAGCAGACACAAGGAAATGAAATTAGCTTTCATGTCACAGACCCTATAAAACTCATCTGCAGGAACTGGAAAAAAATTGTCCTAAAACATCTTGTCTAGACTGAGCAACTCTGGCATAAAGGAGACATAAAGGAAAAATGTGATGAGTCTCTCTTTGCTCAACCCACAGCTCAGTAGCCACATATCACTGGAACTAAAAAGTGCTTTAACTTCAGAGACATTGTGTCCACCCAGCAGATATCCCTCATGATGCCTGCAGGAGAGAAATGCCAGCTGCTGTGTGATCCTTCACTGCCCAGAAAAGGCAGTGCAATTCTTTAGAGCTGCTAAGGAAATGTAGCTGTCCAGGAATGGTGTGAAAAAAGAAATACCATTTCATTGCTGTGGCTCCCTGGTCTTGTACAATTGTTACAGTCCAGAGAGAGTATGAGGAAGGAGGAGGACAGACTACCATGGTGCTGGTTTTGGTCCCTATGTCCAGCAGCTGGGCCATTATCAGGAACGCTAATGCAGAAGCCCAGCCTGAACTTGTGCTCCTGGAGCCCCTATACTGTGACCATCTGCTACCCAATATGTCAAACAGGAGAGGAGCAACCATACAAAATAATTACACCTGTCAAAATAAAGGCAGAATCACCTTCTCTGAGGCATTATCTCCTTGATTTTATGAGTAACTGGCTACTGCCCTGTTATAGGTTCAGATTCTAATGGAATTTTTCTTTCCCCACCCTCAGAATGAGGAGCGAATTGTCCTAGCCCAGTCCATTTGTCTCTAACAAAGGAAGCAAGAGTACCAGTGATTAAGGGTGGGGGAGAAGGGCACACTGGTTTTTTTTGGGAGTCGGCAGTGAAGAGACGGCGGAGAGAGAAACCCCTGAGTTTTGGGTTTCTTTCTTGCCTTTCCTGCTGTTTCCCTTTCCCATACCTGGATTACAAAGCTTTGATTTTTGGGATTGTTTGTTGACTTTTGCCCGAGAGAGAGAGAGAGACAGAGACGACATCGCTAGCCGGGGGGCCCCTTACATCGGGCCTTCTGTGAGGGAGCCAGCGGCGGCCATCCTAGACATGAGAGAACTTCTCTTACATTGGAAGCTCCAGCCTGAGACCAGCAGACCACTAGCCGAGCCTTTCAGAGGGACACACCGGAGCCTTTCTTCCCATCCACCAATCCCCCGGGGGCATCCCAGCATCGGTCACTCGTCTCCTTGCTTGCTGCCCGTGGAGACCACTGAGTCCGGCAGGGACAGACTCTGTATGTGTTTGGGTGTGTGGGGTTTTGATTCAGGAGTTTTTATTCGTTCAGTCTTGGTTGTTCTGTTTTTTTTCTCTTGAATATACATATATATATATCATAGCTAGGAACTGTTATCCTTCCATTTATCATACCTTAATTAAAATTTGTTTTGAAATTAAAGGAGACTTGTCTCTCTGTTTTAGTTATAAATTTTTCTAAGTCCCCTAAACTTAGACATGCCCAAATCCTGGAAAGCACAGAATGTGTTAACTTATCATGAAAATGGGATCAATGCCTAAAAGATACCTTACTGTTTAAAATATGAGCCTGTTCTTTGGAAGACCTGCAGCAGGCATAGGTCTGCAATGTTAAGTTTTGGTCCAATTTTTTTTTTTTGGAGACAGCATTAGGCAAACCTCACTGTTCTCTAAGTTCCACTATGAATCCCAAAATTCAGGCATATATATAAGGATCTGATCTGGAAACACTATGCAACCCAGATTTCTGGAATGTCTTTATCTTCAGGACAGCTGAATGTGTAACATATACAGCCTGATGTCCTGTCCCTGGAGGAGGCTAAGAAGTGAACCTTTCATACAGCATTCATATTGCCACTGCTGTACCTCATCAATACCAGGGAAGTAAAAGGGAGCTGAGGACTCTGGGTGTTCTCGTCATAAGGTTCTGTCCCAAGCCAATATGAAATACACAGGTATTCCTTACGAAAAATACATCAAGACACCCACAAGGCTAAGATGCGCATATTTTTAGCATAAATGCTGGTAAGCTATAGTCTTTTTCTTCACTCACCCTATTTGTTCCTAAATAAAACAGATTTCTTTCAGATTATATATCTAGTTTTAGAAATATTTAAACATTAGTAGAATGCATTCCTTCATCCTGTAAGCTACAACAATAGTTCTTCCAAATAGAAAGACAAATTGCTTGGACATAATTTTGGCTTTTACTGCTATCTGTATTTCTGCATTGCCTAAAAATGAGGGAAGACTATTCCAGCTCTGGCTATAGCTCTGCTTGGTAGGGCATCAAGCACAGACTCTTCAGAAGAAGGTAAAAGCATCATACCTCAGGAAGATTTATGTTGCTTCATCTCTGATCTTCCCTCAGTCCCCAAAAGCTTCTGCTTAGTGTAAAAGCCTGTATCTTTACTGCCCTTTCCAAAGTTCGGCAAGTTCTTTCTGTAGTAATGGGATTTCTTTCAGCAAGGCCAGGTTCAAAATCCTGCACCAGGGTTAGGTAATCCCAAGTACAAATACAGGCTGGGCAGAAAATGGATGGAGAACAGTGCTGCCAAGAAGGACTTGGGGATGCTGGTGGATGAGAGCTGGCCATGCCCTGGCCAGGTGCACACATAGCCCAGAAACCGTGTCATGGGCTGCATTAAAAGAAGAGTGACCTGCAGGTTGAGGGAGGAGACTCTGGCCCTCTACTCTGCTCTTGTGAGACCCCATCTACAGTGCTGCATCCAGCTCTGGTGTCCCCAGCACAGAAAGGACACGAACCTATTTGAATGAGTCCAGAGGAGAGATATGAAGATCCTTCAAGAGCTGAAGCATCTCTATTACAAAGACAGGCTGAGAGATCAGGGGTTGTTCAACCTGGAGGAGAGAAGTTTCCAGGGAGACCTTAGAGCTATTTCTAGTGCTTAACGGGGCTACAAGAGAGCTGGAGAAGGACTTTGGACTAGGTCACAGAGTGATAAGACAAGGGGGAATGGCTTCAAAATGGCAGAAGGCAGGAGTGGACTGAATATTAGGAAGAAATTCTTGATGGTGAGGGTGGTGAGGCACTGGCACAGGCTACCCAGAGAAGTGGTGGATGCCCAGTTCAAGTGTTCAAGGCCACATGGGAGGAGGTTGGAACTAGATGATATTTAAAGTCACCTCTAACCCAAACCATTCTGAGATCCTTTGATTTTGCCACCACACACATGTTCAGTCTTGCTGAAAGCAATCCTCATGACAATGTACTTCATTGTATAACTCCAAGGTATGATATTACCTCTTTTTTTCAACTTTAATCACATCAAGATGTCACAGAATTATTTTTCTTTTAGACAGTGAGAATAGAAAATACTGATCTGTCTTATTACACATTTTTATGTGTACACTTTTCTGATAAACATCCCCTAGTTTATACAATTTAAGCCCTGTTCCTGCTTATTCAAATTCTGCAGCAAGAAAACTAGTTAAGTCTAATATATGCCTCCTTTCACCATCTTTAACTCAGGACAGATTTACCAGGCTGGAGGCTGCAATTCTCATTAACTTCACCCGACACAATGCACATCATATAAAATAGCATAGTAAAGGGCAAAGATGCTGTGTGATCCTGCTAACATCTATCTGGGTTCATTTTCAATTCTCTTAAACCAAATCTCGTAATTGCTGGTACTGATGAAGCAGCAGCTGCAGAGACTCAGGCTCAAACGTGTCTATGGCATGGAGTGCAAACTCTTGCTTGAATTTTTTCAACTGATCTCAGTGAGGCACTGCTAGTTTCAGGTTACAAAATAGTTTCTGAACATCATCATTGTCCTTGTCCCTGCCATTTAACATGACTTAATCAACCAAGGCATATTGAGAATAGAAGAAACTTTGCAAGGTGGCTCAAAATGGCTTCTATCCCATCCCTGTCCCAAAGGTGAACACATAAGACTAAATTGCATTTGGATGAACATAAAGAATAGAATCCTTACCTGTCCTCCTTTAGGTTGGTATTTGATATTATCCGTTGATCCAATTTTGGACCTGACATTCTTGAGGTCAGGTAGAGGCTGGTTAATAACCCGTAGCTGCTTTGGAGTGGCTGGAGATTTAGGAGGAGTGCGAATTATGGCAACTTTTTTCTCAGTAGGTACCAGTATTGCAGATTTGGGGGTCCCAGGAGTGTGGGGGGTTCTGGAGTAGCTGGGTGTCCCTGGAGTGCCTGGGGTACGGGAGGCATAGCTTGGTGGTGTCCCTGGAGTGATGGCAGTGGAGCCAGGAGTAGTGGGAGTAGAAGTTCCACTTTTTCCTGTTCTGCTACGAATTGGCTCTGATCCTATATGGAAGAAAAAACCCCAGCATTAGGGACACACAAATACATCTCTTCTTCCCTCTGTACTCTCAATTCCTGTGTGCCAAGCAAGACACAGTTCTAAGATAGCTGTGCTACTGCTGGAATAGCACCCTGGATTCTTTCTCCGTGTCTTCCTTTGCCAGGAGTTACCTTGCCTTGAGAGGTTGAGCTCTCCATTCTGTAACACAGCTCTGCTTCCCACAGTACCTATGCTTCCTGCAAAGCTTGCTAAACAAGGCACAACATCACAGTTATTTTCACTTTGGGGAAAGGACGAGAAGCACTCTTGGAATCTAACCTTTGGGACTTGATCCAACAACCTGACTAGACATTAAGAATGTTGCCATCAATTTCAATGGAGTTGGGGATTAAAAGAGAGTGGGAAAAATTCTGGTGGTATTCCTGAAACTACAGGCTCTGAGTGCATGGCTGCTGCTGGTCACACGCCACTGCTGGTAATCTGCAGTTGAACCCTGGGTGGGCATTCAGCTGTGCACAAGCCATAGCTCTGCTGTGTGGATGGGCCGATGTCTTCACATTCTATTGCTATTTTTCATTAGTGCACTGAAAGAAAACCACTTAAGGAGGCAACCTCTATAAAATTATATTCTAGATACATCTGCATGCAAGTTAAAAAACCCAAACAATTACATAATTTTGTAGCAGCTCCATTCAGTGTTTATGGCATTTCCAGTCCTTTTCACCGAGCAGAACAATCAGTTTAGTTGTGCCTTCTGCAGCCAGCTCTGCAACTCCAAAGACTGGGAACCCCAATGCCAAATGTGTGCATGTTACGTTTCACCTTAAGGTGTTCAGGAATTATAAATCCAATGGACCTCTTTAAAACATCCAGCGGGACTAAGATAATTCTTTTTTAAAGTGTTTTGTAATCATTCTGTTTAAGCAATGGTGGTGGTCCAAACCTAACACACTGCTGCCCCAAGGGTCTGGGAGACACTCTTTGCTCTTCATTAGACAGACTAAACATACTCCACTCACCTCCAGTTCCCTGAACACTTTTTTCCCTTCCAAACCAACCCTAAAGCCTCTCACTATACTAACTGAGACAGCAAGGGAATTATTTTTTCCCACCTCCTTGCAGCTTTGGTGTATTTATTTTTCATTCCTCAACCCTTCATGACACTGGCAAATGCTCAATGGCCTCTCACTCCTAGTCAGAAGAATGGGGTCCTGCAGCAGCTGGGGGACATTCTGCTTACAAAGGGTCTCAGTTTTACCCTTGGAGCTTCACGTAAGAATTTCAAAATACTTTTCAGAATTTAGTCATCTACTTCCTTTAAGCTGTCTTAAAAAGGGTAGAATTGGTTTCTAAAGAGAAAAAGCAGAGGAATTCCTATTGGAAAGCAGGAACCACATGGGGGTTCTGAGGCCTGGGCAGAATGCAAACGTAGCTGAAAATTCTGGGGCGCTTGGTAAAATTTTCTTTGTCCTGTAATTTCTTTTGCCTTGTGATTTGGTATCTTTGGTCCTCATAAAAGGACTGTGCTGGTTCATTATCCCAGCTCCCACCAGTGAGTCACTCTGCTAGATAACATCTCAATTCTGAGTAGAAATTTTACCCTAGGATTAGAGCACTGGGAAACAACAAAATAATGACTGTAACTATCAGATTCACTTTTCCAAGATCCTTCAGAATATTTCATGTTGCCTACTTCAGTTTTGACTCATTATTTCTTGCTGCTGTTTGTAAATGCTCTGTAATAAACACCTCACCCAGCTCTGTGCTGCTTGCAAAGGTATTTTCTACAATCAGTGATTACACTGGGCAGCAATCCTGGCTCTGGGTATTGCATCTGCATCATGTCCCTGGTTTCAGGTAGTTGATACCTGAACAAAACCAGTCTGTGGAGCTATGATTTCCAACAGCACACTCTAGTCCTACCTCTCAGTGTCAAAGGGATACATCATGCTATGGAAGTGTGACAAATCTAGTAAGGGTGGAGACACCCACAGCAGTATGAGAGGGTTAATACGCAAAAAATCATACGGGTGGTCCGTCGTACTGAAGACGAAAGAGAGGTTGTGAGGGAGAGAGAGTTCTCCTCTCTGTCTCGGTCTCCTGATACACCTCGTCGAGGAGGAAGGATAGAGGAAGGTCTTGGTAGAGAGGAACGCTTCTCAGGACTCTTGCTTACTCCATCCTAATAGCAGCAAAATAAAAAAGGAAGGTTTAGTTTTCAAAACTTACTCTCTGGGCTGTGATTTCTCCCAGTCTATGTACAGAGAAGGAAACCTCACCCTGTGGGCCCAGTTGACCACTCACACAGGAACCTGTGGGAATCCAATATCCTTTCATGCTCTCCTTCACTCCCTAATGCTTCTTTACTGCACTGAAACACCTAACAGCCATCTTCAGAGCTACCCAAGACATGTATGGATACTCTTGGATCTAAATATGGATAGATTCCATATTTGGCTCCTAGAAAGTGGGTTTTTTTGATGTAAGTTCAAAGTAAAAGAATTCTCTTAAGCTGAGGTATGAAATTCCTATGTGAGTTTATCTCCAAAGTAACTGTACTACTGGTGCCCAGAATACACTCCACAGTAGATAGTTGGGTGTTGTGATTTTTTAATTTTTGAACACTGGCTCGTAATATTTTTATGGAGAAAATCTTTATGCTTCAGCTTTTTTTTTTTTTCCCTTTCCCTGCAGCATTACTAATCCTGGGGGTTTTTTTCCTTTTTAACTAAAGTTCTTACTTTTTAAAATCAGTGCATACCTTCTCTTTACCACTGTAAACTTCTCTATGTATATTTAGAATATTTTTGAACTTAGGAGATGTGCAGCCAAAGACAGTCTTGCATAAGCAGGTATTTCTCTTGAAGACAAATGATGATGATCCCAACCAGTAAAAGACAGAGCAAGCACAACATTATACAGAAAATGGAAACCAATAGTGAAAACAATTTTTGAATGAGGATAGTCAATCAGCGTAATGTAGATTTCAAACACAAGTGAAATGTAAGCACAGGGAAGGTGGGATGGACTACCAAACATATTTTTAAAGTTATACTGCAACTTCTTCAACCAGGTCCTATGCATTGACTAAATCTGATATCTAGAGCGTTTGGATTCTACCCTTATTGCTGGTGATTAGAACTGTACCCTCCTATGCTGGGGACTGAATTTGATTTCAAAGAATATTAATGGATTGAAAACTGCATTTTTTTAAAAAACGTGGATGACAGATTAGTCCTGCTGTTCTTTACCACTTACGTGCAAATGGGTGTAACTTCTTAGCAGTCAATAAAGCAGGATCCATATCATCAAAAGAAAGAGAGTATGTCTTTCTAGTTGTAACTTTTCTCACTTATGCTTCCTCTGGTGAATCTCCTTCATTTTTATCCATTTTGTAGCACAGATCTTGTAGTCTGAAAATCAATTTTTCTGCCACTGGATGTAAGTAATTCCAGTGGGCAGAAAATATGATCCATGGAGTTCACCTACATGTCTCCAACCTCTCTCTACCAACTCTGCTACCTTACCTTTGCATCTGATTTTGAGTCTCTTGGGCCTGCTGAAGAGGGCCGAACATAGTAACTGTCTGTATCGAGAAAAGTGGCCCTTTTAGTGGTTAATGAGCAAGCTGAGCTGGGTCTTGGAGGAAGCAATGACTTTGCTCTAGACTTTGAGGCAGGAATCTTTGACAAAGAGGCAGTCTAGTTATGAGAAAACAAAAGAAAACACAACATGAAACTGGACAGGAGGAAAATACATGTAACATGGACCAAAAATAAAAAGCCAAGCTATGAATGAATACTTTTCCTGTGTCTGGTGTCTATGCAGATCTGACTTGCACAGAATTTTCAACTGTATGTCATTTGACTGAAACCATCTGGGTTGGAGTTACTGATTCGAGGAAGTGCCTTTTTCTGCAGATGCTATTTTGGTCTTGTGTTAACAAAACTCGTGCCAGGTGCACCATTTAACTGGTACAACTGCTAGTTGACCGCCTTAGAAACGAGTGCAAACCTATATATATAGAGAGATCCTAGTCCTTTAAAGTCAGGCATTTGAAGTATATCCTTCCAGGTTATGTTCAAGAATAAAAGAGTGGGAATCTTAAAATGTAAAACTAGAACAGTTATATTTCCACAATGGCAAGAGGACAAGACAGTTCTGCTTCTTGTGTCACTGTGTACAGACAAAATTCCTAATGCACTTCAGATACTGCATTCTGTGCATTTGGTGTCACTTCATAGGAATTCATAAATCTGCACTGACAATGTAGAGTCCTGGGATAAGTAAACATATACGTGATTGAAAGCCTGGCATGGTATTGAGAACAGATAATTGTTTGTTTCTGAATAATAATATCCCATGGAAAGAACAATTAAAAATCAACAGAACAGATGGAAAATCTTTGTTGACAATTAGGAACACCTAACTGCATTACAGAAGGAATTTTCTGGAAAGAGAACAAGACTACTTGCTTGAGCAACACCTTTTTATTCTCCCACAGGTACCACTGATTCTACAAAGACCAATTGCCAGGGCAATACCCTGGTAGTCCCAATTCTCTCCGTAGTCATACTAGTATGAAATTACACGTGAACAGTCCCAATGGGCCAGTCATTCTGCATTTGTGCAGAATTGCAGCTGTAGAAAACTTGAGATTTGAACTAAGACAATCCCCTATTTCTCAATGATCTGAGAAGGTATAACTTGCTCATTAAGTCATCTTTACTAGAAAATGAGAAACGAATGGGCAGTCCAGCCTTGACAAGCCTTTGGCTTAAACTACATCCTCAACCTATGGACAGTTGAAACTGGTGTGCTGAATGACATCACCCAAATTATTAAGAGTTGCAGAACTGCCTAATAAACAATTCCAGTCCTACAACACAAACGAGAGGAGTTCTACTGGATGCCATCATCCATACCAGATAGCAAGACATGGAATTATTTCAAGGGATAGAAGTGTTTTACGAGGAAGAATATATTCCTAGAATGAGTTTTACAAGAAATTTATGAATTTTTCTTTTAATACTAATTTTATTGTCTGAGAATAAAAAGAATAAAACCAGTGAATAATTATTTTGCACAGAAACTGCAGAATATGTGTTCCTGTCACATCAAAGGCTTCTCCAGACTTCAACTGATTTATCACAGTTCAATTTATGGGTCTCATCCACCTGTGAAACTTTGGACCCTATTTACAAACCCACTGAGGTGTTTATTATGCTGAAACTCTGTGGGAGCAGTGTATCTATGCTAAGTGGCCCCAAGAACCAACGCTTTTCACCCAGCTTTCTCAACTTGAGATGTAACTAAGCATGCACAGTCTGAGGCCCAAACGTTCATCCAGTGGTTTTTGTCTTTTTCAATTTGTGTGCCATGCAAAATGTTTCCCCTATAATGAAGCTGGAAAACTCTTAGAGAATAAGACACCGGTCCCAGTGTAGAGACCTCATCCTTTTCACCCATATTGCACAGTGTCCTCCAGTAATACCTAGATCTAATGGGCACACTAAAGATGAATGACTCTGAGATCTGTCAGTTGAACAGCTGCAAAAAAGGCATGACCTTGAGTTAGTGCACTGCTCTGAGACTATCACAGTCTAGATCTCTCCCATGTTATTTAGGGAGCAAGACACTTTTTCACATCAGTAACAATGGAAGAATCTGGCCCAACCAGACTGAAGCAACACGCTCAAAGCTGGTAGAACAAAGAAACCACATCTCAATCCCTGCCTGTGCTTAGCCCAGAAAACTCATCTTTCTTAGCACATTATCTTTGACCTCTGCTGTAATTTATGTTGTTGGAAGGGCCAGCTGTCCAAAAATATCTATGTAAACCTGACTGAAACTCAGGAATTGCTGAAGTGGGGATGCAGAACTCTCACTTTATTTCAGAAGTGTTCCTAACATGACAGGTGTTGTCATCATTTGCTGTGAACTGCAGGTACACAGCTCCTTCCAGCAGATGGAACTGCTCAGCCTTCCCTGAACTTGTTCTGCAAAGGAGTGTGTAAACTGCAGTCTGAACATGGACAACAAAACTGATTGGTTGGATGCTCTAACATTACCAGCAGAGAGAA
Organism: Formicarius rufipectus; assembly: GCA_013399695.1. Classification (NCBI taxonomy): domain Eukaryota; kingdom Metazoa; phylum Chordata; class Aves; order Passeriformes; family Formicariidae; genus Formicarius; species Formicarius rufipectus. The sequence goes on along the minus strand of VXAU01003993.1, from coordinate 176,550 downwards.
AAAGGCTGCACTTGAACGACATATAAACTGAAAATCCCAAAGAAACAAAACTACAAAAAAAGGGAGCTATCTTTATAAAACTAGAGACAAAAGCAAGGCACAGAAGAGGAAATGTCCAAGAGTTGTGTGAGTGTGACAATCAGAGAGGTGAGGCAACAAGGAGAGCAGGTAAACAGGGGATAGACTTTTGATCTTTGCTAGAACATAAAGGACAGGGATAAGAAAAGTGTATAGAAAGATAATTGCACAGAATGACTTTGCTTATACTCAGAGTACTCCATGAACATTGAAAATGGGCAAGTATTGACTTCTGCTGCGTAAGTGTTGATCATCTCCCAAGAAAAGACAGCAATAAAACATACTGTTGACTCAGCCCAGAACAATTCCCAGATATTTCTTACTGTACTTGTAAAGAAACTCTAACAGTTTTCCAGTTATGAGTCTAAAACGGGTCAGACCTGAAAAACTATGGTTCCTCCAAAGCCTCCAATCGGTTATGCTGCTCTCAGCAATAACAATTTTTTATGATTCATAAATAATGTGTAGCACTTCACGTGACAGAGCTTTCTGTTCCCCAAAGAATTGACAATCTGATTTAAGAGATGAAACAAATCAGCTACAGAATATATTAGGAGATGTATTTTGAAATTTAGAGGAATTCTAAGGAACTTCTTAATTGTTTATGATGGCTAACAATGATGAAGTATTGTTGTGCTGCAGATGTGAATTAGCATGTGTTAGTGCCATGGAAAATATATTTGCATAGGGGAGAGTGAATGGAGGTTAGTTTCCTGATGGTTTTGGAATGATCAAAGAGTGTAGGGTCAGCATGGAGTAAGGCAGCATTTGCTGAGGAGAGTCAGACACAGGGCAGAACAAGCTGTAGAGCAGCTGAAGGCAAGGCACATAACTCAGGTTAAAACACAGGCAGCCCAGGAAATGACCACTCTCTTACGTATTCTGCTGGCCAATGACTTCCACACAGAACTCTCAGCTATGAAAAGTGAGTCCTGGAGGAGGGTTTCTGCCTACACAGCATTTGAGCAAGGTTGTAATTCAACTTGCGTGCTGCAGAAAAGGCCAAGATATACAGCTTATCCCACAGAATGACCTGGCTCAAAATGCTGATCAGACTCAAACTCCTGCAGTTTGGAGTCTCTGTGCCCCTTACAGATCTGCAAACTGTCACCATCTAGTACTTGGGACTGTGCTTCAGAGGTTAATCAGGAAAAGTGGTTTTAATTACCCTTTTAAATGAGTAATGAATATGGCAAGTTAATTTTAAATGGAACAGACACTTACTGAATTAACACAAAAAGATGTGAAGTAAGGACAAAAAGGGATCATAAAGATGAACAATAAGATGATTTTACTCACTGAGAGTTTTTCCTTTGCTTGTTTAAATACACCAGGAGCCTGGTTTGTTTCACCACCTGCTGCTGAGAAACCCAAAGAAACATCTGATAGTTAAAAACAAGAATAAGATGCATTTCTATTTAGTACACTTGTTAGAACAATTAAATGTCTTGGAACTACTGTGCAAAGCAAGTACTTCGTGAATTACTCTCAGTGAACTGTATGCAGAAATGTACTTGTCTTAGTAATTTCCTGTATTCATCTTACTTGAGGTATAATGGTACTCCACATGTTTCAAATTAACTGAAATTTTGTATTCATGTTCCTACAAGTCTGGAAACTAAGAGAAAAAAGTTCAAGAAATAGATGACAGCTAAAAGAGTTGTTGGTTTTGAAGGTCATTCTCCCAAAACTTAGCAACCTGATTTTCAGGACTGTCCTTAAAAAATCAGGCACTTCTAAGTCACCCTCAAATTAAAATTTTAATAGAGGTCTCTAAAATATTAGCCAACATTCCTAATGGAAAGTGATTCACTACTGAGTTATCATCCTAGTTATGGATCAACAAGGTCAACTAAGCCACCAAACTTTAGAAATCCAGTTTATATCTACATCAGGTATGTTAATTAAATATTTGATTTATCTGATAAACATGGTTTGAGGCAAGATTTTTCTTTCGGACTTAAGATTCCATCTCAAGTTTTTGAACAGGGAAGCTTTTTGGAAAGCAGGTTATTAGTTGCATCACAACACTGTGGCTTAGGAAGTGACGTGCCGCTTACACACCAGATCAGTGATTATTGGGTCAGAACCACCTTGTGTGTGTGTGTGTCAGGAGAGAGCACCAGGTGTCCAGCCCAGCACCCACATGGTCAGCCATGGTAGCCACCGAGGTCAGTGGCCACACGGCACAGAGCAGACATGGGGGACCTGTCAATACAGGAGGTCCGCCTGGTAACCCACCCATACCACACCTGCTGGAACCTCTGAATGACTGTGGCCCCTGCCTGGATGGAGTGGCCAGAGCAGATAAAGATGTTCACGCAAGATGTCCATCTTGCCTTGGCCTGTTATAATTGAAGCTGTCACCATGTGACCTTTTGAGTATGTTCTTCTCTCTTTTTCTCTCTTTATTCTCTTAATCTTGCTTCCTTTATTCTTTTCTTACTCTTGTGGGTAACTTAAACACTTATTGTCTGTACCTTGTGGGTACGTAACTTAAGTGGTATGGAGCTCATGATTGCCAAGTATAACAAAGGTTCTCTATAGCAATACATGTTAGTCCCAGTAATTTATTGTCATGCTTTTGTGAAGTTGCATGTTTTCTCCGTAAAATCCTTTTTGCCAAGATGCCTCATTTTCCAACAAATTAGAAATGAGAAAATGTGCAGAGAAAAATGTGTAGTTATGCTCCAGATGTTAACTCAAGGTATCAAAGAACCAATAGCTTTACATGAGTTTGTGTAAGCAAAATCTCTTGGAGCCTGTAATTAGGATGTACACCCTGCATCAGGCCGTAACACTGCCACACACAAACTAGATGTGAAATCTTCTGACATCTGTGTCAGGATACCCTTGGTAAACACTGAAGCAGTTACAAATGAAAACCTTCTGCTATAAATCTAACTATTTTCCAACTCTAAAACCAACCCTAATGCCTCATATAGAACAGTACAGGCTAATTTTTGACTTTCCCAGTGCAATTCTCAGGTGTAATGAGATCATTCCTGGTTTTCTGTCACATTTTCCACTCCAGTTCTGCCCTCTTAATATGTGTGTATATATATATATATATATATAAAATCGAGGAATAGGAAAGAAAATTTGTGAAGAGGAAAAGCATATATAACTGTACACTTCAGTTCTTCTGAATTTGCACCAGAGATAAATACAGCACAGCCCTCCTGTGTCACACTTCATCACATCTGTTACTGTGGTTTGGGTCTGTTTTGCAACTCTTCTCTAATTAAATAATCATAAATAGCCTCTTTACTCCTTCCCCTAGCATTGAAAACAAATCTGTCTCCACTCTGAAGTGGAAAGAACTGTGCTGCTTTGCGTTGATGTATCTGAGAGTACCACAACTTCATCATTTAAACACAAGATCTCTATAGGCCCTGCTGCTTAAACACACAATGAATGTGTTTTACCTCGGAGGTCATTCCAGAATTGAAGACAAAGAACAGAACTGTATTATAGCCAGGCCATTGTCCTGGTCTTGTCACCAAAAACACTCCTTTGATAGCATAACTGCAGTGGCATCTCACAGCCCCTGACAAAACAACCCAGGCTGGGCTTTCCCTCATGAGAGCTACAGCAGTCAAGGCAAAGACTTCACAACTCTTTCCTCAGGGCTGGCCATGCAGTTTCTTCTTCCAAAGTCAAGGATGAGCCTCTCAAAAGCGGCCCCTCCCTCGTGGATATGGTGCTCTAAGTTACCAGCATTTTCCAGTGCTTACCAGCGACATGGGAATTTTTTATCTAGTATTGAAGGGCGTTAGGGGAAAGATGTAACTTCCTGGGCCACTAAACAGAAAATACAAGCAAATATTAACTTTTTTTGGTAGACATCTGTGTTTTAGAATTGGGCGTGTTTCATTTTAAAGTCACAATAAATGCAATATTGACGTTTTAGCTGACTGCCACACACTGAAAGCTCTACAGACTATACTGCCAAGGGACATTTGTGGGGCTCCATTAGCCAGGCATCAGTAAAACTGACAAGAGCACTCCAAACATGACACACTGACAGTGAAAACTGGTTTCAAGAAATGGTGCTAGATTTTACAAACCAAAATGGGAGAGTAAAAATGTCCCTCTAGATTCCAGAGCCTGGAAAGAGCTGAATGACAGGTTCAAGCTCAGGGACACATAGGTTAACATATGGGCCACCTGTACACTTGAGAGCATCACACAGCTCTTTCTTGAGCTCTTGAGAGGGCTTCCTCTCAAGTCCCACCAGGAAGTACAAAAATAAGAGCTAGAAGAAAATAAGGGATACCGTGAATTTTCCAGCAACAATGAGTACTCTGAAACATTCTAAGAGATATTTTTGCTCACTTTATGGCATAGCTCAAGCTCCGTTGCTTTAGAGCTCCAGCCTCAAAGTTCAAGCCACACTAGTTTTATGACCAATCTGGGTCCATCATTTTGGTTACTTTTCATCTCAGAATTTAAATGTATGAGAAAGTAGTTTTTGGATTGTATTTTTCACTTTGACTAATGTATCTCCTTTACTATGTATTGGACTGACAAAGAAAAAGCTCTGACAGTTGCCAGGCAATGCACATTTAAGGCAGATTTCTTTACGCAAGCCCATAGGTACGACTCAGGCCTCTCCAGAACGCCATGGAGCAGAATAATTCAGAGGAGGTAGTGGAAGAATACCTGAGGGCAAGACAGCACTAACCACGTGGCTGTAGAGGTGTAGATGAAGTTAAGAACATTAACCCCCCTAAATTTCTACCCCCTTTCTCCCCCTCCCTTTTCCACAGCTTATTCAACCCCCTGGGGCTTTTGAAATAATTCTGTGAAGTATGGGTAATAACTTTTGAGTTATCAAGCTGTGCTTCAGCAAACAGCAAGAGAGAGCAAGAGAGGTAGTTTTAATGTTTTGGTAAATTCCTCCCTCTTGGGTAGTTCTAGTCCAGAGTGCAAGTTAAGACTGCCCAGGGACTGGATACTGAGGAGGAGCCATCAGTGCAACACAGAGAGGCATGGACCAACCTTTCCTCCACTCACTCCATTTCTTCTGAGAGAGGTGAGTAAAAGGAGCAGATTCTGTCAAAGAAGCAAGGTGATGGCACAGAGTATTTAGCTGTGGTGTCCTAAAGGAGGGGACTCAGAAAGATACTCTCCTTGATTTCCTGCTTGTCCAAAGAGTGGATCTTGTGATGAAGTGAAGATTGGTGGCTGTCTTGGCCACAGCAACCACAAAGCAATCAAGCTTAAAATCTCTGTTGATAGGAGAAAAAGTGCCAGCTCTGGTTAAGAGGCAAGCAGACTTTAGATTGCTCAGGGTAAGTAAGTAAGTAAATAAGCAAGTAAGATCCCATGGGAAAATATTTTTGCATGTGCCAGGGTTCATCAGTGCTGGTCACTTTTTAAACGTCACCTCCTAATGGCACAGAAAGAGGTAATTCCCAAATGTCAGAAGGTAAGGAGGCGAGACAGAATTCTGGCTTGACTGAACAGGAATCTTCTCTTAGAAATAAGGTAAAAAAGGTGGGTGTATGCCCAGTGGAAGCATACAAGGATTATGGGAAGAATTCAGAGATGCTGCTTGCTGCTGGAGGGAGAAAACTCATGTGGTCAAAGTTCAGCTGGAATTGAAGCTGGACAGACATGTGGAAGACAATAATGAGTTTTTTCAAATGTATTAATGGCAATAGGCAGCATGGAAATATCATTGGTCCATTATAGGATGAGGATGGTCACCTCATGAACAAGGACAGAGACAAGTCAGAAGTGTTTAACACTTTGTCTTCAACATGGCTGATGGACCAAGGGGGTCCCTGAGCTGTAGGATCCTGAAACTGTGCAGGATCTGCTGCTCCAGCAGCATCCCTACAAATCTATGGGGCCTGATGGGATTCCGCCCAGAGTCCTGAAAGACCTGGCTCATGCCATTGTAAAACATCTCTCAATGATTTCTGAGTGGTCTTGGGAATCTGAAGAGGTCCCAGCTGACTGGAAGCTGGCGAATACTCTATTGATTTTGAAGAAGGGCAAGAAAAATTCTGGCCTAAATTATAATGCAGAAATGTACAGGTTTAAATGAGGAGCTTTAGCAACTTGGAGTTGAGGACTAGAGCCCCGTGGTAGGATCAGCGAAGGAGGGGGATGAAGAGGAGAATGAGGAGGGGTGTAAGGCTTGGATGCAACATGGGTTTTTTCTCAACCTTGCTAGAAACAGTGAAAAAAATTCTCAATGGAACCCAGTAACTACAGGCCCATCAGTCTGACTTCAGTGAGTGGTAAAGTTACGGAGAAGATTATTCTGGGACATATTGAAAAACACATGAAAGACAACATGGTCATTGGTCATAGCCAGCAAGGCTTCATTTTCCTTGCTTTCAGCAAGGAAAATCTTGCTTATCAAACCTGATTTCCTTCTATGACAAGGTAATCCACCTAGCTGATCAAGAGAAGCCAGCTGATGTAATCTTTTTGGATTTCAGTAAAGTTTTTGATACTCTCTCTCACATGATCCTTCTGGACAAACTGTCCAGCACACAGCTGGATAAACACATCATGTTGTGAGTAACTGGCTCATGGGTAGAGAGGGCAACAGTGAATGGGGTAACATCAGACTAGTGACTTGCCAGTAGTGGGGTTCCGCAGGGCTCTATCTTGGGCCCTGTGCCCTTTAACATCTTCATAAATGACTTGGACACATGACTGCAAGGAATACTTAGCAAGTTTGCAGATGGTACAAAACTGGGAGGAGCTGTTGACTCCCTTGAAGGCAGGGAGGCCCTGCAGAGATCACAAATTAGAGGCCTGGGCAATCACCAACCATAGGAAGTTCAGCGAGGAAAAGTGCTGGATTCTGCACCTGGGATGGGACAACCCTGGATATACAGACAGATTGGGGAATGAGATGCTGGAAAGCAGTGCCAGAAAAGGGACCTGGGGGTCCTGATTGATGGCAAGTTGGATATGAGTCAGCAGTGCCCTGGCAGCCAGGAGGGCCAGCCGTGTCCTGGGGGGAATCAAGCACAGCATCGCCAGCCGAATGAGGGAGGAGATTGTCCCACTCTGCTCTGCACTGGGGTGGCCTCACCTTGAGTACTGTGAGCAGTTTTGGGCATCACAATAGAAGAAAGATATTAAGGTATTAAGAGTGTCCAAGAGAGGGGAACGAAGATGGTGAAGGGCCTTGAGGGGAAGCCGTATGAGGAACAGCTGAGAGCACTTGGTCTGTTCAGCCTGGGGGAGACTGCAGAGAGACCTCATCGCAGTGTACAACTTCTTGTGAGGGGAAGAGGAGGAGCAGGCACTGATCCCTGTGGTGACCAGTGACAGGGCCTGAGGGAGTGACCTGAAGGTATGTCAGAGGAGGTTTAGGTTGGATATTGGAAAGAGGTTCTTGATCCAGAGGGTGGTTGGGCACTGGAACAGGCTTGTCAGGGCAGTGGTCAAGAGCATCAAGCCTGTCTGAGTTCAAGAAGTGCCTGGACAATGCTCAGGGCCATGGTGTGACTCTTGGGGATGGTCCTGTGCAGGGCTAAGAGCTGGATTTGATGGTCCTTGTGGGTCCCTTCCAACTCAGCATATTCCGTGATTCTGTAATGGAGTACACAGCCTGGAGGAGAAAAGACAACGCAGGAAGAACCGTGCCTTGACAATGCCACCTTCGGAGACCTTCTGCTGTGCCTTTTGCAACCGGACTTGCCTATCTTGCATTGGCCTTATCAGCCATCAGCGCGCTTGCAGCAAGTGTGGGTAAAACCCTCCCAAATCTTCGTTCGAAAAGTCTAGCCATGATGAATGGAATACAACAAGGAGACAATACAATCTGCATACAGTTGAGGCATAAAATTAAACCTAACCTTGCATAACTATCTTCTTACTGTATTTTCACTAGTCAGACCTCCCTGTTGAGTCTGGTCTACATTTAGAACACGAATGACTCAGTGGTGTAAAACTGGATGGTTAAGACTTCCTACCAACACCTGTGGTATTGCACTGTTTAACCATATGATGTGTAATAAATCCTCCTGTTAAGTTCTAAGCCATGAGAAGAGACCTACGCAGTTCTGCATGGTTCTTCTCTCAACAGCTCTGGTTTCACGCAGAAACACCCACCACAGCATGTGGCTGTGTTATATGGCAGAAAACCTGGCCTATTTAAGCTTTTATTTTTGTTTGTTTTTGTTTTGTTTTTGTTTTGTTTTGGATAACAAAAAAAGGTCAAGATATTCATCCCTCCATCCTAAACTAACAGGAACAATGAATAACAATGCTGAAAGAGTACTTTTGGTCTTCCAAATAATGATACACCTATCAAGTTGTAACAGGAATAATTTGTTTCTTCCTTTCATCTTCCTCTACCAAATATTAAGATTTTTGCTTGGAATGCATTCCGTAGTGTGAGCCCAGATTTCTTCTCACTCAGCTGCATGTGGCTGGATTCCTCCTGTGGATTTTGACTGTACAGTATAAACATCAGTGACAGACTGGGAATTGTCAATGCAGATAATATTAATCAACAAAGTAAGTGTGAAATACTTCTTATTATGCATGAGAGTAAAAAAGCAAAACAATGAAAATGCACACCATGGTTTAAGCCACCAACATTTTCCCACCAGAAAAAAAAACCCCTCATCATTACAAAAAACAAGCAAAAAGGAAAAAAAAAGCAGATTCCTAGAACACCACACTCTAAGCACAATGCCAAGTTACAAACACAGCACTTGGAGGCCCAAGCAATGACAAGCATACATGATCACGGCCTCCATCAAATAAACAAATAAATACCAGGAAAGAAAGAAGAAAAAATGGTACAAAGCACTATTAAAAATAGTATTTGTGAAGACTGATATTCTTGGAGGGAAAAAAAATAGAGAAGCTGCTATAGCCATGAGATATACAAAAGAAAATGTCAATGTTTGCCAGCCACATTGCATAACTGAACAGAACGCAGTCACCTGTCTGCTTCCGTTTAACACAGGAGAGATGAGTTGGTCTAGTATATTTGATAGCAGGTTTTAAAATGATTTTCCTGGAGGGAGAGTGGGCCTGAACTTCAGTTTTTTTAGCAAGTTCAGCTTTCTTATACACTGCTATGGACAAAAAGAACACAAAAACATAGAATCAGGAAAAAATCCAGTAAACAGTTTCATATGATACATCAAGTGGCAGGCCCACTGCTCCACAACTCCAACCCAATGAGTTGATTTTACTAGAAGCAACAAATCCTGTATGGGAAGAGGGGAAGCACTAGTGCATTAACTTAGATGCATTACATGCTGGTCAGTGGGGATGTCTATAGTGAAACAGAACCAGTGGAGCAGTGAGCCTTGCACATGGTTTCTCATATATTTGTACGATGTCTCATTAAAAAACAGCACCATTAATATTGTTATGGTGCACATCATCTACAACAGAGTAATGGTATAGTACTGTAAATTAGTAAGAAAATAAAAAAATAAAATATTGCAATAGGGAGTGTTATATGAACCTTTTTTCCTTCTCACTTCATCTCTGGAGAGTGTGCTAGGTTCCTTTTTAGCTACTTTCCTTTCAGGAGTAGAAATCCTGCCTCTCCCAGTTTTAAAAGGTTTCTCTTTTTTATGCTTATCAAGAGACGATCTTCGCAATTCTCTCTCTGCCTTCTCCTCTTTAGGAACAGTCTCTAACTGTTCAGTCATGATGCTCTTATCATCATCTGTAGGATCAGAGTAAATTGTAACAACAAACAAAAGATTAGTAACAAATGTTAACAATACTGTGGTAGAGCAGGGAAAAAACAGTTGAAGACAGAGAAAACAATTAACAAAAAACAGGCAGACTATTCTACCATTTTTCTGAAACATGCTGAGATTACTATTGTAACTAATAATTTTGTTTTTCAATCATTATGATTTGGAAGTGAAAATATTCAACAGACAAAACAGAAAGGATAATGCACACCTTGAGTGTCTGCCCAGAGACTGTCTGTGTCCATGACGGAGTCATCAATTGTGGTTTCATCTCTGTAATCATCACACGTCTCTGTCTTGTAGTCAGTGAGCAGGATTTCTTCTCTCTGAGGTGAAGCAGGAGCCTCTGGGGAGCCCTCCTTGGGCTCAATTTCCACTTCTTCAACTTCCAGCTCCTCTTCAGCCTGGGAGTCTCCTGTTTCCATGTCTTCCTGCTGAGTAGCAGCAAAGCGCACACTGTGAGAAGCAGATTCACCCTCATCAACTGTTGTCTGCACCACTGTGATAAAGTCATCCTCCACTGTCACCACTGATTCAATAATGCCTTTCATTTCAGGCAGTGCTTCTGGGCTACCCTTGGCTAGCATTTCTTCAGCAGCAGGCTCCCCAAAGCCTGGGGGAATTTCTGATACAAGGTGCTGCTTATCCTCTTTTTTTCCTTCTTGCTCTACTTCAATCTCTTCTTCCTCATGTTCCTCCTCTTTCGTGGCCCCAGTTGCCACTTCACAAGGCAGCTTTTGGGTTTCCACAGGTTTCATATCCATATCAGGAATCTTTTCAGCATCTTCTCCAGGGTGTGGTATGCTCTCCATCTGAATCTCAGGAGGCTCTTCCCGGAGACACTCAGCTTTTGAAAGGAGGCGCTCCATAGAAGCCTCCTTTGCAGGCATCTCTTCCCCAGACATGGGAAGCTTTGGAGGTTCTGCTTTGATACCCTCTGGTTTCACAGATTCTCCACTCAAACCTTCTTGGGTTTGGTCATGCTCTCCACTAGATTCATAAGATTCCTCTTTATCAACTGCCTCTTGATGCACAAGATCTGGCTTAGTTACCTTTTCCTTAATTTCTGTTTCTGACAGTTTGGTGCCATCCTTCATGTAACTAAGTTCGGTCTTGGAAAGCACATCTGCATCCTCTGCTTCTCTGGGGAATGTGGTCTCATCTTTCTGCTGAGTGTCTTTAGGTTCAGGCTCTGCTCTTTTTGCAGAGGCTTTGGCCTTCCCTGAAGGGAGGGAAACAATGTCAGCAATCTTAGCATCTAATTGACTCTGATTTTCTTGGTCAGCTCTCCTTGCAGCTACTTCCATATCATGCTTTATAGCATTGTAATCTGGTTTAACTGGAGCTTCTATCTCAGCTATTTCAGGAACAACACTAAGAGTCTTCTCTTTGTCTATCAACAAAGAAACAGAATCCTTTTCTATTGCTCTATCTGAAGCAGATATTCTGTCATACATGGTATCACCAAGTAAATGAACTTTACCAGTCACATTTTCTTCTTTCCTTTCTGACGTTGCCTCAGCTCTCGTTTTCTCCAACTCTGCTCCTTTTATGTGACAGATCTCTCTAGAGTCAACTTGATCTTCACTTCTTTCTAAGACAGTATCCAGCTTCTCCTTTTTCTCCTGCTCAAAGTCCCTCACCAGAACGGACTCGCCATGCTGACCTAAGTCTTTCTCAGTATAGAATTCTTCTTTTGATTTTTCAGCGGCTGCCAGCTTCACTTCTATTAAAGACAGGTCGGGAGCCATGCTGCGTCTCAGTTTGTCATCTGTGCCTTCATAGAACGGACAGGTTTCACTGGTTAAATTCTCACTGTCCTGAACTGGAGAAGGGAGTGGGACTGTGTACTTATTGAAAACACAGTAGCCCAAGTCTTCCAGTTGACTTTCAGCTTTTAGAATTACGTGGTTTTCATCTATCACAGCTGGTAGGGTTGTGCTGCTGTCCTCCACAACAGTGTCAGAAGGAACTGGTCTCTTCTGTGCCACCTCAGCATCTGCACTCACAGAGGCTAATCTAGATCTCGTCCCTGCCAAGTCTAACATTTCGGGCAGGTCAGGAGCCAGGGCAGCCCCATTTTTGCAATAATCTTTGGCCTGGAAAGATGATTCAGCGAAGGTCTCAGGTTGGACTTTTTCTTCTGGTATTGCTTTTTCTTCTTCAATGTGCTCATCTTCCTCTCTACTATCAACGGGGAAGCAGGGGGCCTTCTCCAGTGCTGGTGTGGTCGCTGGCAAGTAGTCATCACCTTCATCCATACTTCCGCTAGTGTTAGTTAGAATATCTGAAGCCAGAGGAGAAAGATCATGTGCACGACCAAAGCTAAATCCTAGAGCTATTGAATCCAAGCAAGACATGGGCAAGTTAATAGACATACTTCTCTGTTCAATTGCAGATCTCCCTCCAAGTCCTAAGCTCCTGCTCAGAGTCAGATCATCTTTATTTTTACTGTGAAGTTCTCTCTTATCCCCATAGACTTTGGGGTCAATAGTGAACATTCTTTCTGTTGGGGAGTTGGGTTCCTCAGATGTGTCTGGTGTATAGCTCTGAGCCAGGGTACTGTACCCCCTTACATGAGCATGCACAGTCTGCTGCTCATTTAATTCTGTTCGTAATTCTTCCTCCTCCTCTCTATCTTCAGGTATTAGATGACCTCTCTGATAAGACTCATATATACTCTCTTTAGTGTCACTTAGCTCATAGTAATCACTGCCTTGTTTCAGACCATCTGCTTTGAAGGCTTCCTCCTTCAAAGCAGAGGTTTCAAAATAGTTTGACATTCCTGAACGATCTTCCTCCTCTTTCATTTGATGAGGAGCTGAAACACTTGTCTTATCCTCCTTGGTATCTCTTTTAATGTATTTTTCTTCAGGAGCACAAGTCTTTTCAGTGGCTAAATCTGGTGCCTCAGGGGCTTTCTCTATTACTCTGGATAACTGAGTGGTATTAGGGTGCTCTATTGTTTTCTCAAGAGTCAGTTCATGGCTTAACTTGGCTGGGAGCATCTGTATGCTTGGCTGTGCCTCCTTTTTCATGTCTATTGTTGCTGGGAGCCCCCTTTGATCCACTTCTTTTTCTGTTCTGAGAGTATCACACAACCTTTTAGCTTCACCATCCTTTTGAAAGTCTCCTTCGTCTAGGGAAAGTGTCTTAACTCCAGGCACTGTGGTTAATCTACCATCATCTAATATTTGAGCCTCCCCTTTTTCATAGAAGTCATATCTTTCTTCCTCATCACTCTCATCCTTGGTCATGTCCTTTTCCTCTCCCCATGCAGAGATTTTTGGAGTGCTTGGCGTTTTCAGGCCATCCACACTTAGTGCGGAGACTTCTTGCAAAGCTAACGTCCTGTCTCTGTGGATCTGTTCATCTTTACTGAGGTCTTTGGCAAACAGTTGGTCATTGGGCTCCTGTTTTGTTTTGCTTAAGAACTCCTGAGGGACAGCAGGAGATGGGCCTGAAGGAAGTTCACTTTTGGATGCTTCTGCCTTGAGTTCTGGCAGCAGTAGAGAACTTTTGCCATGGCTGGTGGCAACACCTTGGACATCTTTAAGGTCATCTTGAAATTTGATAGACATAACTTGGTTGGTTGATGAGGGCACACTTGCAGTCCTTTCTTCTGTCCAGCTCCCTTTAGGCAGTTGAGATGACAAGCCCTTTTGTTCTTGAGGAGCAGGTTTGGCAGTAGGTTCTGCAAAACTGGCTTCCCCTTTCTTCTGTGAATCAGTTTCCGAGATCTTCTCCAATGGAGATGAAGGCATTTTGTCTTTGCTCTCTGGATCCTTTTTATCTACAGCCTCTGTTTTTGCTGGCTGTGGAACTAAGGCATCACGTTTAGGTTGCTCAACAGTCTTACTATCTTTCACAGATTCACGTTGCGTTGTGTCTAATGGTTCTGCTGCGAAAGGGCGTGCACCCTCCTGGACATGGAATTCCATCTTCGTGGCTGCAAGTAAATCTGAAGCAGTTTGTTTGGGTATTATAACAATATTATCAAAGCACTTATAGTCAGGCAGTTATATGGTTTACAACACCTTGGTATAAATGATGGAATGGAGAGGAAGAAAGATGCAAACATGCAGCAAGGCCATCCACCTAGAAGTCTGCTTTAGAGTGTTAAATCCTATTTTCGTTTCAATATATGAGGTTTTATAGTGAAGATGTGAGTTTTAAACATATAAATGTGACCACTGAAATGAGATGATTTCATGTGACTTCTCCTTTATGATTTGTATACAACAGCAAGCCCACAGATAATCCTCACTTCATTGGTAGCTTTGCTGGACTCTGTAGCTTTATGCCAGTTTTGCATTAGTAAAGCCTGCAACCTTAATCAAATCAATTGCATATTTGTGTGTTGCTGATATTTAAAACATATGCACTTATGCATTTCTGTATCTTTTTTGCGTTTTTTCTTACATGCAGCCTAAACTAAAGAGGTAACGCATGCAAAAGGTTTTGAAAGTGCCAGAAGAGGCTGTTTTTTTAACTGTACCAACTTTTAACATTCATTGTTTGGCAAATGATGAAAATCTCGCTATTGTCATGAAACCACCACATGTAAATCAGCAACAAATCTATTAATAGACCCAGATCTTGAAGGTCTGGTCTTCAAAATGGTCAGTCATCTACAGCTGTAACTGAAGTCAAGGAACACTTGATTAACCCTAATTAATTTGAAACTAAAAGTATTACTCTGTCACTGTATTTTCAGAGAGTAACACCTAGTTAAATCTTTTTTAATACACATGCTATTAAATATCAATACCTTGATCTCCTTTTAATATTCTATGGAAAACAATGTTTTCTATAATTCTGAAATCTTCTTATCATTGAAAATATGGAGCGACTGCAAAATGTGGCATATCTTTCTGCAGTAATCTGTGAAAAAATTTTATCAGTTTTTTCTAAAGCTTGTTACAACTAGCATTGGGCCAACACTAAATTTCCTCAGATCTGATTTGAAGTCCATGGAGACATCTTTTTGCTCTGATGCATCTGATTTTTTTTTTGGAACAATTAGTATTCAAGTATTGGTCATTCTTTAAATATTTGCATATGTTAATATTGGGTCCAAAAAGCAATTGCCATTCTAAATTCCACAGGTAGCCCAAGTAGAAGCCTACAACAACAGTAATTTTACTCCTTTATGTCTTCACATGACTGACTTAAAAACCCAATAAAGACATGGTCACTGGGCTGATGTCATTCTCATTTCACAGAAATTAAATAGCAGGATACTGCTTTTCTCTTTGCATCCTACTGTGCCTCTTACTGTAGTGCAAATGAACAATACCAATGGCATCAAAACATATTCTGACGGCCAAAGGAATTCAATGTTCCTCAGACGGGCCAGCCAGAACACCAGACTCCCAAATGCTGCTTTTCTTATCCAGGTAGGGAGTGGGTACATCACGGTTCCGCACAAGATGTCTTTCCATCTTGTTGCACTGGCTGAAAAGAAATACCATTAAAAGGGAAATCCTGAAGCCTACTTTTTATGTATTGAAAGACATTGCAGCAAATATTTTGTTCAGAAAACAGAACAGAACTTCACCCAATGCATCCAATTCTACCCTTCACATTGAAGGCAAATGTCCCATGGAAGTGATGAAAGTTTTTTCTAAGATGGGCACTCCAGCTGGGTGAAACATTTATAATAAGGTAGGTCACAAAACAATCAGAGTTCTAGCAATGACTGAGGAGAAGGAAGGTGGACTCAGTGAATGGCAAGAGTATGACATAAGCAATAGCTTTAAGGAAGCTAAACCAGAATGCACTGAAGAGCACACAAAAAAAACCAAACCAACCGAACAAAAAACCTGCACACTGCAAATGAAAACATTTCCACAGCTTAACATCTTTATGTCATAGTCAAAAGCAATAAATCTGGTGTTTGAAAGAAATGCAGATGAATCTCTGCAGCAAAAAAGAAAAAAAATATACAAAGATTAGCAATGTGACTGGCAAACACATCTGAGATGGTAAAAAAAGGCTTACGCAGAGCAATCTGCTTAGCTGCAAAGCACATGTTATCATGGCAAAGCTAAAAATCAGGAATCAGTTGCAGCAGTGGGAAACCATGTTGTCATACAGCACCTATGCAATCATGTTATTTGCTACACACTCTTCAAGCATAATAACAAGAGCAGTCATACTAATAAATGGGAAAAACAGAAAATGAAGCAGACTTGGAAAGCACTGGAGAAAGCTGGAGAAGGATTCACAAGCAACAAACACATGCAAACCTAGAGGACATACCTTCCTCAGCTGAGGAAGGGGATGTGTCTTTCAGGGGTGTTCCCACCACAACAGTTACACTTTCCCTGCTGGATGCCACACTTGGCATTTTGTCTTCACAACACACTTTGGCCTCTGAATCAGAACCTGACTGACCCTCACAGAGGCCCTCTGCCTGGTCTGAAGGTTCAGTGGACCCATGCTCTTTCCCCATTTGCATCCCAGGTAGAGTAGCAGGTTTTGCTTCTACAGCCACTTGACTCTTTACTGGTTCTTCTTCTTGAGGATGGAAAAAGGTGACATCAACACCAACAATAAATACCAAGCACACAGGTGAACAGGACTGCTTTCATATAACACTTTCAGCTCACCAGTCAAAGGACTTTTAGTATCCAGTCCATTGTAGTCACCATGGAACTGAATTTTCCTTAGGGAAAAAAAAATGAAAGCCTGTCTTCCCCAGAGAAGAATGTTTATGCTGCAAGAGGAGAGCTGGAAGTGTTTTACAGGTATGCCTCTCCCAAAGATGACTGTGGGTCCAATACTCATTGCAAAGGGAGATAGTATTGAAAATGGAGATGATATTGAATGATGGATGGCTCTGAAAACATCAATGCATCAATGAGCTCAAAGTACACTGATATTTTTCTGAGAAATGTTGTGTTTAATCCAGTACAAGACATTCAACTGAGGTGGAGGAATTTCTGTCCCATTGATTTCTTTCCACTGACCTTGGTAATACTGACTACTAAATGCCAGCAAATAAATCTATTGCGTGAATCCTGGATTGGGCAAAATACTGAGCACTTTCATTGTCTTAACAGGCCTTATGCATGGCTGACAACTAATGGTTTTTGCAAGATTTCAGCCAATACAGAACAGGTTTATAAACAAGTTTGCTCTTAAGCTGTTTGATATCTGAAATCTGTATGTGAAAATCACCATTTTAACACAAAGACTCTTCATTTTCTTTGCTGTTTCCCCAATAGCCCACTCATGACCATTTAAGTCAAAGAAATCAATGAATTCAATACAACTATTTGTTCACTTGAATCTCTAAAATATATCAATCACCCTTGGGCTGTTAGAATCAGTATAATAATACCATGAACAGTCTTCCCTTGTGCCACAGCAGAAGAATGATTAGGACTTGTACTCCTGCCACTGATACTCAGACAAAAATTACTATGGCACTATTGCCCCTGATAAGAAGTCAGGATTAAGTGTGAAACCTTTGATTCAGCAACAGATACAAGCAGCTGACCAGCAGCCATGCTGCAGGCAATCTGATGACCTCCCTGGGTTTAAAGGGTGTCTTATGATGACTAAGTACTTTGCTGAATCACAGTTGGAACAAAGTGGTTTCAAATCTGAAAATGGCTGCACCCAGACCCTTGGTATTAAAATAAAATCTCTTTATAAGGGCTTGATTTTTCTCCTCAGATGGGCCCTGTGAAGACCAAACAATCAATCATTTCTTTCACCTGTGGCCTTTAAAAGGGTGATTTAGGGAACACAAACATTATTTGAGTCTGAGAAAACATCATTATGTAAAGAAGAACACAATATCAATAATATATAAAATAATTAAGGTTAGATACAGTATCTTAAATGAACAGAAGCCAGAAGATTCAGAATCAAACCTGGATCGATGCCTGAGTGTTACAGGGATATTTACACATGGGCAGATTGTAAGAGCAGTCTGGCAGGACAGCAAGCCTCCAGCTGTAAGAGGCCCTGACTTGAACAGCTTCCTTTTGTTTTTCCAATTTTATGTAGTTTGGTATGTGCATCCCTTTCAATTAAAAAAATGTTAGGGTAAGTCTCTCCTTTTACTCTATGAAATTCCAGATATACACCTCCATTTCCTGAGACATTTTGCACAGTGCAATGTGATTAAAAATAGTTATTCAAACTAGAAAGTTATCCCTGACTTAACGAAGGAATCCTGTATTCTCTCTTTGTGCAGCAGACTCTAATACCAAGCAGATTGCCAGCCTACAGGCAGCAAGTGAGGGGGGACTGTTATATAATGACTATATTTCCAGTGATGATCCAGCTTATTCCCCTTTTTGTTTTACACCACATTGATGTTCTGAGATCTTACACTTTCACCAGAGGCAGATGCATATGACTGAAAAGGAAGCTGTCTATGAACTAACCAGGCCAGGAGTGCTCTAAGTATATGTATAGGCACTCCAGCTATAGTGATTTTCTATCTCCCCAAGACTCTTGTCCTGTTAATTTAGAGCAACTATTGTTTTCTTGAAATGACCCAGTGAGCAGTTTCAAGTTCACAGCTCTATCCTCCTGAGACACAAACCTTTCCATACTAATTTTAACTTGAGCTCCTGTGTCTCAAGATTGAGTCAGTCAAATGCTGTGAAATCAAGCATCATCTTTTTTGTCTTGAAGAAGTCAGCTTTTCTGCTAGTCACTGTCAAAAGCCATTTCACTTTTATGTAACCCCCACTAAGAAAATACTACTTCCTCATTTGCTCAGGCCATAGAAAAAGGAGGTATAGAGAGACAATAAACCCTTTTCTCCTTGTTTGCAGTCAGCTAGCACAATGCTAATGGGGTGTGTCCACAAAACAGCTGAAATTCAAACATGACCCAATACTGCCTGAAATCACTGGTGTACACTGAGGTAAAACTTACTTTGCCTGCCAGAAAATTGAAGATGTGGGCTTATTCGCCACTGTGTGAACAACTAACTTATGTCCAGTAACCATCTTTTGGCCTAGTCTGCACATTGTTCTTAGCAATATTTCTCTGGCACAAAGGAAAAAATTTCCACTTCTTTGAATTAGTTGCTCCTTTTGCTTCTGCTACAAGCCAGGTCTGGAGATGAAGAGCACTGATTTAAGCAGGGACCATGGTTACACTGACTCCATAGCTGCATTCATTGCTCATGATGCAGCTTCATCTTGATATGAAGAGACTCTTTGAGGGGCATTACTTTCATGTGGGGAAAAAAATACAGCTAGGTTTCCCTCCCCAGAAAGCAGCAATCCCAGGCATATATAGAATGGAATGGATGGCAGGTGGGTAGAGGGGAAGAGGAATCGAATGGGACCATGCTCAGTTCACCTTCATAATGGCCCAATAAGACCTCTGTGCTCTTCACTGTGGCACTGGGACGTGTACTAGAGCCAGTCCACTCTGAGCGGAACAAATGGTGTTCATAGTACTCCTCATCGGAATTGCAGGGCTCATCATCAGGCACAGACACTGAAATGGAGGGGGCCAGGTGTTTACGCCACTCCCTGCTGGCAGCAGGCCCACAGCTACAGTGCTGTAGCAGTCCCACCTTATCCTCTGCCCCTTCATCTACAAATAGACACACACAGACAAACGCTGCAGGACAGACAGAAAGACATAGAAAACACAAGACAGGATGGACACATGCCCTAACAACACTAGCCACTACGTCATGCTGCAGAGTGGATGACACCAGCCAGGCTGCATGATGGAGGAAAGAGCCAGCTGTGCATTTTAACACATGGGCCATGTACAAGGTTTGCAAACATTCTAAACCAACCTGTGGAGTAAGTGAATTTCAAAAGTACACACATTAATTAGAGGAACACATTGCACACAAATCACATATCACAACTATATTCTACCTGACTGAGTGTATTAAGAAGCTCTGAAGTGTCCTTGTACAGTTGCCATAGTCACCAGGTAAAGTACTTGAAAATGTAAAATTTTAAAACTCCTCTAATTAAAAGAAAACCACCTTACATTTTGCCCAATAATGGTTTTAGTTTTCATTGTATCTATTTCAAAATTCCCTGCTTCCTTTTTTCCTCCATAAATATTTAAAAAACAAACAAAAAAACCCCTTCCCCAAATAGCTACTTTTTTTCTTTTTCCTGATAAAGGCCACACAAAGCTGCTCACAGCAGTCTCTGCTAGTCCTATATTTTATGCTGTTGTGTCCTGTTTCCATGGGTTAACCAGCTCCCACCTTGGTGTTTGCTAATGTTTTGGAATGACAGTTTTATTCGCCCATCACTGTAGCACTGCAGAAAATAAAATAATCATCTCGGGACTACACCAGCTACTGATATCTACAGGGACAAGGAGTTTGGGCTGTTTTTTGCAAGATAAAGGATAATACTACTACCCAATAAAAACGACTGGCCTACCACCTGATTGGTACAAACCTAGAGGGGAGACTTGAGAGGTCATGTAGGCTGAAGTGTCCTCTAATTATGAATAAAGCTATGAAAAAACTAAACATCTACTGATAGACAAAAGACGTTTAAGCCCATTCTTAGTGTATGACAACTGGCAGTTTGATGAACACTACATTCACAGGGTGCCTCAAGCACCTGCAGCTATTCCACTAGCTTCAAGAACAAGTGCATACTTGGTGTCCCTGGTCATTCTCCAGGCAATTTTAACTCAAAGAATTTCCTCAGAGCCTTCAAAACTTTCCAATTCAGAACATGGAGCCAGAAAGCAAGGCTTTAACACAGGCACAGTAACAGGTGTTCACCAGACCTCTGTGTTTGTGACCCTAAAAGAAAATGGCTCATGAATGCAGCTCTAATTGCCATTACCCAGTCTTGGAAAGCAACTTTGATCCAAAATAATTCCATCTACAAGAGCTCTAAGGTTCTTTCTGGCAAACTGTACATTTTCTTTTTATAGCATACTATGACAAGACAATGTCTGTGTCTTTAAAAAAGCATCCTCTGCCTTCTTCACCAATAGAGAACAAGTGTCCTGTAATGACATGGATTTCTTCCATCTGAGAAATGAATGTTATAGGAGCAACCCATTCAGGCTTCCCAGAAAAGGAAGGAAAATTAACAACGGCAGTATCAGTAGCTTCTGTATGTATCACAGTCCTGCAGAGAACGATTGTCTGTGTTTAAAATTGGTGCTGGCCCCTGAGGCCGTCCAGGGCCAAGGTATGCTGTGTGTACCTGTGCACAAACAAATACCATTCACAGAACTTGGTTTAAGAAAACTGTTCTGTTTCTTTCAGGGCACAAAGAGTGCCTGAACCAGACAGTTTAGCTGCTTCACTCTTGTAGTGGAATCCAAACCCCAAATTCAGGGCTTTATGCATTATTAAAAGAGGTAGGTGTGGAAAGATAAGCTGACAACCTGCTTTTGCTAAGCAGGAAGCTCTGCAACAGGAAATACTAAACAGAGGACTGTGCCTAAACTTCCCACTTTTCTCTAGTACTCAAAAGCCAGCAGTAAGGTTGCAGGGAAGCAGCAACCTTGACCCACTTGCAATGCAGAACCACTGGATCTCTTCTCCACAGAAGCTGTTAAAAAATTCTGTAACAGATCTGAAGGGTCTCACAGTTTGCAAAAGGCAATTTACAAGGGGTGAACCCATGGCTCAGAGGGCAAATCACCAGGAATCAACTCACTCCCTAACACAAGAAAGTTAAAAACTGCAACTCCCACTACTCTGCATGGTGCCCTCACACCAGCCCTGTATTACTGAGGGGTTGACACACTTGCCACCTCTTCTGCTGGAACTGGGACGCTGTGGAGAAAAGAAGGGAAGGCTGATATGGTCAGAAGCAGAACACAGAGAAGGATGATGTGCAAAAGGGGAAGTTCTCCTTCCAGCTGTGGGTTGTATTTCTCCAGGAGCCCTTCAAAAGCAAAATACATCAACAAGAGTGAAGATGAAGCCCCAGGACTACTCTATACTGATGTAAACAAAGCTGAAAATTTCTTTATAGGCTCAGAATGGGTGGTAGGCAAGAAAATACAGGCCCTGCCACTGCTCCTTAAAACTACAGAACTGACAACAGTAAAAAACCTTAATACATACTATTGTGATGGTCCAAAATTATTAGGAGTGCAAAGTCTAGTACTGTTTGGGGCTGTTATATCTGCAGCTATTACAGATTTACATTATTTAACACTTTGAATAAATATATTTTCAAAATTACTGCAGATAATTTCATTCACAGCATAATGCTGTCTTTAGAGGAGGCTATGCTTTTACTTCAACAAAAAGAAAAATTCTTTTAGTTCTTTCTAATCTTTTTCATCTCAAAGCATGGGGAAAAAAGCCTAATGCATTCTGAGGTCCAAGAATAAAATCACTTCTCACAAAGGCTAATTCTGCTTCAGCTTCCATGTATACTTTGAGAATGCCTTTCAAGAAGTAATTTTCCTTGTCAATAGATTAATGTTCATAAGACACTTCATTCTTTTCAGCTAGCAAAACATTCATATTTGGTATTTAAAGCCCAACATGAAATGTCTATTTCAAAATGGAAGACAATTCATCAAGGGCATCCTTTTATTCTGGAACATTTACGAAAATTCTTACATGAAGACATTTTTGACCATTGTGAAAAGGCACAGAGCACAAAAGAAACGCCAGGTTTGCAAGCGACATTACATCAGCCCCGCATAGCTAGATATAACTGATAAAAGGATTAGAGGGTGTTAAGGAGGATTTAGTTTCCTGAACAAAATTATGTCATTATAGTTGAAATAAATGAAATAATTTCAATAAGGCAAATCATTCCCTTACCTTCTGCAGAAGTAAAAAGGGACAGGTTCATTTGAACGTTTTTCTGCAGCCAAATCGAAGGAACCTACATCCACTGACTCCTTTCTCTCATGAAATACAGCTGACCCACAAACNTTTTTTTTTTTTTTAATAATTTGCGTTTGCTGCATGACTGGCCACATCCACCTTTGTCATGTCTACAACAGTGATTTCCTTCCTAGTAGGACTGAAGGAAGTCTCTTGGATTCAAAGCAATACGACACACTGACAAGTGCACTAGGAAAAGCAAGAGGGGAAAAAAGGTCTGAAGTAGACACACCAAGTGCTCACCTTTTTTGTTCAACAAATTAATAAACAGCATTCTACTGAGCAGAAAGACAATGTAAAGATGCATGAGGATGGACAGTCAGATGGTATTGGGAATGTGATGTTTAAACAAGTACAGTAAAACTGGGTCAAACCCTACTGCGGCAAACTCTTCTGAATGGGAGCTGTGCCTGAATAAAAAGGTCTGGCTTACTCAGGTCAACAAAAGCTCAGTTTATCCACAGAAAATAAGGACTCCAGCTTCTAACATAGAGTAGAACACAAGATTTTTACTACCATTAACTACATTGAAATGACAACATTGATGTTTTGGGGAAAAGCAACGTAATATATTTCTGGTTAAAGTATTTCTAAGTTCTTTCTGTTGCTTCAACCAGCTCTACTCTGAGTTCCAGTCTGAGAGCTGGACATGAACAAGAAGCTTCCAGCAGAGTGCATTAATGACTCAGCATATCATTTCTGTCTGTACTTCCCCTGTGAATTCGCCATCTGCTCTGAAAAATGAAGAGGTGAATCAAAATCTTGTCATGGAAAAGTCTTGAATGTTTTTGAAAAATAAGATGCTGTGTAAATCATGAAAAACATCTCCCAAACACTGACATTTCAGTCCATGTAACCACCCCTGCAGAGCAAGTAAGTAAGTGCTATTATATTAATTCAATTCTACATGCAAAGAAGGAGGAAACCAACAATGTTTCGTGACTAGCTGAGTCATATGCACAGCTGGGAACTGTAGGATTTGGTAGTTGAAAATAACCTCAAGATGTATAGTGTTTTGCCAGCTTCCTGTGCTAGTACAGCTAGCAAAATGCTTTCCCATTCGCTTAGGGGGCAATTTACAACCTTCTGTCAATTAATCCATGTAAGTACCAATATATGTGCAAATAATACAGCTGATAGAAACAGCAAGCAAAGTTCTAGGCTAATGGAAGAACCTTCACATCAGCCTGAAGCAGAAGAACAAGCCCTTTACTGTGACACAAAAAATTAAAAAGCATACACTGGACTAGCCAAGTGAACTATATATTAGAAAATAGTGGTAAAACCCTAGTAACAACTCTAAAAACCTTTGCTAATGCCTTACCAGCTTTCTTTTCAGTCAGTAGTTTTGATTGCTATTACCTCTGGCTGATGAGACTAGGAAATGTTGTACGATTTTTTAAACACACAACGGGCATATGTTTTTTTGTTTGTTTGTTTTGTTTTCTGGTTTTTTTTTTGTTTTTTGGTTTTTTTTAAACAATAACCAATGACTCAAGTTCTTTATATTGGTTACTAACTACATCCAGCATCCAGGAGGTATTTCCAGTGGAGTGGACTAACAAATGTTGTTAAAACAGCCTGTAATAGCATTGTATCAAAAATGACTGTAAGATGGAACATGTCTGATTGCAGTGTCCTCATAAATTGAGTCAGACTATGCTAGCACATGAAATACCAACTATCCACTTGCAAAATTCATAGAGGCTATGTGTGTTAGAGTACCAAAGTTTGTTCAGCAGATAACAAGAAATCATTTTCATGCACTTATGTAATAAAGAGAAAATGCTGAAAGCAAATCCCAAGAAGGAACTAAATGGACACAGAAAGATGATACTGACATGGTAGAGTTCAACTGACAGTCCCCTGGAGATTCTGAACCCAAATCCTTCCCTCTTTTGCCTGTGACATGGCACAGTTTTGACACACTGCTGTCTCCCTGAACCGATGGCCTTGATCCAGCAGTCGTCTTCTGTTGAACAAAGCACTGAGCACATGCCTACACTGCAAAAACTTCACTGGCATTCAGCATTAAGCATTAACTGCTTAACATTAAGCTAACACTTCAGTTCCTCGCTTGAGGAGATTTTAGCAGGAGGAGAATGCAGTGATCATGGGCTACTGGCACTGAACATTTGTCGTGCAGAACAGAATAGAAATTTGCTTTGTGAAACTAGAATGTGTACAGAACCCCCAATACATGCAGGCACTGAAGCATGAATTACAGATTGAGGGCCAAAGAAATGATCCAACTCTGAATCTCCTTGCTTTCATACATTTAAGATTCCAAAGCTAATGGTAATTAAAAAAAAAGGCAGCCAAACAAATACTAAGAAAAGAAAGATGACCCATACTGAATCAGTTTTGGTGACCATACTGGGACAACAGACACCTTGGCTTATATTGCATACAAGAGATAGAAAAGTGAGCAGTACCATGTCTTTTCTTTAGTATGGACATATCAGTTACCTCTGTGCATGTGTCTACCTCATCCATGCACTGCAGCTGGTTTGAAGATGGGCAATTATTGCTGGGAATGCCTTATCTTTTCATATGAAGGTGCAGAAAGCATTTCCATTTTCTGATTCCCCTGTCCTTTACATACATGTCTCATCCCACTGCTGACAGCTGTGCACTGCAATGTCCAGAAGACCCCTTACCTTCTTCCAGAGCTCCAGTCTGCTCGGAAGCTGGTGATGGAGGTGGGGAAGGAGGCAGGTTGGCAGACTCTTCAACTGCTAGAAATTGAACAGTGAAAATGAGATACAGCAATTAACTGCGGGAAGACCAATGCATGGTGCAAGCTGCAGTCAGCCTGTTCTGTTGAGCTGAGGAATGACTCAACGGGCACTCATGCCTACTGGATTTTCAGACAGCCCTTGTAGAATATACACACTTTGGAAGTTACAATACAAGGATTTTTGTTGTTACTGCTTTTGTTATTGGGATTTTTGTTTGTTTGTTTGGGTTTTTTTTGCCTTGTGTCTCTGTTTCTGTTTTCATTTTCTGATGGTATGAATTATTTACAAGATTCTGGTCAGAGTATGATATAGAAATAAAGTACAAGATAGTATTTTAAAACAGTATTGCCTATTAGAAATCCTTCAGTCAACCAAGGCAACACAAATAAAGTATCTGAGCATGAGAAATTTTACCAGTTCATGGCAACTATCAGAAACTGGCAACCAATATTTTCAATCTACCTCAAGTACATGAATAAAAAACACTCTTCACATTTTCTTTTCTTCTGCTGAGTTCACAGGTAATCACAGAAAACGTGCAAATATTGCTTGCGTAAATACCAAAGAAATCAGCATAAGGAACTTCTGTCAGTCATGACATTAACATTGATTCAGTTGAGTAAGGCACAGTGAAAACTTAGATGCACTCAGATTAGGGTTTAGATTCATTCCCAGTCACAAGACCAGACGCTGAAACCAGATGATTTTTGTTTTCAATTATTTAAATTCAAGTATGATGAAATCCCAAACAAACTGTTCCTTAAATGAACTTAGAAAAACCTCTGCACCTGATCTCATATCAATCACTATGAGAATTTTTTTTTCTTTAAAAACA
Source organism: Formicarius rufipectus (assembly GCA_013399695.1). Taxonomy (NCBI): domain Eukaryota; kingdom Metazoa; phylum Chordata; class Aves; order Passeriformes; family Formicariidae; genus Formicarius; species Formicarius rufipectus. The sequence goes on along the minus strand of VXAU01003993.1, from coordinate 150,357 downwards.
GATCCATTTCTATGACTTAACCAATATTTTTCAAAAAAAAGTAACATCTGTTTTAACAGATCCGTCTTATCAATGGCACGTCTCAACAAGAAGATCTCAATTTCCCATTCAGGACTTCTCAGGCACAGAAAGGCCACTTTCAAAGCCCCAGCAGAACTTTCCAGGCTTCCTTCTGTTGATTTCAGTGTAGTTCAGAAAAGGCTGTATGGGACTTGTCCTTAAGATGTGCTGTCCAGGGACAGAGTATTTATAAATTCATCACAATTCAACTGACCATAGGAACTGTAACACTGACAGTTGTTAACTGAAGACATACTTCTCATGATGTTTTTTAAATGACTTATCTGACGAGATAGAACTGAATATCCATTTTGCCTCTCCCAGGCCCCAGTGAAGAGATCTGCACTTAAATATGTATGAAGTGACTTGCAGACTTGGGGTCTTCCAAGTAAAATTGAGTGACTGCAAAGAATGGAATTACCAAGTGATGATGCACGTTCCTCCTGCAGTTCAAAGTTAGCTCAATGAAGCAAAATTACTCATTGACTTTAATTCATTCCTAGGTAGGTTCCAGCCACTGCACTGAAGCAAGAGGAGTGTCTGTGAAGAAAACACTGAAATGCATTGTTTAGATTTAATCACAACGCAGGTGTACTCAGCAGAACTTATCTGGGGCAGGCCTGCAAACTTCCCTACCTCCGGATGGACTATGGCTTTCTCCAGCTTTTGGTGTACACGTTTTAAACTACTGCAGTTTTCTGGCAAGGAGGAAGCACTTCAGTTACAAATGGCTGTATACCTACCTTCTTTTATACATAGGTACATATATATGCATGCACCCATACACACTTGTATTTCAAAGAGACATTTCACAAAGGAGGCAGCAGGTAGATGGAGACACAGCATGGACCACTGGCAGTGGTACCATTCCCAGTTTAGACTACCGGCTTCTACCACATGTGATTCCTTCTCCCATAGTCTCTCCTCACCCTGCCTAGCTGCTAAGCCCTCTGCACCCTCACCTGCTATGCCTCATTCCTTTCTGCTTCCTGTTGAGGTGCTCCCTCTCCATCTATTTGAGCAGATACCGCCCACCCAGCAAAGTGTCACTTCCTTTTTATATGCTCTCCCTGTCTTTGTCTCTCCAGACATCAATTTTTCACGTTGCACATGGCTGAATGCCAACAGTTCCACCAAACACAATGACAGAACCCCTACCACCAATAACACAGCTCTGCCACTCCAGAGTCAGAAACCAGATGGAGAACTGCTGTTAGAGCAAACAGGGAATAAGACAGTCACAGGGCACAAAGAACTGGGAATACTAGGATACTGCCATTATTATTACATGGTTCCAGCACTTACCCAGTGGTGCTGTGGTTTACCCATAATAAATGTGAATACAAGGCTGGAACTATGTTTTGTAAAATACATACACACAGTATCTGTAGGCACAAGGATACTTGGAAAATTCTTTGTCTCATTTTACCTAAAGGTTGTGGTCCAGGCTGATCTTTGTGCTGGGCTTCTTTTTCCTGCTCGCCTTTCAGGACTGCTACAGCTTCCGCTGTTACTACTTGTACTATCCTTGCAGACACTTCTTCTGTGGCAGCAGCAAAGTCAGAAAAAAAAAAGCAAAGCATGCTAATCAGAATGGTGTTTTATAATCATATAGATTAATCAATAAAAAATGGAGGCCGACAATTCATTTTTAAAAGGTAACCTTTTTTCCTGAAATACAAGGAAATCATTAAAAATAAAATAGGACCACATATTCCAAAGATCTCAGCAGAAAATGCTGAGTACTTATAAAAATCAGGAGCCCAGCCTATACAGAAAAACACACAAAGCATCATTATTAAATGTTCTTTCTGTTAGGGACAATGTGCAGCAACTGCAAAATTTTAAGATGTTCATTTATTAAATGTCTAGAAGAAATTTTATAGGTACTGTTTTTTACACAGGGGTAGAATGGCCAGCTAAGTAATGGGATTTCTTGACATTTAATATACGAAGTGAGCTGCATTCTAACACAAGCTTTGGATGCTACTTCTTCAACAGCACACACTCAGTATGCATTAAAGGCATCTCCCAGACAGCCATCTATGCTGACAAGGGACTTGAAAGAGAATGGCCAAGGAACATTTCTGGATGATCAAAATGCATACTTTGTCTTCCTCATCCCTTTTAAGACTGCCACACAAAGCTTTATTTAAACAGTAGGCCTGACGATCACACAGAGAAATTAAAGTGGATAACATTTGTTTGGTGGGATGAGCTCTTGGGTCCTGGCCTCAGACACAGGCTTGGCTCCTAGCTGTCACTCTTGCTGGGCTCAGAGCAGGGAAGGGGACTCGAAAGGAGCTGGCTCAAGCTTGACAGCCCTGGGTGCCATGGGAGCCATACTCCGATCCTCTCCACTGCCCTCAAGGTGTGTCACAGCAGAGAGGGGCTGAGGAATGGGGTGTTGTGGTGACCCGAGGTTGGCAGTGGGACCCCTGAAGGAGTAAATACTTCCAAACTGAGAAGCTGTGTCTCAGCACCAGAGCCATTCAAAGGTGCAGTGAAATGTTATCAGGCACACAGCTATGTGTGGCTTCCTGCCCTACAGGCAGTTCAGGTACCTCTGATCTGTCAAATCGAGATCTTAAATTTTGGTCCAGCAGGACGATCTACAAAAGAATTCAGAGAAAAAGTGTTTCTTATTCTTATCTGCATTAGTCCACTCTCACTTAGTCATTAGTCAATGCATTCCTCTCTCTCAGCCAAACTCAGTGGAAATAGAGACCCTCAGACTCCAGCTCTGAGTGCTGGTTGAGAGCTGTTGCCAATGCAGTTGCAGCTGAGACCTAGGGAAGGCCACAAGCTGCATGGTCACAGCCCCTAAGCTGCACTGCTGAGCAGACACCTGAGAACAGAGCCAAACTTCAGTGCTGCTCCAGCCCTTGCATGGGGACAGAGGTTTGTAATGGCAGATGTCAATACATCCTGCTCCTGCTGGAGCACCCATTAATCACTATCCTGCAGGCAGGAATAAAAGCTCTCTGCTTACTCATTACTGTGACCTTCAGAGAAGGACTGGCTGGGAAGGGCAAGTATATTTGAATCAATGCCCTGCATGTTACTTCACAGCAACCATGCTGACAAGGGATGCTGTCCATGAGATTAAAAATTATTTCACAGATAGTACTCTTACAGATTTCCTTCATACTTTTAATGTAAAGTTATTCCTCTTTGTCATTTAGAAAAGCTGATTTTTAATTCCCCCCAAAAAATCACAGATGTGAGCTACTTGACTTTCACAGCCACATTTGTCTAAATCCAAAGTGCTAGGTTAGTCTTTCTTTTGAACAAACTATTTAATGAGATATTAAAAATCTCTGCCCACTGGCAAAGAACATTCCTAACTGTTATTTAAATCTTACAATTTACTTCCCTCCTGACTGGTTACCTGTAGGCAGTGACTGCAACAGTTCCATTGGCTGCTGTCAATAGCAAGACAGATGGATGAATATGTCAGAACTACCAAGCAATGAAAAAAAAAATAAGCTGATTTGAAAAACAGTTAACTCCGGAATATATGAATATAAACCTGTCAAGGATAAATTCAGACTAGAAATCCAAAGGTGCTGCTTTCCTGCTGTCAGGGGTGTGAAGTTCTGGCAGCCTTCAATATAAGAGGAAACAAATCAACTGGCTTTGAAATAGGGCTCAATACATTTATGAAAGGGACTGCATATGATATAGATGCTTGCTAGTAGTAAGAGACTGCAAATACCAGCTCTAGTTCTCTGTTCTTCTCTTCAACAACATGCCACCAGTATGAGATCAAAGTCCTCTTTGTAGATCTAATCAAGCACCATAACCCCATAAATCAAGTCACATATGTGGCCAGACCAAAGAACAGGAATACTGATTGAAAGCCCAGCAATCTTCCTGGCTGCTTTTCCAAGGCCTGCACTGCATTTTGGGGCTTTTTTGAATTTCTGCTGCTTCCACACCTACTGGATGCTGGCGATGCTTCTCAGCAACTCTTGCTTCCTTCTGCTTCTGAGAAACATGGAACGGATACTTCCTAGACCCTCCCAGACTCTCATATAGTCCTGCTGTTGCAGAGCAGTGGACTGGACACAAACCTAGAATCTGTACAGGCCCTGAGAGCAACCTGTGCTGTGAGGCACACACAGCCCACAAAGAACAAGTGATTCTAAGAACGAACCTGTGGCTTGGCCCATCCTCTTCCTGCCGACACATGGTACACTCTCCACACCAACCATGGTGTGCTGCAACACCTTGCATGGGTGACATACAAACTATTCTTCCATAAAGCATCCTTTGGTATCTGGTATATCCCTGTTCAGATTCTGCTCTTTCAGAACCAAAAAAAGTGCCACATCAACAGCTTTGGTGAAGACAGAGAATGGTTCAGAGCTTTGTAGAGTCCCACAGCTTCAGGAGACCCCACACCAATTCCTGTCACAGCTTTACACCTGAAGGATGTTACACATAACCCTCTGTCCTGGTTTTAGTAGCCAGGATCAGTTTGTCACTGTGTGGGTGTGTATTCTAAAGCCTCTGTGCCATTTTTTCCCACAAACTGCTCACAATAGGCTATTAGCAGCTATTGTCTAAGGCACAGCCCACCCCTCAGGCTACAAGCTGGGCATTTAGGAACTTCTGTGAGATAAGGAAATTCTCCTTCTTCCACACCCACTTGAGGGGTCATGTCTGCTAATGGGCCATCAGGGGTGACAAAAATAGACCATTGTTTATCTCACAGAGTAAATCACCCATTGTTTAAGTCTCTGCCCTGGGGGGGGGACTGGGTGGAACCTAAGTGGATATAAGCAGAGAGTTTGGGCCTGGGAGCTCTCCTCAGATCCAGAGGAGGACCAGAGCCTCGATCAGACTGAGACTGCCACCAGATTACAATCATCACTTTCACCAGCAGGTACTTTGTTTTCTTTTTACTTTGAACTCAGGGGGGGCCACGTGGTGCTCAGCACAGAGTTGGTGAGCTCCACTCTGCTTGTGCACCACTGTGTTGGGCTGTACATCTGGTGTTTTTTCGTGGCACGAACAAATTCTCTTTTCTGTTTCAGTGTATTTTTGTGATCTTTTAATAAATTGTTATTCTGACTTGCAATTCCATTCTGAGTTGGATTCATTTCTCCCACTGGTTTAACTCTAAACCAGCACACCCTCCTGTCAAAATTTCCATGAACCTATTAATAACAACACCAGTGACAAAAGCCACATCATCAAGTCTATACTGTTAGCTCAGATGAACAAATCAACATACAAGGAATACTGTTAAGAGAATATTTTTTTAAACTTATTTTTACACAAAATTTCAAAGAAAAGGCTCCCATTAACTTCTGGTATAGAATATGCAAATCTATACCAGATTTAGTACCCTGAATCATATCCAAAGGAAACTCACTTGGTCAACTGCTTTCCATCAACCAAGCTACAACAACCCTCCTCCTAGCAAGGTAAGACAAATCCCTAAGAAAAATGGCTCCTATCTTACAGAATTTATACTTGTTCCCATCCAGATTGGTTCCCTGGTGCAACTGAGCTCTCCAAGGCTGAAAGACAGTTCCCACCCTCTCAGCTCACTTTCTGAGTTCATTTCCATGGAATAATGTTCCACAGGTAGATATGTCGGAGGGTGAAAGGCTGCCTGCTGAAAAATGGAAATTTCAATTTCAGGCTATGGAAAATAAGTAAATAAAAATACAAATGGCCTCTGGGTTGATGCTTTAGCTTTGTTTGGCTTATTTTGTTTAGCAGGGTTTTTAATCAAGAAAGGCTTCTGAACACTCTGCTGATGGCTATTTTGGGTGACACAGGAGGCACAGGCAGTTCACCAGAAGAGCAGTGCTTTTGCTATACATGACTGCTGTAAAAGGACAGACATTTCTGTACTAATGGACACTATAAATAGCAGATCCAGTGGGTAAGTCAAATCCTCACAGGGCAGCTATTGAGACTTTTCATAGTTTCCTCATGGTTCAGTTGAAGTTCAAGGAAGCCTAATGATACAGAACAAAAAAAAAAGACTTAGCCAGCCTGGATGCCAGGCAAATTCTTCACAGCCTAGAAGCTCTGGATTCATTAGACATAATTTTGCTTGTGGACATTTCTTTTCCCTCTTTCCTCTGACTCTACTTTGTGCAACAAAAACAGTACTAACATATTAAAGGTAATACCAAATACATGTATTTCTTAAAGGCATAAGAACCTTGGCTTCATGTTATACTCCTGCAGAACAAAGAATAGCAACATGCCTTTCCATTGCATTTTGCAGAGAGTAAAATGCTGCTCCTTTTTAGCAAGATGTCATCTGCTCGTGGAGCTACGAAGTTTGATTTCAAGGAATGTACCCAGGAGTACCCAAAAGTATGGGCAGTTCTTGGATGTGATGTCCATAATGGAGAGGAGACATTGTGAAAGACCCTCAGCATGAGCTCTGCAAAGCCCCTTGGCAAGGAGCAGGCTGAGGTGAGGCCAGAGGGACAATGGTTCTTCTGCTCCCTTGAAGGTTGTCACTTCAGACCAAGCTCTGGCAAGGCTGTCAGGTCAGCTCTGATCAGCTGCTGCCAGTGCCATGACTGCTCTCTGGCAGGAACACAGGACTCTGCCCTGCTGAGGCCAGGCGCCTGTCTGGGGAACTACAGTAATTTAAAACAAAGTTAAAACTCAAACAAGAAAGCACTCTGTGCTCCTGGTTTTGGAAGTCAGCCCAATTCTTCTATAAACCCCAGCCCCTAACATACCAAGTCCGGTGATCAGGAATTTCCTTGACGCACAGATTAACTTGGGAGATACAGACTCTTTCAGAGAATGGGGATGCACAGGGCACTCTGAACCAGCTGCTGATGGTATGGGGAGCTGCAGCCTTTCTTCTTGGCTAGGTTTAGAAGGCCTGCTGCCTCCAAAGGCTGCTCTCCCCTCCTCACAAGCACACCCAAGGGCACAACAGTTGCCCAATCTTCACCCCAGCCACTCTGGCACTGACATTTAAACCGAAGTAGGCATCACCCAGACACTCCCTTCAGACACCAGAACCGTTCTTCACTGACAGAGACTCAAGCAGGGGCAGGTAAAGGAGGCTACATGCCAAAGCATGGCTAGAGCAGAGTCCAGGATCTGGGATCATGTCCTGCACAAGGCCAAGACATAATTCTGAATCCCTCCTATATTTCTTATTGATGATGCTCCAGTTGTCAAAGGACTGCTCATGTCCCCACTGGCACCTGAATCCATTACCTACAGTACTTTCATTTCCCAGGAAACCTTTCCACTCCATTAACTTTCCTAACAGACAGGTCTATCAGCCCCAGAGACAGATTTACAGATGGTGGCAAGAGCCTTTTAAAAAAGGTGTCTGAGCTTTCACCCCAAAACTCCATAAAAAAGCAGGCAACTATAAAGGCAAGAGCAAACATTAGATCTGTGACACACCTCCACACTGATAGGTGGTGTCTGTCCCTTTTCTGCCCTTTTAATGATTTTTCTTCTGTCTCTGGTACTTTTTCCTCTTTCTCTTCCAAACTACCATGACCTCAGGGTCCATGGAGAAGCTGAGTTTCTTACGAATATCACTTCCCAGGTCAAACTTCTTGGGCTCAGCTGTTTGTCTCTGACAGCCCTCATGCAGAAGTGCCTTTTATCTTCTCTCTCTTCCCTACCCCTCCGTGCAATGCTGTGTAAATATTTTGAGGACTGTTTTTTGACAGGAGACACTGTCAAAGGGCAGGGCTCAGCGCCTCCCTGCTTTGCAGGTACATGACCCAGCGCTGCAGCAAGAATCCTGCAGGCAGAGGAACCAGGGCTGGTACAGCTTGACCTAGACAACAGCCTGCTCATCACCTCAGGCAACAGTGTCAGTGATTTCTCAGGCCACAGTCGCTTCAGTCAGACCAGAGTTTGCCTCTCCAGCTCTTCCTCTCCTTCCCTGCCTGCAATTGCCTGTGTTTCATTACTGCCATTCAGCCAGATCACTCAGCCCACCTATCTACTGCTTCTTCCCACTTGAGAACCCATTTCATGGCAACAGGGACAGCTCCTCCTGAAAGGAAAATGCATTCCACGTCCCCACAATTTCACTAAGATCCTCTTCCCAGACTGGAGAAGCATCCCCTCCCTCTTTCTGGTAACATCTCTACCCAATGCCACTATGGTGGCAGCAGACCTTGAGTTTGCCATAGCCACGGAAGATGCCATCTTGTCTCTGTAAAGCAGAACTTGTTCAAGGCATAAACAAAGTTTAACATGCCGGAACTGCATGGCACAAGAAGTGCTCCAGGAGAAAACCAAAGGAAAGGAATGATAGGAAGGAGGGACAGAAAGGAGGAGACTGAAAATTGTGTCAAAACTTCACATGCATTCACAGTAAAACCTCTCAGACACCTACCAAGAAAATGAATAGTCAGCTCGGTTAAAGCAAAAGGTAATGAATGCTCCTGGAGCACTGAGGCTAAAGTAGGGATTACAGTTAAGTCACAATCAGATGGAAAGGATAAAATAATATGTTTCATTAATTTTACTACATTTCAGGGAAGGAACACAGGCAGAGCACAGCAAAAGCATGAGCTATATGTGTGCTAGAAGAATTGGGAAAACAAAGCAATTTCAGTCAAAATGTGCCGGTCAAAATCCTCAGTGGGGTGCAGAGTAGTTTCCAAGGCAACCGTCACTAATTGTTGGCACAGTGGAAGCCAGTCAACAACAAAAGCACAGAGCAACCTGCACTGCTTAGTGAGGCAAAACACCCCACATATTCCTGCAGAAAGGAAAGATACAAAGCAGCTATTTTCTATCTTTGACAATCTGAACAGCAAACAGGACCTATGGATTTTTTTTTCCCTGGGGTACTGCAATTATGAGTGCAGCAAGACTATAAACCGAATGGCTATTCGATTTGTTTAGAGGCATTAGCTAGTCCCCTAAGGACAGGCTCTGAATTCACGCTCAGCTCTCCTGGAAGCTGGTGAATGACTTGCTTCAATCAAGACTGCTGAAATGTTTTGGGGGAAAAAGACCCAGGTGCTACCCAGAGACATCTGTGGAGGGAAAACCAAAGACACATCTAGGACTTCATTGCTGGGATCATGACAACTCTATGTACTTCCTTTTAGCACATGGATTAAAAGAGAAATGCACATCAGCAATCAAAGCAGTATGAGTAAGTTATACAAACCCCAAATAATGCCAACAGATTAGTGCTTGCAAATGACAAAAAAAAGCAGTAACATAGCTCTACACAATTCAAATATTGGCTTTCAAATGGCTTTTTTGAGTATAAATATTTTGGTGTAAGTAGGTCCTTGATCGGATGTTGGCAATATCAATAGTAATTGGCAGGAGGTATGAAGGCAAATAGTAGAAACATCAGCTTTTAAATTAAATACAACCACAACAAAACAGACAAGGATAGTTTTCCTAATAAACTTGACTTTAAGCTACTGCAACATTAGTGAGGATAGTGACAGATTAATTTAACCACCAGGATTCACCAGGTAACCAACAGAACAGGTCAGAAAAGGCTTGTGTTTTGGAAAAGAAAGAGCTTTGACTGTTTAATGCACTGAATCCCCAAGGTATAAACATTAGATCACCTTCAGGAAAATATGTACTACAGTCACTATGTGAGAAAAGTAGGAACAGGTGAGCTGCAGCTGAGTACCTGACTCAGCAGTTTCACATCCTAGAGAGCCCCACAGCAAAGAGCTTATGCCTCTGTGTTTTGGGGTACTTCAGGTTTTCAACAGTCCCTCCTATGTTCTCTTTAAACTCTAGATTGTAAATCTGACCACCACTAACCAGCCCCATAAAACTGTTGGACTTGACCTTGGAGATCTTTTTCAACCTTAACCATTCTTACACAATCTGTGTTACAGCAGAAAGAATCAGGTGCACAACCTGGGTCAGACTGGCCGTGCTCTGGTACAAACAGGAGTCTGAAGGGCAGCTTTCCTGTGCACCCTCAGCTGTTCTGCAGTGCTTGGGGAAGCAGTGGGGAAGCTCGGGTGGCCTGTCCTTGAATTGCTTCCACATGTTCTGCGTGTGCTTCAGCTCCACTACCCTGACTGTATTTTCCTGATCACCTTCTTCATCAAGAGAGTTGGTCACATAGTCCAAATCTCAGGGCACGCAGTGGCAAAATCTGAAGTGACTCATGCTAGGAAGCCAGGAGCCATTCAGAAATCTCCACTGAGCCCCCTCCTCTGGCTCCCCAGCATGCTCATTAGGCAGCAGCCTCTGCCATGCTGTCTGCCAGCTGTAGAACAGAACATCAAGAGATCAATCGCCTCCCCAGCTCCCCTTGAAAAATATAAGTCTGTTAAAAAGGAGTTATACAAATGTCAGTACACTAAAGTAATGTTTTAAAAATGAGCCCTCATTACTGCAAATACTTGCTCTCTGTGCATCTCCTGAGACGCATCTTCTTAAATCTACTGCCTGGAAAAAAATATTTACTGTCAGCATTTCCCAGCCAAGTCATAGGTGGGAAAAGCTATGGGTTCTGTTTTGTTTGATGCATGGGCAACATAATTTACAGCTAACACGCAATACTGCAACAGACAACATCAGACCTTCAGCCAGGGCAATGCAGTGAAGTCCCACTGCCTTTCCTAGGACAAAACATCCCTGCACATGGAAAACAGCTCTGTCTTTCCCTAAAATATGAATACCCTAGGACTAATGCAGTAGAAATCACTTTGGCTTTAAAAAAAGATCCACATATTTTATCCTTTGTCTGAGTAAATATACACAATCAGTAACTCATTCTTAAATCAATATTTATTTTTAACTTAAGTACAAGTTAACGTTTTAAACAAAGAGTCTTTTAAGAACATCTATAAAAGTCAATGAAACTTCAGCCATCTACAGCACAAGGTGACGTATCCCTTAAAATTCATTTTCAGTTCCTTTTGAGATTGTTTTAAACACTTTTAAAATGTTTTTAAACACAGTGTTTTCTGTGACCTTTTTGAAAAAAAAATTCAAAATATGCTATATAAACTCTGCTGGATTTAAGTTTAAAATTAACATTAACCTGTGCACATGTTGTGTGGGATTTAGTCATGCCTTGTCAGGAGGATTGAAGATCACTCTGTCAGTGCCAACAGAATGCTTGTTTAATCTGTCAGGGGATATTTAACACACGTAAAATGCAACAATGCCATGCCCTGTTCACCTTCAGGCTCACAATGCCAGCCCAGCTTTGCAATGCAGCAACAGCGGCATGGCTGATCTCTTCCTAGTCCTGCTTCTCAGCCCCAGTACCAAGGCAGGTGGGATTCTCCTGCTGACTGAGGAACACTGTGCCATACTTCCAAATGAGTATGTGCAATGTCTCCACAGTCGGGCAGAGCAGAATGGGGCCCATGCCACATACAAATTAACTCAGTCCCACAGGGGCTGTGCCGTGATAGATGTTCAGAGCAGTTCTTGGGCAAGCTCAGCAGTTCTGCCATCTCTCCCCCTCTCTTCTAGCACTGCCCTAGCTGCAAGGAGCCTTGCCTCTGACCAGGACTCATCCCTGAATGCTCACACAGACTGCTCCTCTCCACTGCCTGCCAACCCTTGGACACTGCCAGCTCACACCTGTGTGATGAGTGTGCGATGTGGTCAGCAAAACGAAATGTGCACCTAACTCTTGAAGAAGGGAGATGTGAGAGACACAGTCAAAGGCACTCTGTGTAAGTTTTGTGCCTACCAGTGCAGTGACACTCGCACAGAGAAGCTGTGGCTGCCTCATCCCTGGCACTGTTCAAGGCCAGTTTGGATGGAGCTCTGAGCAACCTGATCTAGTGAAGGTGTCCCTGTCCATGGCAGGGGGTTTGGAACTAGATGATCTTTGAAGCCCCTTCCAATCCAGGCTATTCTATGGCTCTGTGATCTTCTGAACCACCTCTTCTACTTCTTCTGACAGAGCTGTCTTCTCTGGGCACTTAAATATCCGCAAGCTTTTGCAGCCCCAGGGGTGTCCGGGTGCTGTGGGGGAGAGCTGAGACCAGGGCTGGGGGTCAATGCAGCCACTGAGAGAGCTGCATCCAGAAGCAGAGCTCTCAAGTGTACTGAAAATGAGGAGTGGCTGTGGAAATTTCAGGTCACAGAGGAGCTACACTGGATGGCTGAGATGCAGTTGGGAGTACATATGAGGAACAAAAGAAAATAGCTAGAAACAACACAAGTGAGAAAAGAGGAAGGAAGAGCTGACAGAGCAATTGTTGAGAAGGACAGTATATTCTTAAATAGAAAGAATGACAGGGAAAGAAAAGGGAAAGCAACTCATGGACAGTAACAGCTAAGAATTAGTTTCCTTTACAGCTCACCACCAAACTCTGCAGGTTATGTTATCCTAGATGTGCCACATACTCTGGATTTGGGGTAAAAAGAAACTGTCACAGATGAATCCTTTTCCTCCTTCTGATATGTGGCACAAAGCTGTGGATGAAAACAGTTTGAGTACATCAGCAAGACTAACATCTACGCAGTACAGGCAGCACGGGCAGTAGACCTGACTGCAAATCAGTTTTATTCCAGCTGTCACAGGATATATGGGTTCCTGGAAGCTGTATCAAACTGATGATGTATCACTATGGATTAGTCTCAAGGAACAAAATGGGAACAAAGTGAAATATCTGGGGTTTATTTTTACCTCCAGAAGTTCACAATGCCTCCAAGTGAAACTGATTTCCATGAACTATTCCATCTACTTAGACTTAAGTGAAAATAACCCTCTGGGGGCAGCTAACAGGTTTTCCTGCCCTGGAGCTAATGTTATCTCACAGTTATTTTCCATATACTGCATGCAACTAAACATAAAGTTTTGAACAGGTATTTTCCACACATAGCAGGAAATCACTCAAATGATCTAATGTACACAGCTAGGGGGCCTTGAGTTTCCTGCACTTTTTCATGTCACAAGGAATGTCTCAGTACTAAGAAAACCCCAAGAAACAACCCAATCTGCATTTCTAAATCATCACTTTAGAAGAGGTTTCCAAGCACCACTGACTCGGTTTTGCAGTCAGTCTGTGAAACAGCACAGAAAGAGTAAACGCTTTCATCAGCATTTCTCAAGTAATAAATGACAGTGTAAACACCTGCAGAAGGACCTCTCACTTTTAGTCTTGCCTTTGGATTTCCAAGTCAGCCTTTGGTAGGGACAGGCACTGGAACATCAGAGTTCATCTACCAGCTAATGCCAGCTGCTTTACACTGATTTCCATCCATTCTGCTGGCAAATGCAAGAAGACCTGTATCAATTAACATTATAAGGACTGAATTTAAAGTGAGCTGTTAATCTACTAGTAGCAACTCCACAAAATGAAAAACCCAAACAAAAACACTAGTATATGCCAAGTTTTTCTGCCCTTATCCAGGATATTTTTATAGCAAGAGATTACTTTTTTCTGTATATTGTAACCTCACAGACTAAAACAGCAGGAAAGACAGAGTTCTCCTTTGCTTCCTTCTAGTATTACCTTTGAATTTCTCAAATTAAAACCCAGACTGACTTTGCTTTCCAATCTTAATACAGAGCAGCTCATCAGGGTGAGTCAAACGAATAATTCTGCATATATATCTCTATCATACTTGTATTTTGCACAGAAGACATGCCCCAAAGTAGTATTTCCTTTCCATTTCCATCAAAGTTGTGTCTCAGTGAGGACTGCAGAGCGAGGTCCCCAGCGCACAGTGCTTCCAGTCTCTTCCCTGTCTCCTTTAACATTGAGAAGCACATGGTAGGGGAAAGGAGGAAAAAAATTAAATCCTCCTTTTCTTTGTCATCCAGCCTGGCTGTGGCTCAGAGCCGTCACAGGGAGTCTGTGTACTACTGAATGCTAAATAAGCTCCCAGGCTACATACTTTCTCTCAGAGGAGCTTAAAAAGAGATTTCACTCTGCACTGGGCCGTGTTGGCATGGTAACAAGGAAAAGAGGAATCAGCAATGCCTGGCACTCCTCGCAGCAGACTTTGTGTGGATCTCATTTTTGCGAGTGGTGTGATGGTACCTACCGACTCTCCACCAAAGGTTAAACCCATGCCCAGTGAAGAAGGGCCCATGTCCAGTCTATGCAGCAGCAGCACTTGCCTCCATTAGATGGACCTGGGAACACCTTGTGCCAGACTAACCTGTCCTTAGCCAAAGCTGGAATGTGCACCAAGCATACATCTGAGCTTCCACAACAGCAAAAGCAGAGGAAGGGATCTGTGAAGCACAGGGCTGACCAGCTTCATGACCACACATCCAGGAAAAGGGTAAGGAGCCTGGCAATGTGGCCAGCAATGCACAGCAGCATGTGCCAGGCTGTCACCTAAGAATCTCCCGCTTCCCTTTCAAGGTGACTTTGGAGAAGAAGCTGTTATTTCAGCTCTGCCTGAAACAAGAGCAGACGCGTGCCTGCAAAAAAGGCTCTGTTGTTTAGCAATAAACCTTCCTCCAAATCTTTCTGCCCTTGGATCAAAACTGTAATGGAAGACAGTATGCTAGCACAGCCTCCAGCAACACCCTCTTCCAGCTGCAATCACAGAGACCTCTGCCCAGTGCCCAATATTGCCCAGTGCTCCTGCATGCCATTTATGTTATGATCCTGGGGATGATCTCCCTGGAGGCCAGGATGAACCACTGAAAGGCTTAATCTCCACCTCTCTGCAAGGGGCACAGCTGAGCCCAGTCCTTCACAGGGCGTGCCACCTGTCCATGGCTCTGCCACAGCCCTCCTGGCAGACCCAGGGTAACTCTCTTCACATCTGGGTGCCATTTTTCCTGGCCTTTACAAGTTCTGTCTACTTTATGCAATTCAAAAATGCACAAGATATCTCCTACCACACACTTCATACTCTGAAAAGGACCTCAGAACAACAAGCCACAAATTAGAATGTGGCCTCTTGACACAAGTGGCCCAACAGTCACCCTTCTGATGCCAGCACTAGAGGGTCAAGATCTGAACGATAAAGTCTGCGATCATAGCCCCCATCACAGAAGGCAGCTAAGCACAGATGGCAAAGAAGGAGGACAGAAGCAAGCAGACAACAGGGAGACAAAAGCAGAAAATTTAACATCCACGATGCAGTCGGTGTTTGACAGGATACTCATCTTCAGTGGCAACACCTCTCTACAGCAGCCCCCCAAAAATGGCTGTAGGTGTTTTCAAAAGGCAACTTCGATAAATGGTGCCCATGGAGTACAGTCTGAATTAGCAGTGTGGTTGGAACAACATGTTAGGAGACATTTCCTCCATAGCCCAGCCTTGTTGCGTTCTGAGATTGTTATTAATTGCGTTTTCTGGGAACACTGATGCCACCAAGTGAGTGCTGGTTGTCAGGCCAACATGCTCTCACTTCTTAAGGAAGCACAGCTGCTTGTACAATTCCCCCTTACAATGCTCATTTGTAACAAGAAAACACTGAAGTGAATCAAAACATCAGGGAGGCCAAAAGAAAGGGCTAGTGGCCTTATCTTGGCCAGATGCAATGCTGATGTGGTACAATGTAGGAGTTGGCTGTAATGGCATTACTGCACCTGCTCTGTTTTCAAAAGTACATCTGAACTACACACTCCCAGGGGAGCTTAGGGATAAGAGAGACTGATGCCCTCTGCCTGTCTGACTCCCAGCCGTGGGAGTCAACAGCATCCGCACTCGGGTTACCTCACCCCACTCCCTTTCAGGCAATAATTTTTGTATGTTTGCTTCGCCCAAAACTGTGTCCAACCCTCTAGCTCTTACCAATACATTTCAATCACTGACTTCTGAAGTTCCACAAGGAGGTAGGAGGGCAGAGCTAGCCACTCAGAGAGGTTATGGTTGGACAAAATACGATGTCTTACTGGATTTAGTGACTAATAGGGTCAGCCACAGAAAAACACACACAGACTGGTCTCTACAGCAGTTATCAAATATTTTAGAGTCAGGGAGAACATAACTGTGGGCAAGGGGACATGTGAAGGAATTTATGTGCACTCATTCCTGGTAATCTACAGAAGGACAATGGAGAAGGACCTCCGCAGCTTAAGGGAGAATGGTAAAAAAACTAACATTTTCCACAAGTGCCCTGAAGGGGCTCTGCAGCCTCCACCTATGCTGTCTTCAGCAATATAATTTGAACATACCTATAATATTCCAGTAATGTGTCCCAGAAAATAACACCTGTACTATGCTTCACACCTAGAAGAAAAGTTTCAGAAACCCAGTATGTTCATCTGTATCTAAATTGGCAGAGATGATGGTGCACAGTAATTACTGTCACATTTCCTGGGCAAAGGGAAGGAGATCAAAATGCCTAATTAACAGCTTCTTTCCCATGGGAGCCATCAGTGACATGGTAATATGCCCTCTTTCAGCTCTGTGAAATAAACAACAGAAACAGGACAAACTCAGCAATGACATTCAGCTCTGAATGTCAGTGATTTTCCATCCTTCTGTGCATTTTGTCTGCATTGCTCCAGATGCAGCTTGCTGAAAATGCACATCTGATAACAAGACTGGGAGTCTACTTTTGGAAACAGACATTCAGGAAGCTTGTTGAGGGTGCTCTGGTAACTCCAGGAGGGCTTGGGCAGCAGCAGAACAGCCAGTGTGAACAGCCAAATGAAACAGAAAGCTCTGAGAAAGGAATCCTGTTGGAAATAAAGACTAAAAAGGCCTCTGTACAATGAAGGTCTGTTTGTATGTTTACTGGCAGTGCCATCAGAGTACTATCACTTGTATGCAAGACAGAGAAAGGAAAAGGAGATCAGTTAGATGAGATGTCACAAGAGGAGGAACAAACCATTAGCACTCCATGTGGCCAGGCTGTGAGTCAGTGCAATTCAGCTTAGAGAAGCTGTCATGTTTGCTGACCTCACCCATGGTGCTGCAATCCTGCCCCATTGCAGCTCCAGGCCCAGTCCTGTGGGGCTGAGGGCCCTGAGTGGGCTCAACTATGCTCCACAGCGATCTTCTTACAGTGAAGTGGTGGTGAGGTCTGTGAACAAGATCCTCTTTACCTGGAGACTAGCTATTACAAAGCAAGGATATGGGATACAGTCTGTTTCCTTGACACACAGACAGGTGGCTGAAACAAGCACAATCCCTACCTTCAACATGTTTGTTTTGCATAGTCAACGTGAAGGGACTCCCCACCTCTGCTCAAGTATTACTGGGTATGTCAGGGAAGTCTTTCAGGCTGGCATTCCCCACAGCTTATTGAAATGCTCTTATTTAAAGCATAATTGGTCACAGGTATAAATTTGTTGCAGATGTCCATTTAGTCCAGCTAAATAAAGCCTAAAACAAAGGGCTGCATTTGAACAAATTACATTCAAAGTTGCAATACGATTTGCCCCTTCCCACTTTTCTCTTTGGTTATTCTCTAAAGACTGTGCTATTCCTGCAGTCTGAATCCCCTCCCCTCTGGGGCAGTATCTGCCAACATGCAAAAGCTGTGTTGGTTCTGGATGAACAGATAAAACTGAACCTCTACTGTCCTTCCCCGGTCTTCCAATTTTTCTCTTTCTTCCCCTATCAGTTCCTGCCCTTGCTTTTCTCCGTCACAGCTTTCATCTCACCATCTCTCACCTCTTCACCTCTTTCAGCTCTCCTGATGCTGAGTCCATTTCCACACATTCCTCATTCCCTTACTCCTCCCTCAGCTCAATACTGCCACTTCTTCATTCCTCCTCATGGGTCTAGGGCTCTCCCCTCTCTCTGTTTCACTTACAATCTAACACACACCAGTCTCTGTGTTCCTCCAGTCACCAAAAATCCAAACCTCTCTTGTGGATCTGTAATGGTCTCCCTCTCACCCACCTCTTCCATGACTCAAGAGCCTGGAGCACTAAACCTGCAGTTGGTCCACTGTGCTTTGTCAGGAAGCCTGCAAGAGTTCTCCACAACCTCTTAGCATTCCACATAGTTTGGGTACCCTGCCAATTAATGAAGGGCTCCGTTTGTCACTCTGATAGGACATGTTACTGTCCTTAACATTGTCTGACACCAGGACAGAACACTGTCCTGAGGCTCTGGTAATAGGATTTCAGGAAATGCTTTCCCTTTATCTGCCAAAAAAAAATAAAAATCAAATAACTGTGCAGGAGATCCAAACCCCCTCCCCATTACAAACCTGAATTTGTCATATAATGAAGAAAGCACTTAATCAGTTACGTCACAGTACAGAAAGACATATTGTATAAGATGGGTCACAATGCATCTAACTACTTTTACCTCTAATTATATAAATTTGACTGGTTAGTCACTACCTTACTGAACAGAAAAAACAGACTCATTTTAAGTGTAAAAACTCAAACCTTTGCAGCTTGACATTCCTTCCAACTCAAATCAGATGGATTGTGTTGAATTGCTGGTTCCCAGAGCAGTACAGACACATCCTGCAGTGCATCTATACTGCTCCTCATTGCAATCCAGAGCTTTCCTTGTCAGCCCACTTTAGAGTGAGTTTCTGAGGATTATGCTATCACAACCCCTTTGCAGTACACATCTCTCATGATATGAAAATGTCTTGACAAAATCTGTAGATCTCCTTCTCCACTCTTAATAATGCCAGAATCCTCACCAAAGATGCTCTGTGTGTGCAAGTGAGAAGGGACTGGTACAGGCATGGACCCAGGAAAGGACACAAAAACTCAGTATGTCTTGGGCTGTGGGATACTGCAGAGTGCACCAAAGGCAAGGTGTCTTCAGGAGCATGTCAGAAACAGCACAGGACTCGTGGCTTGCAGAGGCACAGGGCTGAGCAGGTCTGCCAAGGACTCCCAGGTATATACACAAATTTATATGCATATAAATTATATGCATATAAAAAGGAATAGCTGCTTTACCGCCCTTACTTGTATAACATCCCTAACAGATTCCTGTGTGCTATGCCAAAAAACCTGGCCTGTTCTCTTTGGTGGCTGCCAGACCAGGCCCTGAGGCTGCCCTGTCCACAGTGCTGTGCATTCTCCCACTTTCCCATCAGCCCATTTGAAAGGAGGGCATTGATGTGTCTCCATAATGCTGCCATTACCAGCTTGATACTGAGACAGATCAATGAAAGGCAACATAATAGCCAGATTCAGAGGATTCCAAAAATTGAGGTCAGACTGAGCAACTCTTAGACAGACGCTCGAGAGACACAGATATCCAGAAAGACAAATTTTAATTGTGCAAACCTAAAAATGTCACTTGCAGTGATGGATTGGATGTCTTTTGGCAAGAACTGTTACTTCCTCCCCTGTGACTCTGCATTAGTGTTGGCATAAGGTGCCTTTGTCCCCGTGGCCTGACTCTAACCTTTCCCTTAACACAGAGCCCTCCAGTTTCCCTGTGAATAGGTGTCCTGCTGCTTTGCTGCGCCCTGAGGAGAGAACTGCACTGCTGCAGAATACCTCTCCCTAGGAGAGGCTCATTTTGAGGATAAAACCCAGCTCCTGGGTCACTCAGGTGCTGGAGACCTTTCTTAGGTGAGACACCTCAAAATGTACCAGGTATGGGGCGATGGATGGCTGCCTGGGAAATCCCTCCTTAAACTACTGATCTACTGCACATGAGCTGCTGTTGCAGTTGCTGGGGATTTGCAAATTCTGACATGGAGGTTGAGACACTAAAGATTTTCCTAGGTTACAGTGCTGGAAGTGCATCAGGGAAAATAAAATCCCTGTAAATCCACTCAAACCCACAGTTTGGCTTAGTTATCTCCATTGACCTTGGTTTCCTGCACATTTACTCCTCACCTGTTTGGAGTCAATAAGCTACCATAAATGATTAAACAATTTGCATTACTGACAATCATGTGTACCAGGGTGGCATTTAAAACCCCTGATACAACACCCTACTGCAATTAAAATTTGCAAGCAGACTAATACAGCAAAGATGACTGAATTTGGTGATGAATGACAATCTTGATTTCACAATCAAACTCTGAATCAAACATCAAAAATTTAAACATCCTGCTTCAAAATGCAATGATCACATCCAGTTAGTAAATACTAGTGTAAAGTGGCAACACATGCTTTGGGCCCTTTCTATCACTACAGTAAGTTGTCAACAGGTTTCTCCTTCCAAAAGAGAAAAATTATCAAAAATATATCTTAAGTATCCTAAGATGGTTTACATTTGTGGTGGTTCAACTTTAGGTTTTCCTGGGAGAAAGATCACATGGTTTGCTGTATCCAAGTGAAGTAATCCAGCCTATTTTCCATCAGCTTAGATATAAGAAGGGATAGACTGAAGTTTTGAGTCAGTCCTTTTCGGGCAGTGAAGGGCATCGGTCGCAGACCTGCTGTCTCTCTGGAGAGAGTTGCATGCCTCTTTCTGGGGAATTAGACCTTGTTTATTTGTTCTTTATTGTTTGTGCACGTGCATATAGTACTATTAAGTTCCTTTTTCTTCTCTGTATATATTTATTTGTATAAATTCATACTGCTTCAGTAGTATTAGAATCCACTTTGCATCTAGTATGGTTTCCCCCTCCCCCTTCTCCCTGCAGTTGGGAGGGACGGGGAAGCTGTTGTTTTGGGGTCTCTGGATATCCGTCTTCGGCCAAGGATAAATGGCCACAGCACTGCATTAATTAAATGTGGACTTAGCCAGTGTGTGAATGTGCAGTGCAAAAGTTTCCAGAGAATTAATGCATGAAGGCAAGCAGTTCTAGTGACTTTTCTGGTGCTCAAGGGCAAATAAAGATGCCATGAAATAGGCTATATTAAGACTCCCAAACAAAAGCTGTATGTATTGACAGTAAGTCCCTACACTAGAGATCTTGCAATCTGAGCAGATAGTGAGAAAAAAGCAGGGGAGGAGGAAATGAGGCCACAAAGATGTGACTGAAGCAAATTTCACTCAGAACAAGAGTAATCTTGTTCCCTTGGAAAGTATGTGTCCCCAGTCCTGCTGCCTGTCCTAGACCACACTGCCTAATTTTGTCATGTTCTGCTGTTTAACCACTTGCCTCAAAAATCAATAAGAAAATACACTACTATAGTGCCCACTGAGGGCTAGCAGTGGGTTCCTGCCTTTTCTCACCCATTAGCTTCAAACTCCATCAGATCTCTCTCTGACCATCACTCAGAACCTGAGCATAAGAGAGCATGAGAAGAGCATTTCTCTCCCTCATTTCTAAGGATAGGAAATTTCTCTTCATCCTGTAAAGTTATTCCCACTTCTGCACATGTATTGGGGACTTGTCCAATGCTATGTGAAAAATCTGTGGCAAAGATGAGAAATGCATTCTGTTCTCACTGGGCTCATATCAACCCCTAAGAACTGCAGCATCTTACCTTTCCTGCTTATTTGCTAGCTGAGCAGAGCATAAAGCTGGGTTACAGGAAAGAGACAAGACCTTATTATTATCCCCCAATCATCATCAGTGTGTTCACCTGAATGTTCACACAGGATTTCTTCTATCTTCGGCTTTCAAATTTTGGCTATCTACAAGAAACGATTTAAAATCTAAACTTATTTACTTTTAGCAGAGATCTCAATTTCCAACACAGTTGCTTATAAAATGACCGTAGGGTCCAAGAGCCTTACAATTCTCCAGCTGCTGAGAAATTATGGACAGCATCACCAAATGCTGTCAACAGTCAAAAAACATTGCTAGAAAGACCTCCTTAGCATATATGAATGGATGGATGCATCAAGGGCAGTTGTGTCTGTACAAGGAAATTCTTGCACTGTGCATTTGGGGTTTAAAGTGGGAACTCTGCAGAGAGAGAATCAGTATTTAATTCTAAAACAAAATGTGCTTTGCATTTTCGTTCTGACACAGTCTTTCATTTCTGCAAATAACAATCTGCATCCTAAAAATCCTACATAGTTTGCAAATAGAGAAAGTCCCAGTGAGAATCTAGCCAGATATGGCTGGCCAAAGATGAATAAATGCTGATGCTGAATTGTGGCGCTCCTGGTGAGATTGGGCAACCCATTATTCTACAAATTGTACGTGCTTTCAAGAAGGTGGTGTTACCTGTGAGCAGTACCAGGAGAATCCATTCTTTATGCACTCATAAATGCATGAGCCATCCATGCACAGCAGTTGGGCAGTTTCCTACTCCCTCCTAGCCTGTAAGAGCTGAGCAGATATACCAGTCTGTTCTCTCATCCCTAGAGATGTGACATTGTCCCATTGACCAAGATGGATTAAGGCATTGTTATGCCCTTCCTGAAGCCTTCTCAGAGCACTGCTCAGGATCCTGAGTAAGGATACAATCTGTGCAAGACTAGTTGAAGAGGCAGCCCTTGCTATGAAGAGCCAGTGCCCTTCCAAAGCACATGGTCCCTCACGTCAGCTCCCCTAGGCCCCTGGGCACACTTGGCTCCACCTAACACTTCCTCTTGGAGAAATATGCAGTGGTCTGCAGAGCCCTGTGTTCTATGGCAGGGCACTGAGGTGAATTACCTGCGGTCTCCCTGTCCCCTGATGACAGGTCTCCGTTGATCCCATTCTCTTTGGTCTGAGCATATGTCCCCAGCTGCTCATGGCCACCCAGTCTTGGCCCCTCGTCCTCTCCGTAGGGAAATCCATTGGCACTTCTGACCAGTTCGGCACCTGCACCACCCTGATCCTTAATTTCAGGTGAATGTGAGTGTGATGAAGCCTCTGTTAGCTGACCTGAAGTCCAGTGCGGTGCCTTGGCTTCATCTTTCCTATCCTCCGCCATGGTTCCTTGCCTTCACCGCTTGGCCTGTAATGACATGAGGAGGAGAAATCAGCTCCAGGGGGGTGACTGTGTCCCTGACCATCAGGTAGTGACCAGGTGCAGCACAAAGCATGTCACCAGCAGTGTTGCTGGCAAATTCATGTCCAGGAGATAAAAGAGGGTTTAAATACAAAAGTGACTCTTGACTGTTTGTCCTAGTCATGAGTGAACTCAAACTCAAAAGAAACCACCAGCAGTAAAAATTATGGATCAAATCTACCCTGACTCTCATATCTTGCAATTATCAGCCCCAGTTTCTTGAGGGCTGCCCTGTTAATCTTATTTTAACTCATTAATTACAGTTAAATGTCGATTCACTTAAAGAGAAGTGAATCTGTCATCACAGTGCAACAACACCTTCCTGGGGTAGTAAAGGGAAGAATGCCAGAACTGCTAAAAGAAGTGAAGCTGGTGTTGCAGTTGCAGAGGGCAGGTGCTCGTCAAGCACAGAAAGACAAGGCAATGTGTCCTCTGCAGCACATGCAATCTGCCACCTCTTGGGACAGAAGCCATATCTGAGAACATGCACTGGGTTCCTGAACATATGTCAGACCCTGCTTACATCCCCTTTTACCTGCTGTTTTGTGACCATTCACACTCACTCCCTTTTGTCCAAAATGGCCCATGGGGAACAGCAGTTTCTCACACAAGCATTTGCATTCTCTTATGACTATCAATATTCATACACACATAAAAACCAATCATTATTTGCTACTTCACATATATTTCATTCCTGTTGATAGCTCTCATTTGTCCAGTCCAGGAAAAGAAGCCACTGCACAAGCCATTAGGCTTTGGGTACTTTTCACACACAGATAAATGTAGCAGTAGCTTCTCAGTATGCAAACCTAGTAAGGCAATAAAATAATCTATGTTTTGATGATAAGATGACCTCTGGGGAAGAGAGGGAAGGAGTAGCCCTGAGATAGCTACTTCAAAGTGAAAACCAGCAGACCTTTTCCAAAAGCACTTGCCACCTCTGTTTTTCCCTAGAGAAGAAAAACACATGAAGAAAACAGCTGAATAGAGTCAACCAGACATGCTAACACAGAGGCTGAGAAGTCTAGAAAAGAAGACACAAACTGGACAGTGCATATATTCTGCAGACATTTAATGGAAATCAAACAATCCAGAAAAAGAAACTAGTTTCCAAAAAGTCACACCAGTTTACAGAAAACTTCTAAACATGAGAAAAAGCTGTTGTTATTTGCCAGATAATCATCCACAACTGATAACCCCTTTTTGATCAGGTATTATCATTTAATAATAATGGTTTTCAGAGCTACTTGAAATTAGAAAAAATAAAGATCATGGTGAATCACAAAAATTAAATTTCATTCACAGTATGTGACTCAAACTGTAGTTCCATACCAAAAATGGAACCTAATAACTCTACTGCCTCCTGGTGAGATTGGGTTGTTCTGGGAAGTATAGCTCTGCCTGCTCTCACCCTGACCCAGCACCATTCTCTGGGAATAACTAACTGCATAAGGACTGCAGAAGCAGGTGAAACTTGCAGTCCAGGGTTTCCTCTGAACTGCAGTGAAAATGGTGGGCTGAGCAGTATCACAAAGCAAGGAGACAGGCCTCAGATTAACCACAGAAAGAGTAAATGTGCTCCGTACCCCTCTGTCTTCCCCACTTCTTTTACCCTGATGGGACACTGATCAGTGAGACATTCTGCATGTACTGCCATGTAAAGCAACCATCTCACATCGTACCAGGAAAACTGATGGTGTCATTATGAAACAGAGTTTGAGCAGAGCAAAGACTCTCTCCTACATACTCTCTGCATCATTTACTACATGACACTAGAGAATATTTCTGACCGGAACCTTTCCAAAACATGAGGCCATGGGACAAATGTCTCCTTTTGACTAGGAATGAGCAACGCACATCCAAAGCCACCTGGGATCCGAGGGCAGAACAGCATCTGCTTTGGTTAAAAATGAGACATTGTCATTTATGTCCGTTAAGGAAGTTCAAGAAAAAGAATACAACCCCCCCCTCAAAGAACAAACAAAAAAACCCCAAAAAAACTCCAACCAACCAAAACCAAAAAAGAAAAAAAGACCACACACACAAAAAAACACAGAACCCCCCCAAAAAACACACACGCACACAAAACAAAACAAACCCACAAACACTGCCTCCCCCCCAAAAAAACCCCAAACAACAAACAAACCACCAAAAAAACCCAAACAAAAAACACCAACCAAAGAAAAAACCACCAACCAAAGAAAAAACCCACCCCCTAACTCAAGGCTTCCCTCACCAACCCAGTGTGTTTGGAACTTGACAGCAAGCCCCAGGAGCAAGATGAACCTGAGCATCAGCTTCAGCAGTTCTGCCCCTGGATCACCCATGAGAGGAGCCCTGAGCCGCAGCAGGGACAGGGAGGGTTATGCAAAAGTCAAGTGTGGGAAAGGTCATTCTGAAAATCACTGGGGCAAATGGAATGGTTATAGCCCCCCACCACAGTTTGGAAGTTATTGTTCCTGAAGTGCCTTTCCTGTTTCCAGGCTGACACCCTCTGCTTCACTTGAAGCTCTTCAGGAAGGATATTCACATCCTCACAATGGACTTCATGACACAAAAGTCTCCAGTGAAAGTAACAAAAGTGTTTTTATCTTCAAAAATAAATACAGTGGGCAGACTACAATGAGAACTGTGTGTATCTGGAGGCAGAATTTGGCTCAGTATTTACAATAAATTACTGCAGGGTGAAACATGGATGAATTCATTCTTGACTGTTATTCATCAAGTGCTCTCAGAGATACAGTGAGTCACATACTGCATCTTTGCAGTCAGCAATTTAGCTGTGACTGAATCAGTACAGCCTGATCCATCCACAGCTTGTGTTCAAATCCAGAATATACGGGTGTGCTGTGCACCATCAGGCGAGTTGTTTTTCTGTCATTTCATTAGCATACCGTGGAATTAAATTAATCAGGTAATTTACATATTGACACTGAAACACCAAGAGTGGACAGACAATAATGTCAGAATTTAAACAGTAACAGGTATGCAATAAGAAGCAACCTGGAATAGCTGGGACAATCTAGGAAAATACTATACTTCAGGGAAGCAAAAAGTTCCTGTATCTACTATGAGTTTCTTAGTCTTTGCATAAACTGTAGTGAAGGGTTTAAAAAAAAAATCAGAAAAGGGACAGTCAGTCCTCTAAAATTTCATGCTGGTTAGTTAAAATTTAATTTGGATCTTTATCAGCCTTTCTTCCCTACCCTTTCCAGCAGAACCTCATTATCAGGGAATACACTGCAGCAATCTTACAAGTACATTCTCACTCTCTGCCTGTCACCAGTGAGAGGATGGCTAAGGCAGGTGTTGGACAGCAGGAAGGGCGGTGATACTCACAGACAGTACCAGCCTCAGCTGCACCAACACTCCAGCAGAGCCTCTTACTCCAAAGCCATCCATGCCAATCCATCTTGGGGCAGGCTGTGTTAGGTACATGGCATGGGACTGCACTAACACTCTTCCCTCAGGATGCTCCTCCTGATCTAAGCCAGCTGTGCCAATCAGTAGGAGTGGGGTGGGAAATGCCCCTTCCTTCCAGAGGGATCAAACAGGTGCTGTTGAGCACCACAAACCACATCTGTGGGCCATGCACAGCCCTCCCTAAAAGGCTTTCCTTGTCCAGACTGACATGGAGGATGTTACTGAGACCCTGTCCAGAGAGATCAAGCTCCATTGGTGACAGCAGCAGCAGAGATGCAGCAGTGAAGAGATACTTCACAGACTTTAAGTTCATATCCTTGTTACTCAAGCAGGGCATTGAGGGAACAGCACTGTAGATCTGAAACTAGACACCTTGTCTTATGAACTAATAACCTGAAAGCAGAAATAATGATGAAAACTAATGCCCTCATTAGTTTTTTTGGCCATTTGAGAACTGTACAGAGACAGAAAATACTTAAATAACTTAGAATTAACACAGAGGGACAAACCTGGATATGTGGTCCAACTTTTTCAGACACCCAACACATTTATTAATCCATATGCTCTTCAATGTGACACCAGCTCCCACTGCTGCGGTTGGGTTGAACCAAGTCTGAATGTTCTGAGCTCCTTGCACAGCAAATCACCCACAGCAATACTGCATGAGGCCATGATAAGAAAAACCCAAGATAATGCTGATTTATACTTCCTGTCATGCTATCTGTCCTATGTATTTTAAAGGTACATCTTGCAGAATCATCTTAGTATTATATTAACATTGCCTTTGAATGTAACAATTAATTATCTACAAATTCCACTTTTTAAGACAACAGAATTAGGCAAATACTGAAGGATTTTGTAAATAGCCTGCCTTCCTAATTTAAGCCATGGTTTTACTTGCTCTTTTATCTATTAGTCCATTCACAGGGAAATGAAGCTATTTGATTTCAGGGAAGCCAATTCATCAGCTAAGGGAAACAGGCATCTGAACGCACAGAGGAAGAGCTACAATTTCAGTTCAGGGGAAAGATTAACATTGGAGGTTCCTGAAGGGAGAGACAACAAAAAAAGAAAAACAAACCCAGGCAGGGGGTGTGGTCAGATCCTGAGCTCAGTGGGAAGTAGAGGGGATGTGGTCCCTGTATGGCTCCAGAACCAAATCTTACTTCTCGGAGGGCTATTTAGCTCAGATATACCACAGGACTGACTCAGCTGCCCTGCTCCCAAGTCCAAAGCCAGGAGAGGGAGGAGACTGCTCCATGGGTACAGGCTGGGGTGCACAGGCATGGCTAGCAAGACCTCAGGTTCGCAGGGCTTCCAAAACTCCTCAATGAGACAGCCTGAAGAGATTTTTTAAAAACAGATTTAAGAAATTCAGAGGGTTTCTTTCAGAGAAAAGAAATCCATGAGGTGAGGTGTTCATAAATTTTTGAAGAGAAAAGAGAACCAAGAATTAAAGAAGAAATTAAGATGTCTTCAAAATCATTTATACTATGCACAAATAGGATGCAATCTTACTTACACTGCTAAGTAACACAGCCAAGAAAATTCACATCCACCAACTGGCAAACTGGGGTAATGGATCTGAATATTAAATATCATGCACTAAGGCCTTAAGGTAATTTGCCAATAAATTTAACTTACTGACAACTTATGTTTAGAAGAACCAAGGAAACAGGTAGGTATCAGGAGACTGGAAGAGAAACAACAAGAGACAGAATGTGGAAAATGTAGATGGAAAAATTCCAATAACCTCCTGCCACCATCAAAATGCTCATCCAGTACTATGGAGTACCCAAATCGTACCAGTGCTATTGCCTTCATGGACTCTCCATGTATTAACCAAACATGAAGGCTAATTTTGGATGCCATGAACACAAAAAGGGCCTTCCAGATGCATTTCACTCCTTCATTTTACCTAATGTGCATCTTCTCTCAACTTAATGTGATTATTTTCAGATGAGACTGGTGACCTTCATACTGATCAAAAAGAATGACAGAACACAGCATGAACAGGGAGAAAGTCTCATGGTGTGTGAGAGGGACACTCAGAATGCTCAGTCATGGTCCAGAAGCCACAAAAAGATTAACAAAGTTTACACCTGATACTAAATGCCTAGGTGCTGTAATTCTGTAATATGATGTATTATTAGAAAGAATTATACATTCTCTCCATGGGAGTCACTTTACCTCTCAAGCCTAATAAAGGATGAACAAGTTTCTCTGATACTTTATAACAAACACAGTTTATTTCTTCCTTGCCAACTGCCTGAGTTATTAGCTTGCTGCTAGATCCGTCTTTTTCAACAGTATAAGGAAGACTATCTCCTTAAATACTACCCTGCATTCATTAAAAATCAGTTAGTGTTCATCTCCTTGCACTTGCATGTTTGGAGGATTTTAAAGGCTTTTCCATTTCCACACTGCAGTTAATTAATAGCCATATATTCTTAATGGACAATCCTTTTGATTGTACTTTGGATTATGAAATGGATGAAATATAACGGATGGTGCCTGGACCAGAGGCTGAACAAAGGAGGCTCACTGTGGAAAGGCAAAGAAAATTTGCCACAATTTGCAATACTGCCAGAGCTGAGAACAAGGGATGGCTTGGGAGAATGGATCAGACCTGCAGCACTGGCACAGAAGAGATGAGCCCTCCGATCCTTCCTGCATGGTGTCTGGCCCTGTGACAGCAGAGATTCAAACATGTCTTGGAGCTTCCCGTGATTGGGCTAGGTACCAGTGGAGGCAGGCAGGTGGGAAGGGTGGGTCACACTGCTGCAGAAGCCACACAGCTCCTGATGAAAGGGCATGCTTTCACCTGGAGAAGTGTGAATCTGATCAAGAGCCCTGCTCTGTGCTGAGTTACAAACCCTGCTTGGCCAGGGGGTACACTTGTGTGCTGTACAAGAGGGATGAGATGCAGCATTCATTGAATTTCTGTTGGCAGGAAGCAGGTTCATTCCACTGCAAAACACAGGAGCAGGTATGGGCGTGAACCTTTCAGTTGTTACCCTTTCCTCCCTTGGGAAGGTGTTCATTTCTCTGGGGTGCTGAAAAGCAGAGCACACCTGAACTGACCTGCTGTTGGATGTTCCCCTCCAAGAGATGTGGTTGCCGAGCATAGGGCTGCCCTCACTCCCATGTCCAGGGACCACATCAACTTGCTCAAACTCCAGAAACATAACACTTGGTGTCGTTCTCTCTTGCAATGGTGAAATCATGGTCCTAACAGTTTCTGACTGAAAAAAACCCCATTAAACTACCATAGACCTCACTCCTAACTAAAAAGAATCCTTGCACATCCCATCCTGCTCCAACACCACCCTGTTTTGTCAAACTGTTTCTATCCACAATGCTGCATTTTTACACCATTTACCATCCATCGAGCACCCTCACACACTCCCATCTTATCATAATCATAATTGCTTCCCACAGGAGAGAGAAAAGGCATTTTAGCCAGTGAAAGATATGGTAACCATAACAACAGCACCATGACAACTATAAATGATATTTGAAACATGAGGTAACACAAAAACTTATTATCAATAAATTCGGTGCACAGTAAGGATGGTAAAAGCATTAAAGAAGCCATAACAATCAGTGCAGGTGCCAAGACAAAAGAGACACAAGTGTCTCTGGATGAAATTGCACACAGTTTTTCTGTACATTTTAAGATGATGCACCATGACAGCCTGGTCTTCTGATCAGTCAAGAGAAATAGCAGTTCCTGCTCCAGCCTATCCGAGATCCCTCCTGCCTCAGGGAGCTGGCAGGGCTGAAAGATGGAAGGAGTGCTGCCAGAAAGCCAGGATGTTTCCTGCTAGCTCCCAAATTTCTGAGTGGAACCTTTTGTTTCCACAGGACTCAATGAAACAAGTGCACCTTACAATCAGACACATTGCATTGATTTTTTTCATCAAGCACAATTTCAAATGGGCATGGTGAGCCCTCCTCATGCACTTTGGAGAAGGCATTGCAACTGGCAGGCTTGTCTGAAACAGAAGGCTTTGCAGCCCTCAGCACCCATCTAAAAGACCCATGTCAAGGCTGTGACTTCAATTCCAGCAGAGAAAAAGATTCATCAACAGTTGTGGCTGCATTAGCTTTTTAACCCCCAGTGCAGAAGGCACTGAAAAAACTGCCATGAATAAACAGCACTAGCTCCAAGAGCTGTAGAAAAGATAGTTACTTGAAATGTGATCAGACAGTAAAACATTAGAAACTGTGGCCCTCTCAGGGCTTTTAAGGGGGGATTTTACAGGATTGCTGAGAGCTGGACACATGAAGCAATGGATCCTTCCCCATTTGAATACTTCATCACCCTCTGAACAGCTTTCCTCTCCTAACACTCTTGTCTTTCAAATAGCTGCAATAATCTAACTGGGAATTAAACCTTTCTACAAAGTAAACTTGGGTGATTTTCAACTCTGTAATGAAATAAACAATCAACAACTCAGTCCTTATTTGTACTCTCTCAGTCTGGTTTTTTTTTTTTTGTTACCAAAGTAATTAGAAAATATTTGCCCCACTTATTAAAAATAATTAATAATTAATAACAGAGGAAATCTTTAGCTTAAGGAGGTGATCTTGAAGAGAAAAGGAGATTCAGATAGCACCCAGGAAACCTGACTCTAAAAGAAAACTTTTTTTTCCATATTTCCCTCTTACCACAGTCACTTCAAACCTCAGCAAACAGTGACAACACCACATCTGAGCTGGACAATGGGCTATATAAGACAAGGGTGCTCAAAATACTACTTCAGGAGAAAAAATGTTCATCAGTTAGGAAAGAAGTACAGAATGTGATATAGTCACTGCAGACTAGGGGAAAAAAAGTAGAATAGAAATACTCTCAATTACATTACAGTACAAGCATTGTCAATGCTGCCAATGTTTCCTGAGTTTGGCCCTGTCAGAAACAAACCCTGGCTGGCTTATAAAAATTAACATTGAATCCTTGGTTTTCCTCCCTACTGCCACTTCCATTATAATATTTTGTGCTTATAAACAGCACTGAGACAAAGTCATCTCCCTCTTATTTACTGCACAGGTACAGAAGGTGACAACAGCACACACGACACAATTGACAATCTTCTAATTCTCAAATTCATATTTTCAAGCCTGTTGTTTGAAGAAATGCTAGCCAAACTGTATGTTTGCCACAGCTGCAGCAAACAGGTCACACAGCCATGTGCCTTTTCTGCTCTCAAGTAAGACTGATGAGCACTTGTATTTGGACAGGGTCTGGTAAAGGTAACCCCATGATAAGGGTGGAGTGAAATTTTGAAGGGGTTTTTTTCCCCACACTGACCTTGCTAAGACACACTGATTTCATGTTGAATCTCTTTTCTCAGGAGACTTCATGAAGGATGACAGCTCACATTAGATAATAAGGAATTAAGTAATTATGGTATTATGTTACTTGCATATTCTCCACATAGGAGAAGGCTTTGCTCTTGCAAGATGCAGTGGAGCTACTCTGCCTGGACCATTCAGCAGAGAGGTGCTACAAACTTGTCTGCTAAGCAAAAAATCACATAACAAAATCTCATCCAGAATAAGCCCTTTAACTACACTGGTGCATCTTTCCCTTCTCTGCATACAAGAATTACTTTTGCATCCCTTTTTTCTTCCAGTTTCACCGAGATCAAGTATGACACATTTACACATGATCTTAGCTTTATTCACTGAGCTTTTAATTAGAAAAAAGTGCTGCCTCTACAAATGTGTCTGCATTTTTTAAGTTTTCAAAGGTCTTATCTACCTTTGGAAGCTAATTCTACACCTGCTATAACCCAGTCTTACCCAGTTGCTATCTTTGGGAACATCATCATATCAGCTACTACAAATGGCAAAAAGCATGTCCGGGGCTAATTTCTGGCAGATTCTTCTCTGTAAATAAATGCAGAAGAACCAGTCTACAGCAAAAAAACATAGAACACAGCTCTCTAAACCCTCTCCAACATAAAAACAAGTAGCTCAGGAACTCCAGGGATAGAATTACTGATCCAGCTATCACTCTAACTAAATTCTCTCCTTCCGTATGGTGAAGGAACACAGTCAATTAGTCCATAACCAAAAAAGCACCACAAAAATGTTAATGTTAAAACGAAGTATGGAGGTGGTAACAGGAAAGGATCTTCAAAGCCAGTTGCTGCCAGCTTATTTGGGTAAAAATTCTTGTACCTGGCAAAAAAGTTTCCAGTCCAGGTCAAGAGCAGCAAGATTATTCCTTTGCTGAGACTGTTTTTAGCTTCACTTCCTAACACTCAGACACGCTAGGCAACCATGCCAGGCACACAGTGGAAGCAGAAGCATCTTACTGTCTACCACAGGCATTGCTTACTCATGCTGAAAAGGAGCATCAGATGGAAAAAAGCTTGTGCTGAGGTCCCTCCACCCAGAATTGCTTCAGCATCTTTGACTCTCAGTTTCACAATCAGGAAACCTTATAGCAGTTTCCCAGGAGCCCCTTACAGCCAACAGTTGTCAATGCTTTTAGCTGCAGCAAAAAACTTCTGACTGTAAGTAAGTAAATAAATAAATAAACAGTAATAAGGAGACAAATTATTGGAAAACTGATTGGGAAAGAGATTATTTACAAACAGCCTGCTTCTATATTTACAACAAACTTTGCAAACTAGCCCAACTAGTGCTAGAATTTTCTTTCCTAGGGAATTCCTGAACAATTACTGTTGTGCTGCTAAACTCTGGTCAGAAGTGGTGAGATTATTTCATCCCTTCACAGTATTTTCTAACTAATGATGTTATAAATAAAAGACTTCTTTTAAATTAAATATGTAAGACTTAAAAATATGCTGCTCACCCACACTCAGTCACCACTTGTATGACCCATGACTGTATACCCAGACAAGTGAAATAATCTCTATCTGGAAATGAGATTATCCAGATATCTGTTGTGCTCTAAATGCTCTAGACAGTAAAATCACAATATTTGGAGTGTTGTTTTATCATGTGGTAGCTTTATCCTGCCAAATCTTTGGTTAACCAACCTAGAAAACAAAATAAAGCAGGCAACCACTTCCCTAGACTGTTCAGGCACAGGGACAAGAGGGCAAGGAGGACAGACACAGAACTGAATTCACCTGAAGCCACAGGAGCTGATTTTATACCCCTTGCTTCCAGAGGAAGATTTTCCTTCAAAAGGGTTTCAATTAAGCTCTTGTGATGTTCACTGAAAGAGAACAAGGAATTTATACGCCCCAGTGTGTATTTTAACTACAGCGATTATTTAAAAATTAATTTTTAATTCCTTGGCTTCCTGAATAAAAAAAATTAAGGTACCTAAAGTGTGAGGAAGAATCAACTCACTGAGTCATTCAGCCTTTCTGAAATCTTAATTGCAGGACTTGCTGTCACAGCAAAGACTTGTTTCAGAGACTCATTTCCTCCCAAGTTCCCACGAGTATATGCAACTACCTGATCATTGCTACAGGTTGGGTTTAACTTTGTCCTGCTGTCACTCCTGCCCACCCTGTGCATAAGGGCTGACATTATGTATGTGAAGTCAGTGACATTCCCCTGGGATAAAACCAAGAGTGAGTGACTTTATGGGAGTTGTAAAACAAGTCCATGAACAAGGAGTAGGGAAGGGTAAGAAAGTTGCATTGGATAAAGGAAGTGCATGTCAAGAATTATAAGATGTGACTGATGAACAAATACAGTAACTGAGGAAGAAATCTGGGCAAAACCCAAGCTATGGGGCAGAGTGTGTGTCATTTTAATAGACAGGCAGGGAGAGGGAGGGAAGCTATGATTTGCCATCTCAAATCAAACAATTCAGTGTAGACTCCTGTCACAAGCAGTGGCCAGCACGAGCTGCTCCACATACAGAGGCAAGAAGACCCACAGACCTTCAGTCTCACATCAGCATAGTGTCAATGCTCAGTCTCTACCTGGTGACACAGGTCTGGTGAATTCCATTGCACCCAGATGCCTACATGGCTATGAAGATCCAGATCATCATGCTCTTTCCAGTACCAGCACAGCACACAGAAGATACCTACAAGATGCCTTTCTGGACAAGGGAAGTAAGCTGTGTCCTTCCATGGATGGCCATCAGAAATTTCCATTAAAAGGACAAGAAGACACAAAAAGCACAACAGGTCATGCAGAGCACTGATGGACACAGAAAATTCACACATGCATTTGCATGTTCAGGGGCTTCTGATACCGTTTTTGAGAGGTACCCAGGATCCAACATATGATTCCTCTTGAATTTCTCTGCACTTCTTCTGCAAAGTCTTTCAACAGTGCTAATACTGATGTTGGTTTAGGATGCCTGAAAGCATTAATTATTAATCACTAATGAAATAAAGTAGACCTGGAAAAGGTACGAAGAGCTCAAGGAGGATGATATACGATCTACAGAAGCTTCTGTGTAAGGAACGACTAGTCATGCTAAGACTTCATCCTGGGAAAGAAGGGAACGGGATACATGTCTATAAAAATACATGCAGGTGTGCAGGAGGAAGACAAATGGAGAAGAGAAAACAAACAATCACCGTCTCCACAAAGAGATACAGTGCATCAAACAGAATTTGATAGTGGCAGGCTTCCTGCACGTAACTGGTGATTCTTCCCACTGTGGGGAATTACACTGTGCAGGAGGTGGTGCATGACAGAAGTTTACATAGCTTCAAAAGCCTACCACCGATTTTTTCTTTCATTAATTTTCCTATGATTTCTCAATCTGAGAGCCTTTTCAGGGAAAGCAGTATTTTTATCACATAAATAATATGTAGATATAAGGCAGATTAGAGGCTTTACTTCCTCTTTTAATGTTGACTTTAAATGTTGTATGGTTTGCTGTCATTCATTTTTAAAGGAAACCATTTTCTACCAAGTGTGATGGAATGTCACATCCCCTCTTTGAGCATCACAATGTTTAACAAATTCTAATGAAAATATACTGTATGACACAGACTGTAGTGCATTGTAATGAAAAGCACCTATCATTCAACCAGGTTTTAGCAAATGAATAGCTCTGCTGGTCTGACAAGTTTCTGTCTGAAATACAACATTATATCCCAGACATGTGCTGTTCCATATCCTTCTGCTGATGCAGAAAGAACAGGAAGTGCAGACCACATCTTGCCACTTGCATAGGGCTGGTTCACTACATGAAGAAAGGGGGGTGCCCACTTTCAACCTCTTCTGCGGAATCAACTTGATCACCTCCAGCGAAAAATCTATAAACAGCACATGGTGACACTGAGCTAATGATTAGGTGGGGAGACATCAACAGGAAGATTAGCTGAGAGTGTTCTGCGGTACGGGTGATGGCTGAAGAGGTAAAGCACATGACCAGCAAGGAAGACAGATGACACTTCCAGAAGGACCTGGTTATGCATCCAGAACCACCACTTCTAGGAGGTCTGAGGAGATACTGTATGTAAATGTATTATAGATGAGATGCTCAGAGCTGCAACAGCATAAGCAAAGTCTTGTGTGTTTTCTTTTTCATTTAGAGCAAGCAGTCTGAAACACATGCCCCAGCAGTGACCTCAACTCTGACCCAGAGGGACTGTCTCTGGTTGAAAAGATGATTCATTCAGTCTGCAAGAAGGGCTGAATGAATAGTCAGTATTCAGACTGCAGAACACATCACTTGGGATTCCTTCAAAATTTAGGTCTGACATGACTGGGTCAGTAACCACACACTTTTGTTCCTAGCTCCTTGAACAGAAATGTCTCCTTGCATCCTTCAGTGGTTCCCACAAATCAGGTCAATTTTTATGGCTTGCTAATTATTACTGCTAGACTTCTGCTGGGCTTCCAGACGAAAAGTAGTGTATTGCTGAAAGCTCAGGGCACAAAACTTACAGAATAAATCACTGTCTATCTGGCAGCAACAAAATCGAGCCACAGCAGCCACTTAAATATACATGTCTGGATTGTGCTGAACTTTATTTATTTCAGAATGAAAGTTTTTTTCCTGCTTTTGTTGAGCGAGCATACTGAAGACTGCCAAATATTCAAAAAGAGAAGTAACTGTCACAAATCAGATTTCATCTAGGGGGTGTGTCAACATCTATCACACACTAAGCTATCAGAAGTGACGTTAAGGTTGCAAGGTTACACCTCTTGAGTTTGGCTGTGAAAGAAACAAGAGATGATTGCATAATCCTAACTGGGTCTCCATCTGCATTTGTACTAAGCTACTGCCTAGTTCCACAAACATATTTTATTCTTCCCATTCCCTCTGTTAAGATTATCCCAGTCTCTGCTGCATCAGCTGCCCAGCCCAGCCCTTGCCCCTGTGGGCTTCAGTCGCTCACCTAGGGCCTGTCCATGTTTGCTGTTCAGACTACAGCTCTCACCACTCCAGACTTTGTAATTTTATCTTCCTCATACTAAGATCCACTTCCAGGTTCCATCCCAAGTAGCAGTCTCTTCATTCCCATTTCTCCATTAACTTACAGTCTTCTTTCCTGTACTTCTCTTTCATCCAGTCCTTCTCTACAGTTTGCCTCCATCTTACTGCTTTCCCATTCTCACCTTTTCCCCCATGCATTTTTTATCACTTGTCTCTTCTGCCCCTGACTCTCTGCTACTGCAAGTTCTTGGCCATATTTTCTAACTTTGGTTTCCTCTGCATTTGAAAGCGTGGACCTTTTTCTCCTCTCCCAGAGACTATAAGCAAAGGAGAGGGAGTTTATTCTTCTCCCCTCACAGTGATACGGCAAGATATGTTTTGGGCTGGGCTCAGGGAAGTTGGAAGCAGAAGATGCTCTAACAAGTCTCTCCTGACAGTACACTTTCAAAAGACAGGTTGTTTCCTCCTCAACATCAAGGTCGTTAAAGATCTTCACAAATAAGATCTTGACTTAAAACAGCAAACCTGACTTCCTCAAGCCAGCCTGGGAAGGCAGCCTTGCCCCAGGAAGAGCTCGGGCCAGCATGTGCATAAGAGCGTAATCTGAGGCTGACTGCCAAGGAGGAAAATTGTGTCCTAAGCTACAAAATTTTGGCAGTAATAGAAACAGGGCCTTATAATGGAAAGTATCAAACTACCTTATCTGGCAGCCTCACCTACAACACCCAACAAGAAAACATGAGCCCTGTGCTCAGACACGCACTAGCAGGTAGGATTGCTGTATCCACAGTGATGGCAAGTGATGTACTGGCAGTACTGCAGGTCTAAGTGTCTGATTTGAAGCACAAGGTGTAAAGAGACCTGCAGAGACTTTTCTAAAGAGGCAGACAATTCTTCTTTGTATCCCATGAAAGAAAGAACAGGTTCAGTCAGGGAAAAGTGTAACAGCTCCCAACAAAGGCATCTCAAAGGCTATACCCTCTTCATCAGCAGAGAGTTGCTCCTGGA
The DNA here is from genome assembly GCA_013399695.1 of Formicarius rufipectus. NCBI lineage: Eukaryota > Metazoa > Chordata > Aves > Passeriformes > Formicariidae > Formicarius > Formicarius rufipectus. The sequence goes on along the minus strand of VXAU01003993.1, from coordinate 112,840 downwards.
GTGGCTCTGGGGATGAGACAGTTTGGATACAGGAAGTGCAAAGGGAAGGGGTTTTCAACTCTGGGCCCCTCTTGCTGAGAGTAATGCAGTGTTCCTGTCTCCTGTTGCTGATCCCATAATCTCTGATCCCTTCCTCTGGCACTGCTACCATGACGTCCCTGAGCCACAGCTGCCCTCGCCAGGCAGGTTCTGGCCATTCAAAGGGACACAACATGCCAAGGCCTCCCCATAATCTCTTCTGAGTATCAGACAGGAAGATCCTTGTCCCAGATTCAATCTCTAAGGTGCAAAAAGATCTGAATTTACTTAGTCTGGGCCCTGATCCAAGATTTACCCTGGCCAGCACCTAGGCTGCAGGACATAAAGTTATACCTTGTAGCCTGTGGGACAAATCTCATGCAGAACAAGCAGAACACCTTGTTCTGAAGTCCAGACACCTCTACACCTCCAAAAATGTTCAGAAGTAATAAAGAACTTTTGCTTTCCCTACATCTAGACTTGCATGAAGCAGAACAGAAGAGCCCCTACATCAAACATTGGGTAGTCCTACAAAACTGTGAAGAATGTAACCATGAAGAAACAGGCACTAAATTCAGTAAGATACAAACTGCCCCAGGACCAGTGTACCCTTCATTCTCATCACTCCTCTCATCCCCTCCCTGAGCACATGACAAGATGTCTCTCAGTATCCAGCCCATGACCCGTATCACACCCATCTCTGAAACACCCCTATAGCCAGTAAGAAATCCTCCCAGATGAAAAAAATGGTTCAAACATAGAGACTTCTTGACCAATCCATGGATTGTGAAAGTTTCCTCCCATCACACACCCAATTTCTCCACTGCTGGCTTTAGGAGCATTTTTCCAGAGTACCATATTGAGGTATTTTTCAGCATCACTGGGTACCCTGCATATGCACTGTCAAAAACAAAGAAATTATGAAAAACACTTTTTTTTTTTTAAAACACAGTACTTACATATTATAAAAGGAAGAACCCTGATGCTGTGCTTTTAGCTGTTCCATTTGAATGACTTTACGTGAGGCTGCAGGACAAACTGGAATAATAAAATTCTAAAAGCTCCTTTTCCTGAAGCACTGCTTAGGATCAAACCCTACTGTGCACATGCCAAATGGCAGAGATTTTCAGAGAGGGTTTACTCTGTAAAATTTTTGTCTGTGTTTTCTGTGAATATTTAAAAAGTCAAGAGAAAAATTTTGCAGTCCCCAACACATTTCAATTTTCTTCAAATTTCTGATCAGTTTAGAGGGCTTTACTTGTGAAGTGGGTATTGTTAATAAAGACTACAATATCCATATCAGTTATATTTGACATAAATCTCATGATCAAGCAAAAAAAATTACCATTTAAAAGACAGATGATTCAAACATCACCCATTCAAATTATATGCTGCTTTGAAGAAGGCATTGCACTTTTCTTTGTTGTTCAGCTTCCAAGAAGCATTGCTCATAACCATGTGCAGCTTCTGAAACATGGGTGCTATTCTTCCCTTTATCATAGCAACAAATTACCACTGAATCCTTTTTAAATAGAATGCCTTTTTTTTTTTCTATCAATATTAAACAAACTCAAAGGTGACAGGAAATTACTGTATAATCAGATCTCTCCATATATTTAATTGCTGTCTTTTTTCCCTAGTATGAAACTCAGTGTGGCTCTATTTTCTTTGACTCTTGACATTTTACTGCCTTCTTTACTGGTTTACCTGTTCAGAATCCCAGGAGTTCTTAACTCCAAAATCAACAGGGAGATTTATGAACACTGTACAGTGCTCTCCTTATCACACCAGAACAACCTTCTGTAGTCAGAAAGGTGCAGAAGGAGCTCATGTTAGGGATGATCAGTGCAGCATTCACAGTCTTCTCCTCAAATTACCAGACCAGTTAGTTCTCAGTCAATGGTATCAAAAACAGTCACAGAAAACACTCCAAAGACATGGCACTAAAACACTTCTCACTCCACTTGTTCTTCAAAATCCAGATAAAAAAATAATTGCAACTTAATTTCCAACATTCATTTTTCCATTTAAGCAACAGTCAAGCAAGGAAGACACAAGATCATAAGAAAAGGGGCAGTAGCAAAGCACAATGCTGTAGCTATGCCAGAAAATACATTAAGATCTCTGGACTGTCCCAACTCTGCAAGTCATTGTGAAGTGTTTCTGCAAGGCTAAATTAGATAGGAAAGGGTGCAACTGGACTTCTACAACTAAAACAAATTGTCAATCCCTTTGCAGGCAAAAGTCTAAGCACTCAGTGTTTTCTTGAGGAGGAGGAAGAGCAGAGCAGTGCAGCCTTGCTGCAAATATCTGTGTGGAAAGCCAGGAAGACCAGAAAGCTTTCTTCCTCATAGCCAAGATGTCTCTGTCCTTCCCCAACCCCTAAGTGCAGCCTTCTGTCTTAGAGACAATTCTATTACTTCTAAAAATCCTACTTTCTTAACTTTTCTGAAGATATGGGATTGGTCCTACTGACAGAGCGAGGCACGTCTATGCTGGGAGATGCCTGAGATGAGGCTGCAGTTCTTCTATAGGTAAGCTACTCCAGGATATTTGGAGTGGGGTGTTACAGCGTTAATTCCTTCACGGTTCATCTCCAATAAGCAGATTGTGGTAAAAAAAAATCACCGGAACTTCACATATTTAAAAGCTGGAAATATCCAGTACATTTTCTCATTGCAAATCAACTTTTTTCTCAGCAGCTGAGTGAGCTTTATCTTACATTTTCTGACATCCATAGGATGACTAACCTGCATTCCCTTGGTCACTGCCTATCTGCAGGACTGCAAATACAATTCATTAAGTGCAATACAGCATCAAACACAACTGAACATGACATGCAGCAAAGCACCAGACACAATCAACTGACTTCCTTGAGTTAACATGTTTTTAGCCAGGTCGTGCTTACAAGACCAATTCATTAAAAGAAGGTAAAGCATTCAATTCAGATCCTTCACAAAATAATTTTAAACTCTTCTTGATGCTTTTCTCTGCAAATCTTCCTACATGGGGAAATACATGATAAATCCATAAAACATTCCACTGTTTTTCATGCATTTTCATGTGTCTTGATGGGGGATCATGTCTGAAATGGTTAATGAAAATACCAGTAAAAAACCCTGACTCCTTCAGGAATTAAAAACATGGCATTAACTGTGATGCCAGAATAAATGAAATAGCAATGTAAGGAGTACATTATACATTACTTTAATCTCAACCTCTTTACAGAATGAACAACAATAGAACCTGGTAAAAAGATGACAAATATTTTCTGCATTTAGCAACACCTTCCATTTTACTTCCCTTTTCATCTCTGCACCAGAAATCCTGAAATAACCAGCATCACTGCAGTTGTAATGACTTGAACACCCACTTAAAGCCCATACAGAAGAAAGACTAATTTTGTAGGCTTCAGTACTTTTAAATTATGTTTGTTACCATGAGAACTTGATTAAAATGCCACCCACAAACTTGCAGAAAGTGGGAAAAACACCAACAAAGCCAAAAAAATCTATTTTTAAGTAGTGGTAGTACACTTGCTGCATTGCAGCATTTTCACAAGCTTCACAACCTTCTGCAGAAAGAGGCAGCAAAGATACCTTTCACTGAATACTTTATTCTGCAAAAAAATTAGCTGACAGTACAGTTGTCACCTAGTACTATTACACAGTATTCCATTCATGGAAGATAAAGCACATAGGCATATTCTGCACCATGTAACAAGGCTTGTTTTGAAAACCAGAGAATTGCACGTATGTGGTAAGGTGGGGGCAACTCCTGGCAGTCACTCAGGACAAGAATTCTTTTAGTGTTTTTTGAGATAAGGCTATGAATCACACTACTTTCCCCTCCATCTTATCATTTTTCTACCTTTATAAATGTATGCTGATTTTTATGTACATGTATTTCTAGAAATTCAAATGATAGCCCTGTAGACCTCTTGTTCCATTTTGATTTGCAGTCTTTGCATTAATGGCCATGGACACTGCATTACTGTAGTCTGACTAGGGTCCAGAGTTTACAGAACAGTCACCCCAAGTCTGCAGCCACTTCAAAGCAGGTAATTAGTACTGTGGCTGAATTAAAAGTCAGTAATGAACCACACAAAACAGTTTGTTCAGCAGTGTATGTGTTAAATGCTGCAGCTGAGCAGACTGTTGGAATGCCATGCAGCCAGTAGTGTGTCAGAAAAAGGCAAGAGCCTCACACCTCTGACAGAACAACTTACTAGCCACTTACTCAAGCAGTCACGTCACACAGCTCTGTCTTAAAAACGACAGATCTATTCCTCCACAGGAGGTGAACATTTGCTATTGTAATCAAGAGACCGGCAAGACTGTATCCCATCCCAAGTGCGAGAACAGTCAATTTCCCTATAGATCAATCCCCCACACGAAGACATGCTTCAGACTTCAAATGCTTTGGCATTTCCTAGAGGAAAATCTATCAGCCAGAGAGAGAAAGCAGGAGTATGCCAGAAACCACGGCTACCATCTTCTCAAGAGGGAAATGTAAACTGCATTGAAAGAAGGGGGGGAAATAGACCTTTGATGTAACTTCAGTGGAGTAGGCAGGTCTTCTGATTCTTCACCTGTCTTTACATGACATTAGCAGTTGGTTTCTCCATTTTGAATGTGTGCAAAATGTGTGCACTTGCAGCTGTACTTCCACCTGTCATGAGTTAAGCATCACAGCAGACAAAGGATTCCACTAAGGTAGGGGACAAATCCATGAACAAGAAGCAGGGGACACCCTAAAAGATGGTGATGTCCCATCTGAATTGCACAGACTGCATGGGGAAATAGTACCACTTAGGCTAGGGGAGGCATAAATGTCTTCCAGTGACATCAGGCACTCTCTCAGTCAAGAAAAAAAAATACAAGCGTACTTGCTTGAATTCAGAACATCAGATGGGCAGTGTGGCGTTACTCCTACTAGGCAAGATCCTAAAGGAAATTCTTTTACAGCACATCAGTCATATTTTGGGGACGAATTCTATGCATCATGAGTGATTTCACTGACATAAAGAGAATTACCTTGACTTACCTCAGCTCCAAATCTTGCACCCACTGGATTCTGCAGCTCCAACATCAACCCTTTCTTGCTCCTGCACATGTACAGAACTGACTGACACCAACTTCCACAGGAAGTACACCATGCAGACAAAACACGAGCAAAGAGTGATCCTACACATACACATAAGACCATGGGTATATGATACCTGAAGGTGCAAGGAGATGTGAGAGAAGAGGGTTTGGGTGGGACACGCAGAGCAATGAGAATTACTGCAGTCATGGCTGAGCTCTACAGAACCTATTTTCACACTGAGGACACACAATGCAGTGGATGTGCCAGTTCAGGCCAGCAGGACCAGCTCAGACAGTCCCTTGGTTCTTCTGGATTATAACAGAAAAAATAATAATAGAAAAAAGGCATATTTTTCTATGTTTCCCCCTCCTTATCTCTTTCTGTTAGTTGCAGCAAATCTGACAACATGCTCCCACAGAGCTGCAAAGAGAGGAAGAGGAATGCTTGCATTCATCCAAACCTCCTAGTGCCTTAAAACAAAGCATCTATGTGTTTAAGAAAACGTTTGGCTTACCCTTCATGAACATGGACTTTCCAGGCAATTAATAACATTAGTAATTATAAGATACTTTAAATAAAAATATTTTCCTTTTATTATCTGCACACTGCTGAGACTATGGCTGTCTTACCTCTTCTCCAGGTTATTGTTAATTTATTACTTGCTGGCAATTTATCTTCTTCCATTATGCATTAGCTGCTTAGAATTTGCTAAAATTGACGAAGGGATGGAGAATTTCATACACCAATGTAAGTGCTTTTGAGATTATCTCAAAAAGAAATTTTCTTCCTCCTCTAACTGTGGTGTAATACAGATACTCCTATAATCCAACAATCTTTTGAAAGTCAGAACAATTTAATGGTTAAGACACTGAGATCCAAGATTACCATTGGTCTAGGCCTCTGCTGTTCACCTGGCACCATGACCTTGACCTTATGAACAAACAAGCCTGTACTTCAGTTCTCCCAGCCGTAAAACGTGAGTTATAATATTCATCCTGTCTATAACTTGCCTATTTAAGCTACAAACCCTCCAGGGCAAGGGTTGTGTCTTCCCATATGTGAAAGGATGTTCTGGCTCCCAAGCAAAGCCTTTGGATCCAGATTTCAGAAAGTTTTGCTCAAGAAAGTACACTTCAGACACAGCATCTCCCTGGAGGCAGCACAAGAAACCTGAAGCCACATAAAGAAGATTCAAAAAGACAGGACTGCAACACTAGCCACTGACATAAAAGCCTGAGTAACTTCCAGAGCATACTGGGGAAGCAGAGTCGTATGAGACAGTATCTTGACACTTCTGGTGACAGAGGCATCCCTGAGCTCAGGCTGTCTAACAGCTCCAGTCCCTGCGTATCTAGAGCTCAGCCCAGGCCTCTGGTGCTGCTGAAAGAGACCCTGATCTCTTAAAACTCCTGATGATTAGGCAGGATTAGCAAGAATAGCCACAGTTTAAAATATGAACGTGAAGCCTCTGATGAAGGTTGCAGCCCACAAACTCCATTAAGGAGCCCCTGCTGTTGGTGTGAGCAGAAAAATAAATCAAAATGCAGATTCTTGTTTCAACTCCATAGGGCTGTTGGCCTGACCAACTAGACTGTTTCTAAATTACTTAATTCCTTCACAGAATCTCCATAACACTTCCTACATCTTTCCTCCAGGGAGCTATATAAAGTCTGCTGCATTTCTTCTTCATATGTATGCTCATTTCTAAATTTACTTTTACAAAGAACTGCCTTTGGTAAGAATTAAAAATGTGACACAACATAGTGCCAAAATTCATTGAAGGAAACATAAATCACAAGGTATGCACCAAGTTGCCAATACCAAGCTGCCTCTACAACTACATAACAGGTCCTTAAAATTTCTCCCTGACATTAAACCAGTACTGTAAAACGCTCTGCTCAGTTCTGCTGATTACGTCAGCTGAAGATGTGTGAACATTCAAGCAACCCCAAAACATCTGGTCCCTAATTGTCTCATTCTGTTTGTGCTCTGGTTTCCTGTCTCTGCCTGTCTGCTGTGTCTATCCACATCCATAATTGTGAGTCAAACTGGCTGATTTCTGTCATGTTTGACACAAGATTCTAAGCTCTAACCTATCACCTTAGGAAGTCCACAGATAGGCAAAGGAGAGAGAGGATATTAAATGCCTCTATGAAGGGAAATACAAGCAGAGCTCATGCCACATTTCTCCTCTGGCAGTGGCCTAATCAGTGGATGTGGAGCTCACATGCAGCTATAGCATACGCTCTTTCTGGCCCAATTAACTGTTGAAACAAAGATAGGTAGAGGATAAAATAGCTGTTGATTAACCTGCAGAGAGTGGGAAGTCACTGCAGAGAGGATTTAGAAAGTTGCTGAGAAAATGCTATGGGGAACTCACAGGAAGTCAGGAGATCCCAAAGGTTCAAGGAGTAAATGAGATAACTCAATGAAGAGTAAGAAAAAAACCACAGGGAAGGCAAGCCAGGGATGCAGGGAAGAGCCAAGTGCTGTGGTTCTGAAAGATCACAAAACAGAGTGTGAATCTTCCACACAGAATCAAGGGGATAAGAAAACTAGTGGTACATGGTACTACAGGAAGAGAATACAGGGAGAGTTAGGCTGGAGGCGGTGATAACAAGCTCTGAGTAGAAAGTCAACACTGGATGCCATTCCACACTGAAAAATAATACCCATTTATTTTAATTTACAAAATAGTTTAATTTGCAACACCACTTCCAGCAGTGAGCTGAACTCAAACCAAGAGGAAGTCCTGACTTCAGGCACTTCAAAGTACAGATTTGCTCTGGAAAGTCTAGGTACATTTCAGATTGCAAGAAAGTGTACTTTCATTACTTTACCAGATCCTCGTCACTCAGGCCAGACAGAAATAGATTTTCTCATCTTTACTTTGTGGTTTTATTGATAACTGAAGACAGTTACCTAAACATTCAGAACCTGGGGGGAAAAGGGGCAGGGGAGGGGACTCCAATTCCATTCTAAGGCCATCATTTACATAAGTTTTAAATGGAGCTAAACTGTTTGGTCCATTTCTGTTACTGCCTACACTGGCCAATATGGAGAAATACACTAACTGGATTTTTGCTGTATTAGAGAGAACAATATTCCAATGGAGAACATGCTAAAATGGCAGAGACAGACAAGAAATGAAGCTGGCCTCCTGTATTTTCCACTTTTTACCATATTGGATTTTAAGTTAAAAAAAAAAAAAGAAAAAACCAAACTAGAATTAGATCCCTTGTAGGCTGTATGCGCTTTCCTGCTGACATGTCCCACCTCCAACTTCCTAGCATGAACTATGCAGTCTCATGACAAACATGCTCTCAACCAGCATGCTGTCAGGGTGCTTCCACCTCCATGCCTCTGTGCAGATTTGACAGTCAGCTCTTTTGGATCTCGAATAAGTCTGCTGTTTGAGCACACTGCATCTAACACAACAGTGATCTAACCCAGACTTGGACACCTAATTACTAATATTATGGCAGCATTAAGAATCACAGCAAAAGCTGTGGCACACAGTATTTAGTTCCCAGGCATGCTGCAGTTTACCTCAGACTTGATCCTGTTGTGTATCATTCTGTTTTCAGCATGGAATGGATCTTCTTCTGATTTTTAGCAGGAAAACTGATGGAAGAGTAACTGTACAAGCAAGCAAACGTTTTCTTTTCTAGCCTCAAAGAAATCTGGATACCAGGGAGCTGCTATTAAGAGTACACTGCAGAAAAATCTTACAAGTGCAGGTACAGGTAACATTATGATTACTCATTGAGGTAGGACTCCCAATCTGAGTGCCTTGCAATCCACTCCAGAAATCCTATAAAGTCATGGCAAAAGGCAGAACTGGCAATCCTGTAGTCTTCTAATGTAAAATTCCTGCCCCAGCTTGTGTTGCAGGCATGGCTGCAGTGCCACGTTTGTGTCATTCGGTGGCAGAGAGGATAAGGCGAGGTCTTGCCCTGGTGCTCTGACCCACGTGGGCTCCCAGGATTGCTCAACAACCTGACATTATTGCTTTTCTGTTTGTTGGGTTTTTTCCTTGATGTTAATCTGAGATGTTACACTTGAGAGGTGGCGGGCGTTGGCCGAGTGGCGTAGGCCCCCCCTGTGGAGCCGGCTCCTCCTCTGAGGATGCTGGTTCGAATCCTGGAGGAACTCGCTGTCGCTGTCCGAGCGTGCTCGGCCGTGGCAAGATGAACCTCAGGAGTAGGTGGGGGTGGGGCCAGTTCCGCACACACTGGTCCTCATCTAAAAAATCCATTGCGCAGGCTTATCCCAAGATCTTCGTTCGCAAAGTCCAGCCAACAACAACAACAATGTAAAATTCAAGGATGATTTGATGACACCATGTCTGTAATGTCAGGATCTCACTTCCTCACATCAAGACCTCACTTGAACATGAATTGCATGGCAAATTATATCCCTCTCCATGTGTAATTATTTCAGCTGTCCAACGTGTCATGGCTAGAGACTGGACTGAATTGCAACTTCCTGCTTCAGAGGTATTAAAAATAAGGGGAAAAAATTACTCCTCTTAAGGATGACAACTACAGTATTTTTTGGTCACGATTATGAAAAGTTTTCTTTCATCAACTGTGCTGGAAGGAACATCAGGATTCAAACATCTGTTCTTCTCCTAAATGTTGCTTCTCAATAGCAAACTAATCTGTTTCTCTCTCAAACTCGTCTCATGGAGAACGCTCACAGAACTGCCATTACTCCCACTATCTCCTTCAAAAGCACATATACCAACACAACTACTTAAATACACATAACTCAGGATTAACTCTGAGTGTCAGGTTTGTTTGCACTGATTGTAGAGGCTACAATGGACTCACTCACTTGCACTACAAAGCCATTTACAGTTATTAAGTGGGAATAGGGTAATTTTTCCATGAGTGCTTCTCAGGCAGCACCAACTTCCAGCCCCTCCTCAGTGCTGAGAGGCAAAAGCACATCCCTGTGTGCAGTATCCCCATCTTGACACCAGCCAGAACCATATACTTTGCAGAGAAATCCAGAAGATGGCAATTTTTCACACGCATGTCCATGGCAAAAATTCAACTGCATTTAGGAGAGCTGAGCTCCTGCTCCACGGTGTTGATTTTTCTTTCCCTCCACGCTATCCAGGACAAAATCGCACAGTTGTGAGAATTCAACGTTAGCACAGTAGATTGATTCTTGAGCTACAGGAAGAATTATGCTGACTGCTGGAGATGAAGAAGCAATTGCAGTGAGTGTTCACAAAACCAAAATCCAGCTCAACAACTCACCTTCACCTTGCGTAATCTTTCCCCTCTATAAAGTCACTTAAGTACTGCACAGAAAAAGAAAAGCTCAGTATTGGGGTTGGCTGCTTATACTGACAAAGGCACCAAGCACAAGTTGCAACACACAGAACACTCCTGTCTCCCTTCCTTATCTATCTCTTCCTCAAAATTAAGCTCTTCTGCTCATCATGACAGAGGGAAAAGAAAGAATGACATTTCCCTCTTCCTCTCCCCTCCTGGTCTCTCCGGCCCACCTCTTGTATCCAAGGAGTTGGGAGGAGGCTTACTAAAAAGCTGCAGCAACTCAAGTAACTTCTACCTGTCAATTCCTGCCTGAACAGGTTTGCTTCCTGGCTGTAAACAACTTTTAACTATTAATTAGTGACTCATCCTGCTACATAAGAGTATTACTAACACCACCACCACAATCATGATTTGATAGTGATAGGGGACATTCTCCTGCCTTTCCACTACTTAGCAATCACATCTGAATCCGTTCAAAATGGAGCAAATTCTATCTTTTATAGCTGACAAATACAAGTAACACAGTATTCAAACTGGCTCATGTTCAAAATGCGTGTTTACAAATGAATGAAGGTGAAGATAACAGCTACTGAAATAATCAGAAGAAAGGAAGGAAGAGACAAGTTGATTATAAAGCTGATTACAGCACTCCTTTCAACGGAGGAAAGAGATATACTGATGCTAAGTGATAAACACAAAGGAGGAAAAACTGAGGGCAAGTTTGGTACAAGGACCCCACGGCCATCCTAAGTTTTGGCTGGAAGCTAAAGGTTTCTTGCAAGTGAGATTGCAGAGCAACCTACCGCTTGGCAGGAGACTAGTTTTAAGAATAATGTTGATGAAGGGGGCTTGGATGCCATGCTGGCTGTGACAGCAAGTGTGCTAAGAAACTCCTTCAGCTCTGTGGCAGAACCACCCAGGTGGGGAGGCCTCCTTGCAGCTCTCCCAATGCCAAGCAGGAGACACTCAAGCTAGCTGCATGGGTAAAGAGAAGACAATGCCAATAACAAAACAAAGCACTAACCTGCATTCTTCCCACTTATAATCTTCTCTCAGTGCTACAAAGATCACTGACAAAACAAAACCAACCAAACAAAAAAACCAAAAGACCCCAACCCTAAGTAAGCAAAATGAAAAAGGAGAGCAACATCTCCAGAACTTTTGAATCTTCAGAGATCAAGCCAATGCTGCTTCTGCAGATACTGTAAGAAACCTTACTAATGAGTATCAATTCATATCCCTTTATCTAAAAGCTGCCTTAATCATTGCTCACTGCCATCTTTCTGCACAATGTCACCTTTCAACCATGGGTGAGGGAAACATTCTAAGTCTGAAATACAAGCTATGGTGTACTTAAAGGGCAGTCACTTAAAGTGCACTTTGCTCTCTATAAAATTCATTTAAGATGCATGTGTACCCAAAGAGGTTCCAGCCTAATCAAAGAAACCTTCTGCTTGCATTCTCACTTTGGCCTCCTGCTGTCTTCAAGCTCTGCTCTGGACGGTTGCTGTCAAACTGCATCCCCATCTACGTGCCTCTCCTGAGCATCAGTAGGGTCACAGTAGAAAAAAAAAATGCAATTAAGGCTTATACTCAAAAGGTTACTCCAAATTATTCGGAATCTCAGTGTTCCTGAGCCTGATTAGAAACAGCCCCAGATGAGCAAACTGTCTTGGTACCTTCTTGTTTCAGGGTCCCTTCAAAGAGCCAGCTCACACACAGAGACGGTAAAGTGAGAAACTCAAATTAGGAGGAGATGCTGAATTTGTTCACAACACATAGGGAAAAACAGGCTCAGTTGTCAACATGAAGAGTCACTGCAGCAGCCCCAGAAGCATCAGATGCAAAACCACAACACCAGAGAATACCATAACACTTCCAAAGCTGAGCCCTCAGTTTCAAATTCTGCCAACAGACTGTACTGACACTCCAGCTCAGAGGCACAGGAGCTTTATAACCCATCCCTGTAGCTCTTTGTGACACCTTGCTGGTTCTGTTACTCCTCCATGCAACACTCCAGCCTTGGGGGATGCTCTTACACAGGGGCAACACAACATTCTCCTTTTCCTGAGCCTCCACCTCTTTTATCACAGAATTCCCTGTCACCCACTTGTGGCACATTATTTCCGCTGCTAATTCTCACTGTTAGTCACCCAGAGCCAGGAACACAGGAGAGACAGCAATGCTCATAAGATATTATGACTGGGTTTTATCTCCTAACCACTGATGCAGTGACCTTGTGTAGAAAATGCTACTTTTAATGTGTGGTTGCTTCTCGGTCTTTTCATTTCAGACTCGCCTGTTTTTTAAATTGTCTGAGGCATCTCAGCAGCATCAAGAGGCTATGAGGCATTCCAAGGATACATTCTATTTCAAGAGCAGTAATTTAGACCTGTCAGTTAAGGGTGGGACCTGCAGAGACAATTTAAGCTTTGCACAGCAGACAACTAAGAATTTACTTTATCAACAGTGAGATGGTGAATGCAATAAAACTGCCTGTTACTTTAAGCCTTACCGGCTAATTTAATCCGTCATTTAGTACGCTGCTTCAAGGATATTCTGGGGCCATGGGAAAATTCCTGAAGCATGCAGGATCACTGTAAGCAGCCTTATGGTGCCTTATTCCTTGGCAGATGCTGGTAGGGAGCCAGCCTGCAGGCACGCTGGGTGCTGTACATGCACCCAGGGAGCCTGACGGAGCAAATGCCAGGGCCATGGTGGCTCCTGTCCTTCCACAGTTCACAGCCCAGAAGTGAACGGCTCTTTCCCAAACTACTGGGCTGCCTGTGCCATCCTTTCCAAGAGAACCAGCAGCACTGAAATTTTGGGAAACAATGAAAGGCATCTTAAATCTCAGGCATGCCAGCAGCAGGTGTCTCAAGAGAGGCTGGCACACACAGCCTTCATGTGCCTCCATAGCCCATAGCAGGTTTGCGCTGCCACAGTTTGTGAGAGATGAAAGTTCATGGATGAAAAATCAACTGCCTGGTACCCATGTAGGCTTTTTACAGCCTACAAACCTAGAGAGCCAAATCTGATTCTCAGTTTCCATTTTCTTAAAATTCATAGATCCAGGAGAGACTGTATGTAGAAGTAAACTAGGAGCTGGTCAGGAAGTTGACAGATTTATAGGCTTACAAAAGCTCAAGAAGTCCAAAACCAGTCTTGTACTCAACGTATACATACACAAGTGCATGTGTGCATGTCCACACAGTTCCCAGAGTATACACTATTACCTTTTTCATCCTGTGGTAACAGTTACACTTCCTTGAAACCTGTGCTGGACTCAGAAGTATGGCGCAGACTACTCAGTAACAGGGAAGATTGATTTTACTCACAGTTTAACCTCACAAAAGGAATGTGTCCTAAATGGGCATAATCCAGTACCTTCCTTTTTATTAGTGACAACGCAGAGAAGGTACCTTTTACCAGATGACTAAAATTTTTATGCATGCGTATTTGTTTATGCTATTCTTCACAGGATGAACCTTTTCTAGCTTGTTGAGCTGAGATCCTGGGAAGGGGACCCCCATGCCGTTATGCCTTACACAAGCTTCTACAAGCATCTCCTGCACTCGCTGGAACCTTCTTGGTTTTGCTTGTGTTTCAAGACCAGAGCAAACACACCACTTCACCCCAGAAGAGTGGCAGTATTTCACTCCGCCAAGTTACACCAGCAGAAGCTCGGGCACTTTGCCACTCTGCTCACACCACAGTTCTTCTTTACACTTCATACACAGATTTTCAATCAAATTCCGTTCCCATTTGCTGAAGTCCAATATTCTGTCTTTGGCATTTCAAACTCATGCTTGTGAGAACAGAAACTATTTTCACTTGTAAATCAAAATGAAATGGATACATGGACATACAGAAATACTGACAAAATAAGCACCTGCTTACCTACATGACAAGAGGCAGCACAAGATCTAACATAGTCTTCTGAGACAGTAGCCTCCTGAACATTTTCCCTTTCCAAAAAATGAGAACAAGTGCATTTTTTTTATTCTAACCCAATCATTTTCAATTCTGGATATGTGGCAGTGTTATACTTGTGATTACTCTGCCAAACCATTCTCATATTTTCTGTGGTATGACTCAATGCAGCAACAGGACACTACAAACCAGAGCAGTGTGCAGCAGTACTGTCACCTCTCTCAGGTGTTCTGCCTTTGTATCAACGCCATCTTAGAGACTCACACAGCTTAGGTCCTTTCCACCCAGGGTTTTAAGTAGGTTCTTGCTAAGACAAACGCAAGACAGTTGCTTGGACAATGGGTACAGTGACTTCCAGACACAAGAGGCTCTTAAAATAAAACCCAAGGCGTATTACAAAAGCAGAAATTAACCCAAGAAAAAATGAAGTGTTCCAGGAGCTAGACGAGTTTTCTCAAGCCTCCTCAATCTGCGGAAGCAGTCTCCTTGTGAAAATATGCTAACAAGTTAGGAGCTTGTACCTGTTTAAGCAAATGACAGAATGCTGCGTCTGGTTGTTGAACAATGGAAACTCTCTGTTCCTATAAAGAAATAGAAAAATACACACTCTACTTAGTTTTTATGCAGTGAATTGAGCCTAAATTCAACACTATAAGGACCATAAGATATCCTTACATCTTATGTGTACACTTCAGTCAATGTCTTTTCCTCTCAGCTTTATTTCCCAAGGGTAACTTGAGACACATTAATTCAGATCCTCTGTCATGTTCAGCCTGCTTTGGGACCACCAAGGAGATGCTTAATCCCTAGGCCTGCCCTAATAAAAACTGGCAATGGCTGTAAAAACCTATCCATCAGGGAATGTAGATGAAGCACAGGACAATTCCAGACAGACTCTCTCCAACAGGAGATCTGTCAGGGCTGCTATATGCACAGTCTCTACTGCAGGAGAATCCCAAGAAACAACCATGAAAGTGGTAGCAAAGATGCACAGAAAGTGATGGAAGAAGAGTAAGAGCCTCCCACTAACCTCCCAGAATGACACTTCAAAACAGCTGAAGATATCAAGACAGGGAACTAGTCCAGTTTCCTCTTAAAACTGTTTTTCTTGCCTAACTTGTAGCGGAGGGTCTTTTCTCCACTTTATGTGGGATAAATAGTACACATTACCACAGACAATACTACCCCTTTTGTGACCTTCTTTAATCACAGAGAAATGTGTGGGCACTAAATGTAGTTAGCTTGCTGAAAGAGCCTCTGTATGCCCTGCTATACATTCTCTCTCCCTATGCAAAGCTTTTGATCAGAGCACACTGGGGAAAACACTACAGATGCAAGCAGCAGACAGACAATGAAGTCGCTGCCATCAGAGAGAAAGGGACCTGCTTGCCATGAGTGACCTTGAGGGTCCCCCAGGTATTACAGGGACAGCTGGGTAGGTACTGTCACCTATATTTAAGGCTGCAGCTCCTCATGTCCATAACACTTGTAATTTTGCTTATTTGAATTGTTCACAATTAATTCCCCATCTGCAATATCTGACTCAAGTTAATACTTTTGTTTGGGAGTTGGCTGTTTTAAAGCTTCAGCAAGAACAGGCCAGGCATTCCCAGGAACTAGAGTAGCAAAAAATACATGACTAATCCAAGTTAAAAAGAAGGACATTATTAATGATAGTAGGATGCAACTATGCAATTAATTATGCAATAATCATAACCCATACACACAAAGGGTGAGGCTAGAGAGCAGTTCAGGCTTTTCCTGTTTCCTGGACTCTCATTCTTTGACACTGAATTAGTCTCCTTGCCTGCACCATGTCACTGGCATGAGATTGTACTAACTACAGCTTTCCACCAGTTTGTCCAGTTAACATGCAGTAAGAACCGAAAGGTTTTACTGCCCTGAGGGAGGAAGGTTTCAGATGGTTTTGACAGCAAATAAATGAAAAACGACTGCTCCATCTTACTGCAGAGGCTGTTGGCAGCGTGTACCATTCAATTACAAGCAATAATTTGTTATGGTAAATGAGCTATGGGCAGCAAGGCTCCAGCCAGCATCAATTCCACCCCTCCACAGGATGAAATGTTAAAATAAGCTAATTAAATTTTCTGTGGCTCAGCAGAAAGATCAATGTTCTAGACAGCTGAGTGTTCAGCATACTGCATCCCAACAACCCTCTGATGTGTCACTAATGCAACGCAATGCCACATAGTCAGAACCAGAGGAGGTGGAAGCACATCTCTTGGGAGAGGAAAACATAGGAGACAGAGGCATTCAATAGGGACATTAACTGAAGGATGGACACACTTGCAGCATGTATGCCAGATGGTCAGATGGCACTTTTACCAAAACCAAACTTTGTTTTGTACTTTCATTGTCTATTCTGCCAGCATTGGACACGCATCCTAATAGTCTGAACTGAAACCTCAATTACTTCTCTGCTAAAGGTCTACTGAAATAAATGTGATTTTAGCCAGTAGCAGAATACAAAAATCACCAGATAATCAAAATACAAATTCCAGGAGTGGGCAGAAGTTTTACTGCCCTGGGGGAATTTGCTGGAGGCTCGCTGTAATCAGCATTTCCACCTCTTGCTGACCAAGAAGAAAAT
Source organism: Formicarius rufipectus (assembly GCA_013399695.1). Taxonomy (NCBI): domain Eukaryota; kingdom Metazoa; phylum Chordata; class Aves; order Passeriformes; family Formicariidae; genus Formicarius; species Formicarius rufipectus. The sequence goes on along the minus strand of VXAU01003993.1, from coordinate 95,899 downwards.
GGGTTGTTTCAAAGCTTCTTCTCGTAGAAAACAGAAGAGACACAGAGGCACCCACAGCTCTACATTCAAGGTAGATATCCAAAAAGCAAGAAGTTAACATTTAAGTGCCTTGTCAGAACCTGGCACAATGGGATTTCCCTCTTCTTGTAAGCATCTTCTAATAATCACAATGCAGAATGTGTTAGGAAGGGTTTCTTTTTGTTTGCCCAACCCCCTTCCTTGAGACAGAAAACCCTAAAGAACCTGTCCCAACAAGGCATTCACTGAAATGGGCAGTGTCTTTAAAAGAGCTTTGTGCCCTGATGAAGGCAAATGCTGATTTGTTGATGCCCTGGAGACAGGACAGCAGAGGATGGTGCCTTGGCTGCTCTAAGCATCACCTTTCACAAAGAACAGGGCACAAAACAGACAAGTTATTTTCACTCCTAATGGAAACCTGTCATTAATAGACTCCTCAATGTTGAATACAGAAACCTATGTCAGGACATGCAAGCTTATCACAGTGAGGAAAACTTGAAGTCTTGTTCACGAACACCGGCTGGTAGGTACATTTAGCACACATTTCCTTTCACTCAAGTACATTGTACAACTGCTCTGTTGATGAAGACTGACTCAGGTCTGGTCAGCTCTAGGCTGGATGCATTGTGACTTGGCACCAAATGGTCAGGGAAACCTGTTTATTTTGGCTCTGCCACTTGCCTGTGGATCAAGCATGTCTCCAACTGTCTATATGGGATTGAATTTCCTTCTTTTTTGGTAAACACTTGGATATCTAGTCATAAAAACTGATAGAAAAAGCATAATGTGCACATGCATACATATGCACAGCAGAGGACTGAGGGTCTCTTTAATGCACAAGATATTTGTAATTATTCTTTGCTAATGTGCATCTACTCCAGCTTCTCCTCTTATTAAATGTTCAAAAACATCTGGATTGACAGATTTACACATTGCATTCAATTAAAAAATGTTTCTGTCTTTCAAAGGAACTACTTCTCTCTCTTTCATTGGATATGTTCAAAGACTCCTCTGTGACCTATCCAACAGCACATCTATTCGGCACAGTTATCCGTAATGAAAATCCTAAAGACTAAGTGCATATGTGTCCTAAGCAGTTCCACTTGTTCCCCTCAGAAAGGAGCTGTTATCCTCAGGGTTCAGCCCATCCATCCAAGGCCCTGATTCTGCCTTGCAGAGATATATCAGCTTCACCATGCTGACTGCAGAAATAGATATTTAAGATTATAAACTTTTCAGTCTGGGAGCTTGTCTTTTGCTACGTATACCCCCAGAGCAACATGAGTGCAATGATAAAAGCCTAAACTGCCACAAACTAATTTTAAGCATTTAGCATGTTGCCCAACAGTGCTGCAAATGGATGCGACCCATCCGAACAAACCTTTCATAGAATCAGCTGGGATGGAAGAGACCTCCAAGATCATCAAGTCCAACCCTTGATCCAACAATATTGTGATTACCAGATCATGGCACTGATGCCACATCCAGGGACAGTGAATCTACCACCTCTCTGGGCCAGCCATTCCAATGCCTGATCACTCTCTCTGTAAAGAATTTCTTTCTACTACCCAACCTAAACCTCTCCTGGCAGAGCTTAAGGCTGTGCCTTCTTGTCCCACTGCTGATTGCCAGTGAGAAGAGACCAACTCCCACCTGTCTATAACCTGCTTTCAGGGAGGTGTAGTGAGTGATGAGGTCAGCCCTGAGCCTCCTCTTCCCCAGACTAAACAACCCCAGCTCCCTCAACCTCTCCTCATAGGACTTGTGTTCAAGTCCCTTCACCAGCTTTGTTGCTCTCCTCTGGACCTGTTCCAGCACCCCAAGGTATTTCCTGAACTTAGGGGCCCAGAACTGAACACAACACTCAAGGTGTGGTGTCACCAGCGCTGAATACAGGGGAAGGATCACTTCCCTGGTCCTGCTGGGCACACTATTTTTGATACAGGCCAGGATCCCAGCGGCCTTCTTGGCCATCTGGGCACACGCTGGCTCACATTCAGCTTCCTGTTAATCCAAACCCACAGGTCCACACAGCTCCTTCTTTTACACTACGCTCCTCCTCCCTCCCACTTTCGATTCACCCCATGCCTTCCCCATGGCAGCAGAAGCTTAAAATAAGACAAACATTTTTCAAAAGGATGCAAAGAAAGATGATTTGGTATCTGGAGGGCAGAATTCACTACACATTAATTATTACTCAGTTTCCAAAGTGCTAGGGAATGAAGTCAAATATATCTGAATTTCAGCTGGTGTTGATGTAGACAGTAAATGTTTTTAAAGCACTGCAGCTAAAGGAGGCAATTGAGAAGCCAGGTCATGCTGCTATAAATTCCTGGCCATAAGCAGAAGTCAGCTGCTTACCCTGGTTGTAGATGTAGCTCTGAGATTCAGAAAGGACTGCAGTAGATCATGCCTCAACTTTGGAATCAAGAGTGCAGAGCCAGAAGGACTGAGAAAAGCCTGTACTGAAATTTTCAGCACCAGTTTGAGTGGGCTTTCGGCAGCACACAACTCTTCTCACTCCTGGAACCTACCTGTCCCTGAAAGCTGGCTTAGCAGTACTCTTAGGACCAAACTGATTGAGAAAAAGTTTTAATGCTGCAAAAAACAAGCAGTGCTCACCTTACTATCACAATTCTACTTATTCTAAAAACTATTAGACTGCTTCTGTGTTAAAATGACAGGATTACTCCTGACATTTCCTAATTCCCATAGGTTGTCTGGTGACTACAAAATCTCCATCAAATTTTTCAGTTGGTTAAAAGAAATTTTTAAAACTCTTGAAGAGAAGTCTATTCATGGGGAAAAGCACCTTGGCACTGCTACTACCAATCTAAGCAGCTCACAGCTGTGAACATAGAGGAGGCAAAGTCTGGCTTGGTTATGACTGTGAGGAGGAAATGGGGAAGATGAAAAGCTCTCTCAGCATCCTGGGTAACTGGAGCCTGAAATACGCGGCAGACAGGAGACACTGTTCAATCATTTATGGAAATCAAGGTTAGTAGTGTCAGCACACTTGGCTTGAGAGGAAGTAGTTTCCTCATCCTCTTGGCAAAGAAGTAACTCGGCTGCATTAGTGGCTGCCAGTAAGGAACAATTAAAGAAAGGACAAGGAAAGCAAAAGAAAAAACAAATATGTCAATATTTTCACAGCCTGCATACAGCAGCCCAGCTAGGACCCTAAAGGGGTTTGTTTCAGGAACCTCAGAGACAGAGACAATGTCTACATTTGATAAAAATACATGGTGTCTGGGTTTTACAAGTGATGCCTCTAATAGTTTACCTGACTTTCTAACTAGTAGGGAAAGAAATTGTTCTGATGACAATTCCTGCTGAGGACATCTGAGGCATTTTGTCATGTTTACTGGCACAGATGTGTCATTAACATTCCACTTCTCTTAACCAAAACTTAGTTCCTTTGCAGCTGCTCACTGAAGACAGGCCTGCGGGCTGTTTTCCTGTTCTTGTCAAGGAATACATACTGCTTGAAAGGTGTACCACCTGCTATTTTATATCTATAATTTATTATGTAATGAGTTCCTATAAATTCTTACAATAGCTTAAGAGACTTGCAAAATGAATTGCTGGCCTACTTTTTTTCCCCTCAGTTTATCTGCAAAACAGTCACTGAGTTCCCCCTGTCACCCCCTTTGGCTGCAGTTCTGGCTGCTCCCTCCCTAGATGAATCTGTCCTCCTGGAGAAAGGCTATCATAAGGCTCTCACTGCTAATGGAGATGCTGACATAGCAATCTAACTTAGTTTTTGCATTTGCTTTAGGAGGCCTCATCTATTTCAGACACCCATTAAAAAGTTGTACTGACACAAGCCATATCTTCTCATGCTGGAGAGGAAAAGCTTATTAGAGACTCCTTTCCAGATAGGGACTGCCTGATACAGTCATTTAATTAAACAGCAACCAGCAACCCTGCAAGTTGGCATCTAAAAGAAAATATTTATTTAAGATCTGGGATTGAGAAATCTTCCACATATCAGGGACATACCATCTTCACCTCAGTATCACACAGTAGAAGACATATTTCCACACTTTGGTCCAGCACCACACACAAGAGCTCCCATAGGAAGTTGGAGACTTTTCCATTTGGGACATTGCTTTACATTCCCCTTGCCTCTTGGGGCCAAGACATTGATAAACAGTACTAATAAGTTTTAGGAAGCTATTGTGATTTCTTTTTTAGTTAGTGTTTGTTTGTTGTTGTTTAATTTTTTAAGGTGAAGAGCAGAAAAAAGAAAACAAATTTACTTCAGAATAAAGGTACTGTACTACATGCATTTTATTAAACACAGCATTTAATCTGTCTCTGGACTAACAACACTTCCTAAAACAACCCCTAGCCGTAAGTAGGTTCATGGATACAAACTGAAGAATGTATGTTGAAATCAGATTGTTCCCAGCCAGAGCTCTTGCAGTGGATAAAGCCAGGATGTGCCAAGATTGCAGAGGGCTTTCTGCCTTAGTTGTGAGGGACAGACACCATCAACAACTAAAATCAGCCATTGCCTTTCATCTCCTTACAAAAGCCTTGACAGCCAAGCTGTTGCAAATTAACAAGTACAGGAGCCTTTTCCTCAGTCACCACAGTAATTCAGAGGGAGGAGAGAAAGAAAGCACAAGGCCTGAGGAGCTGGGACAAAGTGACAGGACAAAGCATCACAATGAGACTGACAGCTGGCCAGAGCCACTTCAGCTTTGCTAAGCACGGATTTAGAGAAGCTCCGCATCTGGGTTAGCCTGGCATGAGCACTCAGCACAGACTGCCCTCAGGTCCATGCTGCCTATACTGCCACTCCAGGGACACACAGTCCAGCAGTAGCGAGGGCATTTTCTCAGCTGCTGTTGTTGAGCCATATCCTGCTGGAATGGTAGGACATATGCTGCAGAGGGAAAGTGAAAGCAGGCTGCTTCATGCTGAGTGCATTGCTGCTCTGGCTTCTAGGCTCTCCGGTCTAAAGCTAAAGGCGAGTTGTTTCCTCTCCCTACAGAATCCAGGACTGAAACACATGTATCATGGTACAGCCCATACATGGGGTGGAGAATAGACAAGGTAGCTGCAACAATCACCTTCCAAAGGACTGCACAGGAGCCTTTCACCATTACTGAGGGAGCTGGGGGGAGCCTTCTGCCACTAAGAAATTAAGGACTTATGAGATGGGGTTAAAACAAGAGATGCTGCACTGGCATGGCTTCATCTTCTTGCTTGAGGATCCTTTTCTGACACACCAGTTCTCTTCATTCTGAAGATTTTCCTGTGATATACCAGGCAGACAGAAATTTCCTCAGTACAACAAATAGCCTAGAGTTAACCTGGTATATGAGAAGGAGAGGTGTGAAGGAAATGCAAAGTAAGATGAAATAAAAATACATCACTTTTTTGCCTCAGGATGGGTTTACTTTTCTTGTCAATGTGATATGATACAATTTAAGGGTGTCAATAAAACTTCTGAAGATGATCTTGATGAAAAAGTAATAAAATCCCCATGACAGATTTGTAGACTGTGGATAACAGCAGGTTGTTGTTGTTGACTGGACTTCGTGAACGAAGATCTTGGGATAAAGCCTGCGCAATGGATTTTTTAAGTGAGGCGCAGTGTGCGTGGAACTGGCCCCACTCCCTTTACTCCTGAGGTTCATCTTGCCACGGCCGAGCAGCTCGGACAGCGACAGCGAGTTCCTCCAGGATTCGAACCGGCGTCCTCAGAGGAGGAGCCGGCTCCACAGGCGGGGGCCTATGCCACTCGGCCAACGCCCGCCGCCTCTCAAGTGTAACATACAAACAGAAAAGCAATAATGTCAGGCTGTTGAGCAATCCTGGGAGCCCACGTGGGTCAGAGCACCAGGGGAAGACCTCGCCTTGTCCTCTCTCCCACCGAATGACACAAACGTGGCACTGCAGCCACACCTGTAAAACAGCAGGTTACTGCCTAAGACAGGGACAAACTAAGGTCTCTCAGCTGCTGCCTCTTATAAGGTCAAACATATATTCCCAGCACTACCCTGGTGTAACTACAGTGTGCAGCTCTATAATTCTGCAGTAACCAGTCTGCCTTTTCCCAGTGTGCCTGATACAACAAACTACATGATTCCAGAAGAGCAACAGTTCAGGATGCAGGACTGCTTTGGGGAAGCCACATTATTCTATGGCTAGTCCACAGGTTTCTGCAATCAGCTGGCTGTATATTTTCTCTGATTTTGAGTGCTCTGAAGTTAACTTTGAGGATTGGAGAGCAGGTTGTGCAAGCTGTGTGGTACCCATGGAAACTGAGCTTAAGCTGCAGTTTTACATTAGTATGGATGTATTAGAGATAACAAGGTCCAAAGCACCTTATTAAATAGGGTGGGGACACAGAAGACATTGGCTAGAACACACCTTCAAAGGCACAGTTTCAATGTTGTGCCATATGCACCACCAGAGACATCCAAGATAAATACAAACGGCACAAAAACACTGCTTAAAGACCTCCACCTGGGAGCTAACACGACAAGAGATGCAGTTCATGTTAGCTGGAGATTCCAGCTTTTTGGAAGAAATTTTAGTACCATACTTTGTGTTTCTGCTTCCTCCTTCTGCCCAGTATAGAGTTCTCCAGCCAAGCAGTGATGTGGCAGTGCTGACCACATCACACAGTACATTACAGAAGTATTACTGGCACTATTTTGGAATGAACCACATCACTTTGCTCAGGATCATACCAACAGGCCCATTTCACACACATTCCATTATGCACTTCCTAAGCAGAACAAAAAATTGCAGACCAAAAGCTCCCAGAGGATTTAAACCTTTTATCTCTTAAATCACCTCTAAATTGCTTATCTCCATTAGCAATCTGGAATGCACAAGTTACCTGCCACAAGGTAAAGGGGAATTAAGTAAAGCAAAGTCTTTAGGTACCTGACAAGGGGCAGCCTTTTGTTTGCTTTGCTGGGGATTTTTGAGACATCTTCTGCTGTCATTTCCCTCAGGGCTGCCTGCAGTCCTGCACTCTGGAGTCCCTAAAGATGCCCACTTCCACTACCAGCATGTCCTAGTTAAATCCAGCATATTGCATCGCTTTATTTTCTGCTCAACCACAGTCAGTGCACATAAAAGCTGACTGTCTTTCCCAGGCCGGGGACTGTTAACTACACCTGCTGTTAAACTCCTCTTAGCATGCATCCTGCTTTGTGGAAAAACTAAGAGCCTGCTGATGACTTATGTAAAGGAGCAATGCTCCATGCTAGAGAAAATATGATACCAGATCAGCCAGGAAGAGACATTTTCACTGCAAAACAGGATCACCAGCAGTCACATAAGCAGCCTCAGAACACAGGATGGTTGGCAACAGCACACTCCCATCCAGCCTTGCCCCTTCAGTGTTTTCCTTTCATTCCACTGTCCACATGTCTTCTCCTTCATCCTTGCTAAACTCCTAAGAGCAGCAAACTCAACATTTGCATTTGGTAAGAAATACCAATTCCACAGAAAGATGAGTGATGCTTATGGGACATAGGTCCCACAAGTGCCACAGTCATCTGGTCCCCAGAGGTGTGACAATAGGAAAACTGTCCAAATAGACTGACATATGTTAGCAATGAAGTTCCTAAGAGCCTCAGCCCCTGGATTCCCTAAAAAATCCAAGAAAACTCCCCAAACCTCAAGCACTTTTATATTTAATAATGAAACGAGGAAAACATTGGCAAAACCACTTCTCCTGCTGTCCTAGTTCCATGAAATCCCTTGTCTGTTTGCAGTAGATGACAGGTGGGTTCTGCTGATAAGAATTCAGACACAGCTATCTTGCTATAGGCAGGCAACAAATTTGTAAATGAAGTGTTGGGATTGGGCAATGGGAGCCATAAAACAGAATTTCAAGCTCCAAAACAGGCTGTGGGTGCTTCCTAAGAGGCTGTCAATGCCAGACTCCAATCTTCTCTACAAAATGGATGTCTAAAAAATTTGTAGTCACAATGTTTGGAACATTAGACTTAGCAAGTCAGTCATCCTCCATTTTTACAATTTGTAAGGAGTCTGGAGATCAATTCACAGCAGAAATCTCTGACCTCTCCATATCCCTGGTACCCCATGAACACCCTCTGCCCAGCTCATTTACCCTGCACAGGCTTTGGGGGATGAATTCCCACACAGCCTCCTGCAACTGCCCACATCTTCAGCCAGGCTCACTGCTTACCAGCACCAACTTAAGCATCTCCAGAACATGAAGGCACACAGGATCAGCCTCACAGCTCAAAGCAGCCACGGTGCTTTCCAGCTATGTTTGGGGTTTGTGGGCACTTGCAAGTGCATCCTGTCATTAATCTATTCTGTCTGTCTCACCTAACAAGAAATCCTACTTAATTTTCAGGACTCCTTCTATAAAGGATGTGGGCAGCAGGGCTGGAACAAAACAATGTGCCCATAAATAAAGCTGATGACACAAGTCTTACTGCTACCCACTTGATCATAAACTTGTATTCTTCACCTCATTTTTTATTAATTTGATGATTCTTTTGCTTCTAAAAACTGTGGACTGTCCTTGTCCACATGCTGGGTACACAGTCAGCTACTGGAGTGGCCTCATTACACTGTGAGGTCCCTTTCAGCCCCAGCAGCAGCAGAATCCCAGGCTGATTCAGCACCCCACAGCGTGAGCTGATAAACCTTGCTGAAAGATGAGGGATTTCAGCTGGGCCGAGGGGCCAGGCAAGGCAGTTGTGCTGCTTCTGAAACCTGAGTTAGTGTTTTCTTACTGGGCTGCACTGAACCAGGTGGGAATCCCCTGGGAAGATCAGAACTGCTTGGCACAGCGCTGCGCTGATCACCGACATCCAGAGTTGGCAGAGATCATCTTGCCAGGCCCCACACAGTTTCTGAAATGTTTTCTCCATCCAAGCTCAGGATATTAAAAAAGAAAATAAATACTCCCACTGAATATTTCAGACTAGGCCAAATGAAATGTTTCAACTGTGTTTTACTTGGGGTTTTTGAGTTTTCCTTCAGAAATTCAAGCTATTCCAAACTGAATGAATTTTTTCTTCCATTTTCAAGATATGTAAAAAAGGCATTTTAAAATCAGAAAAGGGGGGAAAAATTTTTCAAGGAGTTTTTGAAACCAGATCTTTCCCAGAAAAAGTTCATCTTATGAATAGATTTTTTTTTTCTGTTTAAAAAAAGGTGTTTGAGTAGAAAAACTCCATTAATCCCAATTTCATACTTCAGCATCAACTCCAAACCTAACTCTGGGAAACAAGACCTTTGTTACTGTCTCCAGAGATAAGACAGAATAAACTGACTTGCTTTCATCTGGGAGAACAATTTGCTGTAAAGACTCTCCCCCATAATGTATATATCCCAACCACTTGTTTATCTGAAAAGTATGTATTTCCTGTGATCCCAAATGTTCTATATTTAACAGCTTAAGCAATAAGTCATAAAAGCCAAATTCGGCAAACTATATGTTATTAAGAAATAAGGATCCAGATGGCTAGCTGAGGTTAAGCTGAGGCCAGTGTGCCCATAAAGAATACACACTTCTGTGTCCTTAGTAAAGTTTAGGGGTTTAGTAAAAACAGGATTGTTTTCCTTTTAGAGCACTCATTTCAGATAATTTTTTTTACTTTAATAAAATAACCTTCATCTTTCACAAAGTTTAAAATAATTAGAAGTTGCCAGGAGTGGGAGTTCACTATATTGTGGGTTCAGGAGGAAAAACCCACAAAACCCAGGTTTTGTTGTTCTTTCCACATACTTTAAAAATAATGCAAACTTGTAACTACATCTGTTGCAAACCAGAAGCCGTGTTGAGGCTTCTGCAGCAGCTTGAAGGTCTAGAAACCCTATTGAAATGAGTCCTGCCTCCTCTTTCACAGCCATCTGCTCCATTCAGCTGAGCCTGTGACAGCAGCTGCCTGTAGCTGCAGAGGATGTGACAACTTTCACGGCTTCACAAAGCTCAGGTGGCCTATTTTGGGTGCTGAAGTCTGTGCTTCCCAGCTACTGTGGGTAACTCGCATCAGATGAGGCAGGAATTATCATTGCCTGTGACTGCCCATCATCCTGCCACTAACCTCACATTGTACTTGGCTTTTAGACCAGGAATCTGTAAATCCTAAGACAACTCTTGGCACATTATGGAGGTTTCGAGCATCAGGCAACATGTGGTTAATGTGAAGGGCCTTGGTTCCAGCAATAAGTTTCAGATGAGCTGGGGAGCACTGATCTACTGAGATTTCACCACTTCCAGGGTGAAGCCCTGCACCTCTGCACAGGTTTTGCCCCGCAGACATCCAAAGGCAGGTAGGTGTCTGTGGCACAAGGATTCAGCGAGGCCTGCCTCATATCCTGTTTGATACTGACGATTCACAACACTGGACTAATTAAGAGTTAATAACATTGTGATATGAGACTAGTGCAAGATGAAGAAGTGAAATAGAAACCAGAGGAAGTTCAAAGAGTCTTGGTGCACTCTCAAATCCCTATGGCAATATCCCTTTTCCTCCTCTGAAAATCCTGGTGTCAGAGACTGGACAAAAGGAGACAAACACATCATGAACATTAACAGTCAGCAACACAGGAGGTGCAGATTATACTGCTGGCCAAAATGTTCACAGTTCCTCTTCTCAATTTTCTATTACCCCATCTCTGATAATTCCCTTTATTTATGAGCAGTTCAAAAGCATATTCCATTAATTGGCTAATGATTAAGGAAGCAGGTAGTGCTAAGGAGACGAGAAACCATGGCATAACACAGTAAAAAGCATTAGGATGCCATATTTCCTCCCTCAAAAAGAACTGTATGGTGCATCTAAAAACACTTAGCAAGTGGCAAGACAATCAGAAAAGCTGGGCAAATACAGATCTATATCTTCTTGAAACTAAATCCCTATAAAGAAAATAATTATACTCTCTGTGCACCACATGCTTCTGATTGTATCAAAATGCACTAAAATGACAATGTTTCACCCTACACTGACCAGTCTCAGGAACTGATTTATAGTCTGAAAGCTGTACTTTCACTTGCTGGAAACTACAATAAGTACCAAGCTGCACTGGTTAGTCACAGTGCCATGCTTTCTCCAACAAAAGACAACACTGATGGCAACATTTTTATGAAGACAGAATAAGTCAAAAAAGTGTTTTGACCTCAGGATTACAGATTCTATAGACCATAGGAATGCCAATAACAACAAACACCTGCTGGAACAATTTTAAAACAAGTATTTTTTTCCCTAATTTGCATAGCAAACTTGCCTTTTTTTTAGAGAGTAGCATGTAAAACTTGGGAAGCTTTCAAAGCAGAAACTCATTACTCAGAAGCACATAATAGCTTACTTAACACACTATGCTTTGCTATAGAAATACCTTAATAAAGATTTAAAAAAGTGACTGAAAACCAAAGGTTACTGACCCTTTTGACCACAAGGGCTGCAGCCTTCTATAACAAAGGATTTGGGGTACTTTAGCACAATGAGACCTCATGTGAAATGAGCCACACATTGTATGGGATGTCTTAAAGAAAACTTAGTTATACTGAGACTAGCACTTCTGCCCACCTGGCAGATAGTTTTCTTTACATTCCCAATCCACTTCCAGTTCACCCATTTGAAAATGGATTCCAAGATCTGGAGACATTATGCAGCAATAGAAAGCTGTTTAAAAGGACTTGTGTACATCAATAAAAAACACAATAAGGAGATTTTGATTTCTGCAGTGATGCACCTGCTAACAAAATTTATACTTTCTATTTTGAGCCTACTGCAATTTAAAACCCCACTCTATATCTCAAAAATTATTTCAATACCAGATCTCCTTAAAAGATGATGATGATGAGTCATACTCTTCGGGGATACAACATGATGCCAGAAGTAATGGTCTTACTTTCAACTCCAGAATCATGTTCTGCCCATTAATTCACATGCAGGAGGAAGTAACAACTCTGAGAAAATGATTTTCCTTTCAACCACATGGCCTGAAAGACTTCAATTTTTCAGCAGACTGCTTTTGAGTTCTGTATCCCATGGTTCTGTCAGCTCTAAACTGCTGGAGCAAGTCTAGAGGAGGGACACCAAGCTGATTGGAGGGATGGAGCACCACTCCTGAGAGGAAGGGCTGAGAGAATTGGGATTGTTCAGCCTGAAAAAAAGAAGGTTTCAGGATGACCTAAATGAGGCCTTCCAGTACTGAAACAGAGCCTACAAGAAAGATGGAGAGGGATTATTTAAAAGAGGACGGAGTGACAGGATAAGGTGGAATGGCTTCACACTGACAGAGAGTGAGTTTAGATTAGATACCAGGAAAAAATTCTTTACTGTGAGGGTGGTGAGGCCCTGGAACATGTTGTCCAGAGAAGCTCTGAATGTTCCATCCCTAGAGATGTTCAAGGCCAGGTTAGACAAAGCCCTGAGCAACCTGCTGTAATGAAAGGCAGGCTGGAACTACATGACAGTTTAAGGTCCCTTCCAACCCAAGTGATTTTGTGGTTCTACAATACTAATCATCAGAACAAGCACCAACAACCTTGTAGTATCTGATTCTACTTACCTCTAGTTTATACTCAGGTGCCAAGTACATCCTTAACACATCCAGGCTGTGGCTGACAGAGGGACACCTTATAGCAGGCAGTGCCCATACTGAGAAAAGGTGTTGGTCCTTGAATAGTTTAAGCCCCATACAGACAAACAGAAGAGAGAAAATGCCAGTTCTTACTACGTACCTGTATTTATAAATCAGTCTCTCTGAAATAAACAAAAAACTTGTCCAGTGCAGAGTATGTTGATAAGTAAGTTATACAAAAGGAAAGTTACCTATCTTGGGTCTTCCATAACCTGTCTCCTATTCCCCAGCAGTTCTACTATCACCTGCTCCCTGTCTCTGATTTTTGAGGATAAAATGTGGAATCATTTTCAAAAATATTTAAGAACTGTGTTGTACTATGCTATTGTATATTATCCATTTTTAAAAAAATATTATTAATTGAGGCCAAGAAAGATAAAATGCCTTGCCTGAAAACATGTATAGGCTCTATATAGTACATCAGAGAAGTACATACAAGATTTTTGGAGTTTCAATCCAGGCTCTAGTGACAGAATCTCTGACCTTGCTTAGATAAGAGCAGCAGTCTTTATATGCAGTAAACAAATCACATGGGCCATAGGCCTGAAGTTTATCTTAAGCTCCTTTAAAAGAACCACTCATTATTCAAAGGAAAACGTGTGACCTTTGGTGACATCTCTCTGGAAAGAGCTTTCGTGTCTGCTGCTCTGAGAAGATTAGAAGACACCGTATTTCGGATGCAAACTAAGAAATCCCAGTGCTACGCTGCTTCTTATTCTCAGGCATTTAGATTTCTCTGTGTTTTGTAGGAATTGGAGAAATACATGACAACAGGAAATGAGCAATGGAGTAGCAGGGAGCTTTGTCTGCCCACCGCCCTTGCGCCCCCACTTTCATCTTGCTGGTAGAAGTCCCACTCTGCTCCTTTTGGGTGCCGAAGGGCACTCTCCAGCTCCATATTTCTCAGAAAAAAGTTGCCTGGAGATTGAAGGAGGCAACGGCCAGACTGGAGCTGTGCAACAAATGAAAACCTTATTCAGCTACCTCTTACAAATGGACATCCACTCCTTATTCCACACTTCCTTCTGGATACACACTAGGGCATTTTGGTGAACACCAGCTTCTCCACCAAAAAGAAAGCACACCTACCTCCGCACCGGACTGGCCATGGCATGGTATATTTTCACTCTCCAGCTGGATGAGGACCCAACTGAGTAAGGAAGGAGAATATGATCTCAAAGAAGAAACTAGTTTAGGTAGACCTCACCATTTGGTCATCAGTGCAGTATTCATTTATGACAGCAGAACTGTCAGTACTCTTGAAAACTATAAGGTACCTGAACTGAGCCCTCTTGCGGTAAATCAGACAGTATGGGCCTTTATTAAGGTTTCACCCCTTCAAAGCTCTTCTATCCACATGTTTAGTGCCAATTTTCTCATAGCCTGAGAGCTGGCCTATTTCCCAGAAAACATATGCCATGTGAAGTAACTCACCCCAAACTGCTACAAACCAATTAAAATGGTTTTCAAAATTAATTGCCTCTTGGCTAAACATATTTTTGTGAAACTGTGTTTTGCTCTCCTTATTGACTGTCACAGTCTTTTATGCCCTTGCAACACTCCAGTCATAGGGGCATTAACCCAAAATTACTTGAGTATCTACAGGCTTGCTCCTGTGGCCAAAGAGCCCAGAGATGAGGGCTGCAGACTGTGCTACATCCCAGCTTAATGACTGAAACAGTGGGAGATAGGAATTAAGACTGAGACAAAGAAGTTCAAAGGTTTTCTCCCAGCAAAGGGCAGTTCAGCTTACAAAGGCAGAACTACTGCAACATGGTGCCCTTCAATCACGGGGGGAAAAAAGGTATATGAGAGGAGAAGCTGCCACTGAAATAACACTATTAAAATGTGTGTCTGAATTCTGTAGAGACATATGGTGTCCCAGTCACAGACTCCACCAGAAGTAAATACAGACACAGCACATCCTTAGTAAGTGTGACAGTGGGGTCATAAAATCTGGGAAACAGAAGACTGAATGAATCCTCTGTAACCCCGTATATGTGCTCCATGTCACGAAATAAATAACCGAGTTGTTTTAATTAGGCTATATCCTCCTGCTGTCACATAATCACTACTTGAAACTGCACTGCTGGGGTAATTTTGCAGTATTTTGGTATCTCAACGGCTCACTCTGCAAAGTTAGCAAGGGTACAATTCGGATGGAGACAGGAGACAACATCATTTAGTCATAGTGTCACCAGTAACAGCTTGAAGAGATGAAGATGATTTACCCAACTAGCCCAAAACCTTGAGGAGTGCAGAAAAAACAAGATATGCTGAAAAAAAGACCAAGTGCATTCTTGAAATGAAAATAACTGTTTAAAGCACGAAAATACTGCTACAAAACAGTTTCCTGTATTTATGTGTGCACTTGTAATAAATTTTCTTCATCTATTTTCACTTGTTAACAACCAGTGAAGAAACAATCTCACCAACTTTACTACACAAGGCTGTTTTATTGCTAAGAGACTAGTGGGTGGTTATATGCCTTGAGGGGTTGGAAAAGGGAACCTATTCTTTTGGAAAAACTGCATGTCATGAATTACTTGTCCCCGTCTTGTTACTCCTAAGAAAAATAAGGTAACTGGTTAAAATAAACAAAAACCCAACCCTAGTCTTGCTGCTTACAGAAAAAAAATCGTAATTTCTAACATGTTCTGAAATCCAGGAGCATGAACAAGGAAGCTAAAAGCCATCCCCAAAACCTTTGCACCATTTGCACACTGCTAATGAACCTTACTTTCTTTATACCACACACATGTACTCAGTGGAGGAATATATGTAGCAATTTATGCCACTGGGATTTCCACCACTGGCATTTCCATTGACGGAAAAAGTAAATAACATGGAGAAAGAAACTACACTGTAGGAAACCGTTCCCTAATTTTGAGAGCACGTGCTTTAATGTACTGTTTGTAACCAGGCAATGAAACCACATAAATCTGTCTGAATAGAGAAAGGAAAGCATTTCAAAGTAAATTTACTTTTTAAGGTTGACCTCACACAACTGTATGTGTTGCTAGTAAACCTCTAGTTAGTAACTATTTATTTTAAACCGCTTTTTTGGTGTTTTCCCCTCACCATTCTCAGCCCTAAACATTCAGCTAAGTCCATCACAATTACTTTTTAAGTGCTCAATACAATGTAGATATATGAATTATGTTCATTTGCATAAGCATAGCACACACCTAAACACCCCCACTACATCTTATCCAGCAACGTATGGGATGTCATTATACCAATTTATTCTTCTGAAGATGATCAACTAAGAAATAAGATACCCACAGCAAAATGTTGAGAGTTTGCCAGACCTAAGGGTTTTATCACAGTACTATCCATGGCAATCATAAGCATTTTAGAGAAAATAGCAAATTGGGAACTGAAGCAAGTCAAAGCTCTCCCACCTCAATGTAAGTGAATAAGCAGAGGGTGAATTTTAGCAGTTACTATTAAACAATAAATTGTCGCATCCTGCCAACATTATTAATGTCACTTTTCAGCATAATGCCAGCCCCTGGCAAAAGACTCTGAGGTGACAATTCCAATTACCTTTCCTCGTCTTTATCTCACAGGCCACCTATTAAAAAATGCATGTTTACTCTGTCTTCTCCCTGAACAAGACTGACTGCAGTGGAAATGATGCAATAGTCTAAGTCAAGTATGTCAACTCCAGTTTGTACAAGTCACTCTGCATGTTGTTTGAGCTGGCACCTGACTCACCTTCCCCCCTAGCTCCTGGGCTAAGCTGCCTTATGCCCTGCAGACAGGCTGCCTTTCCTCCCCTTAGCAGTAGAAGGTAACACCAAGAGCCACTGTCCTCACCCACAAACCTAAGCAGAAAAATCACCCTCCAGCAAGAGCAGCCCTTCTCATGTCAGTACCTAAATTAGCCCAGTGCACTCTTCACTGATCAAAGCAGCTCCCTGGGGGCCCAATCCAAAGCTCAATGAAGTTGATGAAAGTTTTTATTTGGGTTTCAGCAGACTTTGAACCATGTTCTCTTGATATACTTCTCACAAGAAACACATGGGGAAGAGGAGGAGAATCTGTACTAATATAATCCTGTGTTACCCTGCCCTTAAAGAAAGGTTGATCAGAAGGATCAGTCTGTTACATCAGGAGTGTCCAGGACCCGAGAGGTGGTTTCAGGAGTCCATCACAAGCCGATTTTACAGCTGTGGTGCATAGCACAATGACAACTACCAGCTGAAAAGACAAAAGGGTAATGTGGACATGTTCTCAGCAGAAGCTTGTGTCTGCCTCTTGGATGCAGTCATGCACAGAGGCAGTTGAGTATTTACTGCGTGGACACACTTTCAGTTTGTATCCCTCTCCCAGGAAGCATATTCTCTCCCAAAAGGGAACTCACATGTAAAAGCTGACTCCACACAGTACGTGTGACACATAGTTGCATAACAAATAGGTCTCACATAGCATCAAAATCTCTATAGACCTAACAGGCAGATAGGCTGAAGATGGACGTGATCCCAGAATGAAGGAAACTTCAGCATTTCTTGGACATATAACAAAGAAAGTGCACATTTAAATATCCATAGCCCCTTAACACATGTATGGGTCAAATGGCACAGGTTTTGCTTGCAGACAAGCCTACAACAACTGTCTGCACACAAACACATACACAGATTCACCCCATGCCACAGTAAGATTTGATGATTCAAGAAAGATGACAATCAGCAGGAAGATGAAACAATGCTTAAAGTGATGAGATCAATTGTTATATCTTAGCTCTCTGACCAAGAGCAGAGAAAATAGGGAGTTCATTGCCTTGAGTCCAGGAGCATTTTTCTTTTTCTAGCCTTCAGTATCAACAGCTGGGTCTTTACTGGGCCAGGAAACAAGTAAATCCAGGTTCTCTGATAACTCCGTCTCAATACAATCGAATAGGACTTGGGTGCCCACAGGAGTTTCATGTAACGTAAGCACAACACACAATGAACCTCTGGCCCTAAAAGCAAGTTCGCATATGATGATGAAGCAGTTAAAATGTCCACTTTTAGCATTTTAAATATCACAATAAAAGCATTTGCCATTTGTGCTTTTAGAAACAATTGCTAGTCTGGTGTCCTGCCATGCTACAGGCCTGCTGCAAAAAACCAAAGTGCTGTCACTTAGCTTTCTGCACTGACCCACACACAACACATTCTCACAGCAATGCCTTCAAACGTACGAATCCGCTGGGAAGACTGGAATCCTTTTGCAAGATCTAGGTCTACTCCTGACAAGTGACTGACCCAGTCACTCCATTTTCAAGTGAATATAGGATATGTACAGGCTTTAGATAGCTACCTAAAGTATATACATTTGTATAGCTTTCTCAGAGCCTTCAGATAGATGAAGATTTGGGGGGTTTTCCACAACTTTTTAGGTAAGGAAAAGTAATGTAGTCAGGTGTAAGAGCAGGAATTAAATTACTCATCCTAAATTACAGAGCAATCAATGAAAGATCTAGGAGAAAACTGCCCTCATGAAAGCAATTCTGTGTAATAGCATTTAAAGAACTCTTAAGTTAAGCACTGTAGAGTTGCCCATCACATAAGATACTTAAAATTTACAGACTGCTTCTTCATCTCCAATCTCCTCCTCTCCACCTTCACAGAAACTTCAACTGATGCTAGGTAAGCAGAATGAAGTCACTGAGCTTGCAAAGATCACCAGTTGCATGACTGGAGCCTAAAAAGATGGAAAACAAACCTGAAACACTAAAGTGGGGAAAATCCTAAAGGCAAGATGACTTGAGCAGTAGTCAGCAAACATGCAACTGCTGCTGGACGAACTCCAAGCACCCATTTCTGCAGGCGTCCAGGAGATATGCCAGCAGAGGCTCCCAGAGCAGGACTGAGACAGATGAGATGCAAGTCCTGGGAACAGCTGTCTTCCCAACATTTTTCATATACAGTAGAATGTGCTGGCAAGAAAGTAACTCAAAGCTTTAACCTGAAGGTTTATTTTTTCCAATCCCCTCCCCCCCTTTTTTTTTACCCTTTAAGGGTAGCAATTGTTCCATTGCTCTGAACTTAAAAGAAGTGTACTTAGTAACTCTGAATATATTTTCATACATGCAATCATGCTGTATCTGTGTTCCCACACCACTTTCCCAACTCTCAAAACTGTTTTATTCAGAATGCCTAAACATTTACAATTACTCATATTTTCCTTACAATGGCCCAACTGCCTTGTACCTGCTCCTGTTTTACTTAAGCAAAAATGCAGCAATCCCACAGTCCTTCCTCTTCCTATCTTAAATACAAATGGCGCTCAGGGGTGGTGAGGGAAGGAGGAATGAACATTCATTTTCTACAGACTATTACTCATCACAACAGAACAACACCAAACCCACAACATGGCCAGTTTCAAACAGAATTCTAAACAGAAAAGCAAATTTCTCTTCCCCTCTCTCCTCTGATGCCTTTCTTTTTTGTCCATTAGGTGTTTTTTTTGGTTTTTTTTTTCAAGGCACTGCCTCCTGCTTCAGGTTTGCAGATAGAAGCTTCCCCTCCAAACACTCACCTTCCTGCAAGGGACCCATGACACACTGGAGTTGTCACCATGAGCACCTAAAAAGAAATACTCTTGGTCACACTGTTCAGCTTGCTGATATTCCCAACTACCACCATCACTGACTCACCAGCCCAGGCACAGCATCATAACAACATCTCCTTTAGGATATATTAAGAATGGATTTATTCAGTGCTTACTGGGGCACTTTAAACCTTTTGTAGATGCTCAGGACATCTCTATGGGGCAAAGATTTAAATTGGCAAAAAGACACCAATACATAATAGCAAAGACGTCAAAATTCTATTGTTTATTAACTTTCACCTCTGGTGAATGAAGCAAGGTTTTGCAAATTTCCACATTATAATGTGCTGAGGGACTTGCACCAACCTGCACAGGACTTTGCTATAGGGTGAGCTAAAGCAGTGATGAGCAACAGGCAGTGTTAAGCACCTCAGGGCAATTCAGTCATCTATAGTCTCTGCACAACCACAGGGTTCTCAGGAACACAACAGTAGGATGACACCTCCAAAAGCAACAGGGGAACACTGAACTTGCCCAGGCTTAATCTCTGTCTGGGAACAACAAACACTTTCAGAAATCTTCCAGAATATTCCAGCATTCTTGCACATATTAAAACTCTCATGACAATTTGTGAAATGGAAGATTGTCACTTGGCACTTCAATGCTTGCAGATTTTTTAAAAGTCTTGTTGATACTGAGAACACCTGGATAGAACAGATCAAGAAAACATGAACTGCAGACTGACTCCTATTCCCACTCACATGCAGTGCTGCAGATCTCCCGCAGCTGCTTCATGTAACTGGATTTGGGCTTGATCCTGAGATGCAAAGACCTACAGTCTGCTCTACAGTGCCATGCAGACAGTTGAACCAACCATCTGTGTATGAATCAGTACCATCTTCTGAGAGCAGGTAAGTAGACTGACTGGGATATGAATGAACTGGCAGAACAAACAATATCTACAGTGTGTTACACATTTGCCATTACATTTTTATTACTGTCAGCCCACTTGAAAACTCCTTCAAACCGCTCAACTCTTGCTAGCAAATTTTTGTAAAGTTCCCTGACACATCTGCAATGCCCAATACTTGCCCTCCTTAAAAACTTGCTTTTTTTTAATCCCCTCCTAATATGAGAAATAATAACAGGTATTTTGGCTTTCAATGCTTGATGCTCTAGCTGTTGCTTATATGGCTACTGTCTTCTGTTTGAAGCAAAGTGCTCTATTAAAGCTCTGCAATTAATCAGGATGATAAATGCTGCAGTGAGGCCCCTGCTATCAATCACGTTTCTTGTGCAGAAAGGTATTCATGTCAAGAGGGGGCAGGGGGAAAGCCTCATTTACAATTATTTTAAGTAAGATTATTTTCTGTTAAAAGTGGCAACTCCTTTATTCAACAATGAATGCAGGCTGACCAGCAGTTTAGAGACCTAGTAAGAGATGGTTAAAGCTATTAATAATAAAAAAAAGTTATTCTGTGTGAGGGAGGACAGATGGCAGCCCCACAATAGCCATGAAGTCTATTTAAACAGATAAGCAGTCTTCCTATGCTCACCCCAGCTTTAGACATGTGCTGATTCAAACACTGGCTCTGGTTCCATGGAGCCCTTTAACATGAAACAGGTGTAGAGGTGACACTTTCCTTCCATGCTCTCATTTAGAAATCCACCCATTCTCTCTGTCAAGTACAGCAAAAGCAGAGCCCAGGACAGATACTCCTCCCCAGTAGTGATAAACTATGCCTCTGGGCCTTGCACATATGTGCTCCAGACTCAGGGACAAAAAGGCACAGCTCTGGAAAAGGCAGAGGAACACTGCATAGGAAATTTGCCAGCCAGCCTGGCAAGCCTGGTGCTTCCTGGGGTTTCTGAAACAAGTTGCCATGGATGGCAGAGGGCCATTTCCCTTCAGAGATACAGACTTTCTGTACAGACAGAGAGAATCAGTGACAGATACAGTGAAACAGGACCAGAAAAACCCAGTGTTAGCCAGGGTGGCCAGAGCAGGCAGGCTGCACTGAATTTTGAATGATGGATGAGTGAAAGACTTAATTCCACTAAGCAGCAAAGGGGCTCAGATGCAAGGCCAGTTTCTGCTACTGGGAACATTTTATCAAAAGGAAAAGGTGCTGATGAGCCTGACAAACCAGCAGCCAGAGACAAGTGAAAAAGTTGCAGGGGAGGCATTGGGAGGGCTGGTGAGACAGATCATCTCAGCAAGTTTCTGTGAAGTTTGATGGGCCCTTCCCCCACAGACAGTGCAAGACTGGAGCTTTTAATATTGCATGGATTACTTCAATCTATAGGTTTAACCTTCCTACAGCAAACCTGAACAGATTGAGCTGACCCATCGACTGCAGCCTGGCGAGGCAGCACCTCAGGCATAGCCAGCAGCTACAGCTCCTTCCAGGGGCTGAGGGCCCTGCTTCCCACCTTTCTGACATCCTGCAGAACTTCATCTTTACAGATACCTGACTTCTGGTAATCTTTGCAACCAGCATGGCTGGGAAATGAAAATGAATTCAGTTCTCATAAACACTCATGGCTGTAAATGCTCAAAAGGCTTTTTAAGCTTTGTCATAACATATGACTTTCTTCCCCATGACACAGTTTATTATGCAACTATTTCTTTCCCTTATTTTAAGAAGAAGCAAAACTGCAAGGAAGAATACTAGCACCAAAATGCAAATCCAGAGGCTTTTCAAGTGGAACAGTCAATTCCATAGATAGTACATTAGGCCCAGTAAGAGTATTTTTTAAATTATTTTATCAATTTTAGCTCATTAACAGTATTTCAGAATGCCTAAATAACCTTTCTGCCTGGCAAGATAGAAACTACGATCTCCCTTTTGACAGATGTATAAAGGTAAAANAAAAAAAAAAAAAGAAAACCACAACCCCAAAACATCCCAAACACTTTATAAACTGAATGAAATTCTGAGTGTGTGAGAGAACGTACACTCCTTTCTTCCCCTCATAATATAATATATTTAAAGTCTACCATATTATCTATGATTATTCACACATATATACACTGGCCAAATTCATATTTAGTTACAGAAACAAGCTGATTTATTCCAAGAATCAGTTTGTCCACAAAAAGTTATTCCAACACCCCTTGTAAAAATATTTCTAACTCCAGGACATATTCACTGATATTAGATAGAAGAGTTTCTTTAGTTATTTCTTCTTCCCATTTGGATACTGCAAAAAGGAATTTTATAGGGCAAGTGTTATAGTGTTATTACAAAGGCTACTTATAATAAAGAGAGCTCTAGAAAATGCAAACAGAAACCCTAATAAAATGTAGATGAAGGTGTGGACAAAAAGCCAATGATTTGATTGTATCCCTTTCTGGATATCTCATTGCTTTTCTCCAGTCTCTAATCTAAAGATCACACAACACTGTCTTTCCTATAGAAAGGAGAAACGACAGCACACAAAAATGATAGGCTTTAAGCTTTGCTCAGACCGTAAATAACACACTGAGGTGAAAGTTACACAACACTGAAAATAACAGGAATACACCATAATAACAGTATGCTCACTCAAACATTCCTCAAGAATCCTTCTAGACAGTCCCATGTCAAGAATCCTTCTAGAAAGTCCCCTGTACTGAGCACCATCATGCAATATCAAACTAACAGGTCTGTGAAGATCAAAATCTCTGACTATCCTGCTCTTACACCCACCCACCCACTGCATGCCTTGGTAAACACAACTCTAAGGGCACACAGCAGAATAACTGGTAACTAGTGAGATGCTCAGCCGTTCAGAATGACAATCCCAGGCAGCCACACAGAACTTAATGAGTTCTTTCAGAGAGTTATTCTTTGTTTGCAAACTGCATAGATGTGTTACTTGTATCACACAGAGGATC
The DNA here is from genome assembly GCA_013399695.1 of Formicarius rufipectus. Taxonomy (NCBI): domain Eukaryota; kingdom Metazoa; phylum Chordata; class Aves; order Passeriformes; family Formicariidae; genus Formicarius; species Formicarius rufipectus. The sequence continues at coordinate 72,855 of VXAU01003993.1, read as the reverse complement.
ACTTCCACCTCTTCTGCTCTATAATTTATCACTAAAGTGCTCGAGTCTCCAGTTTGTGAGTAAGACATGCATTAGTATTTAATGCTTTACACATGCTGGCTGGCTACACAATTGTAAAATTACTTTTACTAGCTGTATACATCAGTCTTGAATTTACCTTTGCATAATTACTTCCACAACTATTTGATGCAAGACAATTTTACTCATGGACACTAAATACCACAAACCTAAGAATAAGCACATTCGTTTAGATACCCAAGGCCATTCTGTGTACATTGCAGGGAAGGTTACTGCCTGTGTCTCACTTTTTCCTTACATGATCTGCTGTTCTTATCATTAATTACGTAACAGCAACACTACAACTAATAGGACCAATTCTTATTTTAATTATTATTAATAGGCCTAGCTGTACTGCAGCCATACTTTTTGGCAGCTTTTCAAGAAAGAGGACCCTAGGCACTGAACATCTACTCAAGGAGAACTAACCCGTTCAGGGGGACACCAAGAGCAGCTCTGAGTACTGTGAGCCCACAGCACCAGGTGCCAAGAGCACAAACCTCTGTGGATCCCAGTGGGGTCTGAAAAGATAGAGAGGCACTTTTTGTGTATGCATAGGACTGTGGGGTGAGGAAGGGAATCAAGAGTTTTGTATCTTGGCTTTCTATCTTCTCTGAGGATATTCAGCACATTACTGAGCATCCCAAATAGTTTCTTTAGCTTCTATCTTATTATGACTATTAAAAAAAAAGTGCCATCTCGACTCATTCTGTGGCTTCTAATGTTCAATTTTATCATCATATTGCTAAACCAAAGAAAAGATTACCCAACTGTTGTTTTGTCCTTTAGAGATTCAGAGCATACAGAATATGAGCTGCACACTGGCTCTAGCAGAGTATGTATTATGAGTGAGGAGCTCACTACATGTTTAACTGCACCTTGTTTCACTTAAAAATTAAGTACATGTGTTTCAAAATTCCTATAAACTTTAGAACACCACAGGATCGACAGTCAGACTACATTCAGCTTTGCCAGAGGCCTGGGGAAGTCACTGGAGAAGAAAGTCAGTGGGTCAGAGTTCTGCCCTCACTGGACAGCTGATCCTGAGAGCAGCTGAGCACCTTCACAGGTGGCCACAATTACATCCCACTGTAGCTCCAGAATGAGGCCTGGCAACACAGACTTGCTGGCATACACTGAACTGCAACAACGCTAAACCACAAATTTAATATCAACCTATCAATACAGTTATCAGCCATTTTGAGTCACCATGAACTGGGTTCAGACCCTACTGCTGATATGCCTAATGTCAATCCACCTGCCAACCAGGCCACCATAATCATATCAAGAAGTGCCAAGAAGGGGTTTGGATCAATGCAAGTAAACCCACTTTTAAACAGATTTCAGTTAAACTGTTGCAACAATGGGAATCCTAAAGTAGGTAGCTCTGTCCTAAATTATTAAATGTTACTGGGTTTGTCCTTTCTCTGACCTCAGTTCAGATGGACTGTTACTGCAGACTGGGGTTTTAATGCCTCTGCTTTCGGACAGAGATGAAGGAAAGCTGGAGCTATCTTTGCTCCCCAGTATGCTCAGGGTTGGATACAAAGAAAGAATGATGCAGTGGTGCCGAATGCCTGACAGGGCAGCCTGCTCTCTAGGGCTAGAGTGACCAAAGGCAGAGCCTGATCAATCTCCACATCCTCACAGCCCTGTGTTTTTCACTCCTCCTGCCTTTTCTCCATGATATCTTAGTCTCAAGTATTTTAAAAACTAGGGGAGAGGAGGCAGGGGGGAATGGAACACGCACATGGGCAAGAGAGGCTTCTAACCCTGTGAAATTCCGAATCAACCATATTAACATCTTACAGAGCAAATTAGCAGCTCAGAAATGCCAATAAAAACCTTCCTGATACTCAGAGAGGATATAAAACAAGAGAGCAGCAGTCCCTGGCCTATGCACTGCTGCCAGACCAACACCAGAGCCCAGCACAAGGATCTTCAGGCAACTGAACAGTGCTCCTGGCACTACAGAGCAGAAGGAATTAGGTGCTTTCCCCATAGCAAAAATGAGATGGCAGTTCAGCAGAATTTCCTCTCTGGTATACTACCTATGTAGCAGCACTCTGCTACCCTGCACTTGGAGTTGGTAGGGATTTGTCAAGGAAATTCTCGTAGAGATGTGTTCTGAGTTTGTTTCCACATCTGTAACTCAAGCAACTGAAAAGGGTGTTTGAGAATGCACATGCAAGATCCCAGAGCTGTCTCATGGACTTTTCTCTACCCTACCAAATACTGCGCTGTGATGAAGTTTTTTTGTGTCAAATGCTACAATGCTGAGCAGCAACAGCACAGTGCTCAGATCCTTCCAAGCATTTGGATGGAAGCAACTTGGGAACTACAGAGACACAAACAACTGGATTATACAGGAATTTTTACACTGATACTTAAATACACATCTCTATGATCTCTCCCCCACTGCTCTCTATTTCTGTCTCTAGCAGTCATGAACCTCTTCCCCTTGATAATGAAAAGCCTAAAGAAAGGCACTTTCTTAAATGTGACTCATTTTCTTTTAGGCAATTAAGGTACATATTTGCATTTTTAAGAGCAAATATGCACACCAAGTAAGAAAAAGAAGAGATGAACCCAATTTACTAACCACACATACTGAAAAATCACCTTACTGAAAGAAACAGGATGACTCAGAAAACATGTAAATAGCTCCTGTGATTTAGCACTGACTGACACTCAATGGATTAAAATAGATTGCCAATAATTTCTTTCAAGCTCCATGCTAATGCACTCCACAGAACATCAGTGAAAACGCAGAAGTGAGTAACTATCCAGAGGCTTCAATTGGTGGCAAATAATGGAACGAACTGCCCCCTGACCAGGATAGGGAAAAGAAGTTAATCTCCAGCCTTTCAGGAAATGTTCCAAGGTTGTAAAGCATGAGTCAGCAGCATGGCTGCTATAGAGGTTTTTTCCCCCTAGCATGCTACTGGCAACAAGGTCTCTTGCCTTTCCCAGCTTTGACAGGCCAGCTAAGCGTCCACTGGGAAAAAGACACTTTTTGTATGAAATGGGACAGATCAATTGGTTGCCACTGATTCATTAACATCTTAAATATCATCGGTGACCTATATGATTACCATATACAGCAAAGAAGAAGGAAGAGTTCAGTTGATGGGTGAAGCTGGGAGGAATCATGTCTTTTACCCTTTTCATTGGTACTGCTACTACAGTAACACCACACTCACCTTTGTTACTGCAGCCAAGAAAAAAGTCATCATACTAAGTTTCATGATCAAATCCAAAGACCTCAATCATTTTGCAAAGCTGATGAACACTTCTCCTGAGAAATAACATTGGCATTTCTTTGTATGTTTTAGAGACAGAGAAAGTAGGGAAGATAAGGAGGATACAAATTTATAGAAATTAACCTGGCAGCTCACAGCTGTTTACAGAAACCACAGGTCTGCAGCTATTCACTTTTACCTCCAGTTGAGGTCATGTCAGACAAGCTCTTCTTCCAGTTCATCCTCCATTGCATTCTTGTGTCTTGATGATTATTTTCTTGAAAGGTTATAGAGGGTCCTTCCTAATATTACTAAATCAAACTTCTGCATTCTACACCAAGCTCTTAATATTTAAACCTAGCTTGGCAGAGAATTAAGAACAGAAACTTATTTTCTTCCTAGAAATGAAAAACAAAGCTGAAAGGAGTCCACCCCTTAAATGAAGAAAGCACTGCCAATACCTCACCACTTTCTGGGACTTATCTTTGGCAGCACATGGACACCATGACCAGTGAGCATTCCAGAGCAGCCCTGCAGCACACTGTCTCCTGCCCGACTGATACCACAAGGCCTAAACTGGGGTACTCTGGCACAAAAGGAATGGAAAATGTGGCAAGGAAGGAGAGGACACAATATACAAACCCATAAAGAAAAAACTTTCATCAGTATATGATACATTAGTTCCAGTCTCACAGAAAAACATTTTTGTGTGGAGTATGTTCTCTACAGATAATAACTTTTGTGTCCATTGACCAATTTTAGCCAGCTTTTCAGAGGTAATTTCAGAGGTAATTTCAGAGGTAACCGTCATCCTACAAGTCCCATGAAAACAGACATTCAAGTACAAAAGGCAGACCCTGCAAGTGACCCCATTCCTGCCCCAGTTGAAAGAAAAGCCATAACATGGGACCCTTATTTGTCACCAAGCTGTTTGCCTAGGAGACAGTCTTTCTGATCAGTAAAACCGCAAGAAAAACTCCATCAAGCACAAGACATAAATCAAAGGAAAGTCAGCACCAATACTCAAACCAATACTTATTTCATGTAATCACAGGACAAGACAACATTAATCCTGGTAATCTAACCCTGACCCTAGTAAACAAACCGAGAATGCTGAAACCCAGCCTAGACCAGCCATAAAGCAAACTTCCTCCTTACCTCTTCCATGAGGGTCATGACAAGTGTGGTTAAAAAAATGGATGAGGATCTCAGGACAGGGGAGACAGGGGGACCAAAGCTCGCTCCTGAACCTGCAGAAGAACCCTGAGGACGAACTGACACCACGCATTTCTTCTGGATGCCTTTGGCGTATTTGGTCTCCATGTCGTGTGTTTAATTGCAGGTGAGTGCCAAACATCACGTCATCCTAGGTGCATGCCCTGGAGTCCACAAACTGTAATTCAGCACACCTCATTGCCATTGCACACTCTAGCATCTGATGCCTTTTTCTATCAGCTAAATAAAATTTTTTTTCTTTTGATATTCCAAAGCCATCTTAAAAGTCCTGTAGCCACAGGGGTAGTGTCATTCTTGTCAATCTAGAATTAATTCTCTTCTTACAGCACAAGTGCCTTACCTATTCTTCAAGAAAATTACATTGTTTGAAATAATTTCCATTTTTGCAGCACAACATCTCATTTTCTTCTTTGTAGCCTGATGGAATGATTTGTAACATGAACCTTAAAAACCCAGATCAAAGGAGGTTAAAATGACAGATAAATCAGAAGTGTAAAAATGTGGATGCATTTTTATAGGCATATGTAGTAAAAAAAACAACCAGTGTTCACCAACTCTAATTTAGTAACAAATAGCTGATGCCCTTTCTTTGTTTTTGGGAGACCACAGAAGACTGATTAGATTCTGTGCACAGGGGATGAGACATTTCCATAGCAGATGAAAACCATTCATCTGAAGGGATCACACTGTCAACAAACTGGATTCATTATCCACCAATACTATAAAAACTAGGCAGTTATACTTGTCTGCTAACAGTGCCATCATTTCTACTCATGAGAGATCCTTCCTTTCCCCTTCTCCAATGCTGCAGCAAAACCTTGGATTCTGACATCAAGCCCAGCAAGCAACATTAGTCCTTGAGACAGAGTTTGCAAAACATTAATGAAATCAGAATGAGACTGCAGTTTGGCTTGTTGCCCTTGGATAATGGAAGTGAAATTAAAAATAGAGGGAGGAAAAGTGACTTGCTCTCAACTAAAATCAGACTGCTGAAGACATTTTTCAGGAATTAAAGCATTTTATACACCATTTCAGGTTTTTCTATTTCAATGAATCTAGTGATCACTAATATCAGGAGGAAAGAGTATTAAAAGCAATTAAGAAAAACTAACTCGTAAAGCATTCCTTTCAAAAATTTCATTTAACCAGAAAAATCTATTAGACAAGAAGCCTTCTGCCAAAGGCAGAAAGAATATTAGATCCAAGAGAAAGAAAAGAATTGTATATAAGAAAAACAGGAGAGAATATCCTGAAAAATTCACAAATGCTTTCCCACAGGAAGCAGCACTTATTAACTAGCCCAACCAATTTATTGCATGAAATCAATTATTCATTTCCTTTCTGAGGAATGCACTGCTGTGCCCCTCATCCCTGCCAATGTCCAGGTTCTGGCTTGGGGTTCTTACCTGTCCAGGAACCCACACTGGCCATTTCAAGAGTTTAGGCTTTCTCACAAGTGAAATATAACTGCCTTTCCTGAAGAATTTCTTGGGTTTTTATTTTGGCTTTCAAAAGGCCCCCTGAAAATTCAGACTAAAGACACATGTACATTTTGACTGCTGCCCTACAAACATACTCAATCCCTCTGGGTCTAAATGCAAGTATGACCACCTGCAGAACACCTGGGAAGAGCAACACATCATAAAGCCTGGTTTAGTAGGTGCTGGGTGAGAACCAGTACCTGAGAAGTTAATTTGAGTATACCTTCCCCCCTCTCCACCATTGTGGAGGGAGCAGATTTCAATTCTGCCTAAATTTTTAAGTGCACAGTCCCCACTGCAAACCAATGATATCTGTAGTCCTTAAATATCTGACACATCTGAAAGTTCAATACAAAGTCACTTAATGTTTTCTATTCTGCAAGGTTTTATCTTCGTCTTTGCAGAATTGAGGGGTTAAAGCAACCAAAGCCAAAATATATTAGGGGGAAGAGGACAATAAACTACTTCTCCTGGGAACTAGCAATGACACTGTCAAAAGAACCCAGGGGAATGTCAAAAAGCCATCAGACACTCACCCAGTGCTGCCGTGCCCTGCCAGGCTGTTGAAAAAAACATAAAAGCATGAAAGCCTTGAGAAAGTACACATGGGTTTTGGCAGCAGTGCACAGGTTAAAATACGTTTCTCTCTTCCATGGAAGTGATACAGTCTGAATTCAGCATTATGCTTTCCACTGTGACAGACTGTACCTGCTCTGAGCAAGCCAGAGAGTTTAACCCTGTCCTTTCTGATGTTAAAATGAGTATGATGACATATTCAAATCTAGTATGACAGGACACAGCTCTGCACCCTCACTATACTAAAGCAGACAATAGATAAGCACTCAGGTTTGTATCTTGCCCTGTGGTAGCTGCAGCCGAAAGGACTCATTAATTAGCTAGAGCATATGCGTACACATCAAAAATAACTTTACAGTACCTGCCAAAAAAATTTTAAAATCTCTTCAAAGCTGCCACAAAACACAGCAGGGCAAAATGAAGAAAAACAACTGTTGTTTAAATCAAAAAAGATTAACAAAAATAACAAAGAAGAGCCCACACCCTGTATCACATTCATTCCCACATTCAAACAGAGGTGTCCTACCTTTCCAGTCAGTGAACAAGCAGATTCCAATCAGCGCACTGCGTCCAAGACTATATGCTGAAAAATCTGTTAATATAAAACAAAGAGAGGGGAAAAAATAAACTGAAAACACTTATTTTTTGCTGAAAAACAGCTTTCAGCTATAAGAAAAGTTTTTCTTCTCTGGTACAAAGACACAGATGCAGAAACATACCCATATAAGCATGTGTGTATGAAGGTGTGTGCACATATAACTCACATTATGCATGCATCAATATATTTATAAACAAACCCACAGAAGTTTATTACCTATTCATTTTAATTCATCCAGTGTGCACTACTATAGAATTTAATCTACAGCAGACTAAAAGAAAAAAAGCTTCAGCATAAAGGTATAACTCTTCCAAATTCTCAACAAGCAAACAAAGCTGACATTTTTAAAATAAAATCGTTACCAGCTCACATCCTGCCATACCACAAAAGCCTATCCTTAAACAACTGCTGCATAATCATTCTCCTGGAGTGTTGTTATCTATCCGCTCGCTGCCTATCTCCAGACAGACGCAGTCTGCAAGCCACCAGCTTGTATCGACCATGTGTGCGTCAGAAAAACGGGAAACTGCAAATCAGAAGTTCCCGCAGTGGTGAAAAGGAAAAGAGGGTGAGTGGGAGAGGAAGAGGCAGTTCACTGGCTACAGAAATTTCGAGAATGATAACAAACCAGTCAGCTCCGCCATCATGGACTTACAGCAGGATGCTGCACCTCGCGGCTGCTGAAGCAGTTTGTCAAGGCGTTGCTGGTATCAAATGCCTGACTGGCATTTTAATTGCATCCAGTCAAGTATATCCCCAGGAATCGGGCCTTAATGCTATGAATATCATCAACTGGTTTCTTTTGTGCTGCTGCCAAACACACACAGGCATGCACCGCACACAGATAGCAGCACACCCGGGTTCCACCGTGATGTCGATCCAAATCCTGAACAGGTTTTATGGACATGCTGAAAGGGAGGGCTGGAGGGATTTAGCTTTTCCTGCATTATGCATTAGGAGGGCAATTAACTCTCCCCCTTTGTTTTTCTATCTCATGCTTCTGTTTGCATGTTGGAACCAGCCTGACCATGCTGTTATTTGAGCCTTGTATTTGCTTATTCACATCAAGGAGAAGTCAAAGAAGGGGAAATGCAGAAGTGCCCCAGGACTGTAGGGGCAAGTGGGGATACTTCAGGATTAATACAAAAGCAGAATAGGGCTCACTGCACAGCTCAGCTTGAAACAAGAGTTGCTGTGAGAGGTCCATTTTTCTGTCACTATTCAGCTATTGTGCCTGTTTTGATTTCATCTCATCTCTCTATTCTCCAAGATAATATTAATCTCAGTAGGAAAAGGGACCTGTAAATTCAGAAGCCACCCAGTGTTGTGGCAGGAGACAGCACAACTGGGAGGAACAGCCAAGAAGGGGTAGGGGAATGAATTTTTAAGAATGAGAAGAAGTTAAAATACGAACTGGTTTGTTTTTGAGCATTGGAAGTTTGTAATGAAACAACATAAACAGTGAAGGAGCATTCAGGAATAACCAGTGAGCCCAACTGCACTCTTAAGGACTGAGGACAAGCTTAAATTTCCCTGCAGTCAGGACACACAAATCAACTAGATTCACTTTGCAGTAGGAAGCTGGTGCTTCTCAGTCCCTGTGACAGCAGAGCACTTGAGAGAGAAGGGTATCAAGAGGAAAATAAAAAACCTCCCTACCATAAAGTTTGGGAGAGGTCCAATCCATTTACCTTTAAGAGGGAGAAGGTGCTTGTAGAAAAGAGTAACAAATTTCCCAGCAATTTCCAGGGCTTCTCTCCTAAAATTTTAGGGATAGAGAGCTGCACAGGAAATCAGTTACCTTCTGTCTTTTCACACAACCATGACAAGATGACCTCACACATCCATTAAACTTGGTATCAACCAGAACTTCCACCCTTAGGTCTATAAACAGATCTGGGTGACTTCAAAGCATTCATCCTGACCTGACGGTTTTTCCCCATTCTCTAAACCACTGCAGTGGTCAGGAGGATGAAAAAATTCCCCAAAGACAGGCTGTATGGTACCAGGATGGCAGCAGAACAGGCACCACATAGCAGCAAAAATGCCTTTGGAAGGACAGAAAAAATGAGCAAGAGCAGCACTAGCGCAATTCTTAGACCTTTCCTCTGAAAACGTGTCCTGTGACTCACTGGAAGGGGTGTCTGCTGCTGCCAAACCTCCCATTTCAGAGCTCATCCTCTCCAGAAACCAAGGAAACCCTAATCCTGCCCTTGTCTTCCTCAGCTCCACCATTTAACAGCTGGTGTTTGTTCACAGCATTGTTTTGGTTCCTCCTTCACTTCTACAGCTCCTCTTCAAAGCCACACTTCCCCCAAAAGCAAACAGGAGCTCTGGGAGGTCCCAGAAATAACATCATAGAGTTGGGATGGTGGAGGCATAGCAAGAAGCCCCGAAAACTGTCCTGTAATTTCTCTCAGATGTTCCTGATGGAACTCACGTGGCTCATAAGGGACAGTTACGTATTGCCAGGCTTTGTTCCACACCCTACAGCCTATGGATAAACCTTCAACCAGCTAATCAAGTTTCCTTTGATCTGCCCATGCAAGCATTTCCAGGGACATAATCTGACAAAACAGCCCATGGCAAATGGTTTCATCATAAAATACTATAAATAAAAGCGCATTTTAATCATCAACTTTGTTCTGGCTGCCCTACAATATGTTTTTCACACAGCTATAAAAACATTTCTGACAAGATAACGGCATGGAAGACAGGAAAGAAGAGCCCAATCCAGGTAAATGCTGGAAAATAGAGAACACTCAGCTGTGAGATTTAACCTCTTATTTTCCTGGCTTAGCCACAAAAGCATGAAACTCATCACATAAAATCAATGCACTCCAACACAGTGAAAATATAAACATTAGGAAGTTGAAAAGTCAAAAGTCCTGCAAATATTTAAATTACATTTTCAGCACTGTACCTCTTGAAGAGAGTTAAAAACATTTACTGTCTCAGAAAAGAACATGGTGAGGCCGTGACTGAAGTCAGATCCAAACTCTAAAAGATTTCATCTGTTCAGGTGGGTTTTTCTCTTTAATTCTGGTACTCACATAAGACAGTGTTTCATTACTGCACTGTAAAAGGACTTAGAAAATCCAGCTGTAAACTGGGCCTCTCTCTGCAAGATGCTGGGGAGAGCAAGAGACATCTTCCATAGTAACAAATTAATGGTAAGAGTCAAAACCCTAAAGAGATAAGTGGTAGTGTTCTCATTTTTAGGATAATGGAAAAACAAACAAATAAACCAATCATGGGGTTTGGTCTGACCCAAGGTCACACACAACTTCTGTTCCCAAACCAAGCAAGATGTTTCCAGAACTTCAAACTAAGATCCCTTCACCCAAACCACTGCTGAAGTCTTGCAACCAGCATTTAACAAAGGACTTGTGGGTTGGTTGCTTCTTTCTTAGCAAAGAATGGGTAAACATTTTATGCAATGTCTAAAACAGAATCCAGCATCATCAGTTATGTAGATTCAGAGGAGTGAAGTCTACTGAACAGGAACTGCACCACTCTGGTAAAAACAGGTCTGGAACAGGGAATTTTCCTTTCATTTACTATTGTCTTACCACTTGAAACAGTGCTAGGGATGGCTGCCTGCTGGAGAGCTTGGGAGGAGGTAGGTGCTTCACCAGACTCTGTAGATACTGCCTGTTCTTCCTCAGCAGTAGTAAACATCAGACTATTCTATTTTACCTGCCATTTGAAGGAAAAACTTGCTTCTATTTCCCTGCCCTCCCTGAGGCGGGAAGAAAACAGAATGGAAGGGCACTCATCAATTCTAGAAAAACATATGCAGTACAGGACACCAGCTCTTTCACCACGGCTACACCATGAGGGAGGCTGAGGCCAGAGACACCATCTGCATCTCTATGGTTACTGACAATGGAGAGGATGGGGAGGAGTTAGGAAAAGATGCAGGCTGAGTTAGCAGCCTCTGTGGGTGCAAATGATTTCAAGGCAGGTTAGAAAGTTTCAGGATGCAGGGGGACCCTGGTTTTGGTTTCAGACTTCTTTCCAGAGGAAAAGCATGCAAGGGCTGGTCTACCCACCTCATGCAGCCCCTCCAGGGCCTTTTCAATAGCGTTGTTTCCTTTACGCCAGTGCTTATACAATGAGCCTTCAAATACCAGGCAAATTATGTCCTCTTTTTTCCCCCCTACTTCGGCTTATTTGTTTTAAACTTGTCAGACAGATGGTTTCAGGTATGATCTCTCTGTAGTGAACCAGGCTGACTTTCCTCAAGTAAATAACTGATATGTGGAATACCTAGAAAGGGATATTCTATTTCACTCTGTGCCAGCGTGTCACTGAAATCAAGCTGGAAGGTGTAGGATATTTAAATTCTTCCAGGCCTTCTTCTTAAAACAACTCATTCTGCACTGAACCCTTTGAAGCTACCAGACAAATGTATTTCTTTGGCTTTCTTAGGAATTTCTTAGTTTCTAGCTTAGAGACCAGTGAGAACAAAAGAATAAGAAAGCAAAGTTCATGTATGTATATGCGGTACAGTTACTAGCAACTGCTGCAAGGCAAGATTTTGTATCATTACCCCAAAATAAACCATCAACTCTGCTGTGGGTACTGCATGTGGAGCGGAGCAGCAAACCTCCATCTCAGAGAACCACTGAAACATCAATACAGCCAATCTGATGTGTCCCGATCAGCACAGCCTCCAATTGCCTTGTCACTCCACTGCCCCTGGAAGACAATCTAAATTTTCAATTGGTTCCCTGAGCCTGCAATATCAGAAATATGTGATAGAATCGACCCTCCTGCAGAAACCAATGCCGTTGGAGAGTGCCACTTTTCACAAGACCAGATCACCACACTACTCTGATCTATGAGCACAGTGCCTTCAGAGGCTCAAGACAGGCCTGTGCGGTCAACATTATTGGGAGGCTCAGTGATTATATGTGCAAACATGCGATGCCTCCGTGGGTGTGACAGACGGTTACACCGTGTGCATCCAGGAGACACACTGACCACTCCGCCATCATATCACAAGGGTTATGACTAAGAAAATACTGCAGGCAGAAGCTCTACCACTTGCTCTCATCTTTTTTCTCTCCTGGCCAGTGAGATGATGAATCAAGACAAAAAATTGTTTACAGTAAAATATCACAGCTACTGTAATAGAAGTTATTCAAATGTCAGTTTGCACTTCACTTAACCATATAAGCTAATGCTTTTCAATTAACTCTCATATCATACTCATAACAGAAGTCTTAGCTATTATTCTGTATTAAATGTATAAATAAAATATTTTAAACTAATGAATCATTTGTTGACACAGATTTTGCATAACATGCAAAGAAAATATAAACAGCTGGCATGGTCTTAAGGACATGTAAAGCAATAACTGCAATATAAACCACATATTTATCTGTTTTGTCTAGTCATGTTTTGGATGGTATTTCAATTCAAACCCCATTTATGTTTAGGAAAATATGTACATCCTTTCCAGTCAGTGGGATGCTGGTACATAGTTAATGCAGTAGTGAAAATTGTGGTTTTCCTCAAATAGCAGTTATCCTTTTCAGAGAGAAGAATCTGCTCCTTAAAGATCAATCTTCCCTCAGAGATATCTTCCCTAGCAGATCAGTACTGCCTTATTGGAAGCTGCCAGTTGGTTGTTTTCTTCACTGTCCACACTTTCTTTCAATAAGTTTTAAAAAAACTCAGTGCTGTTCCTCGACAGCAAAACCAACCAGATAGGCAGCAGAAATTGCAGCAACAGGTAGCAACATGTAGCAGAATTGGTTTGAACATCTTCTCACTTAGCTGCACTTCATGTAAGAAAGGCAGTCAGGCAGAAATCCATAGAAGAGCTCCCAGCAGCTGAGCCACTGGAGAGGAAGCAGCTCTCTTCTCGCCTCAGAGGAGAGACAACAAAAGCTGCCTTAGGAGAGAACACTGCTGATTGTCAGCCTGACCCGTATGGGCTCAGCGGTGGCACTGACAGTATGATGCAACAGCTTTTTCCCTCTTCACATGGGCATCTAGGTCCCCGACATGGGGATGTGCCTGTTCAATAGCTGTCCTTCACAGACTTCACATTTCCAGTAAAACCAACCACAATTAACAGGCACTTTGAAATCTAAGACAAAACCCAGCTGAAACTACCAGAAGCCCTTCTTTGGCTTCAGTGTATTTGCATCAGAATTTGTATTTATGTACACTCTTGTACTTGCAGCACTTACGATGAAGGCAAGGAGGGTTGGTGTTACAGAGACCATCCTTGCAGAGGACTTCTTAATTCTGACTGTCATGTTTACTGTAAAATGAACATAACAGATACAGCAGGCTAATTCATTAGCTACTTATGACTGATTCTTGTTTGCATAACCATAAAAGCAGATTTCCTGTAGTTAACACAGTGATCATAATTCCCTCTTTGCTTACACACATTTCAGTCAGACATTGCTCCACGGAGTCCATAGCAGTTACTGTATCAAGACTAAAATGGGTTTAATGGCTGAATTAGGTAACTGAAACATAGCTTTCATTCACCTTGATCTCATAGTGCTGTCCGAAATTATTTTTAAGCTCTTCGTACATGCAAATTACTCTCTTCATCTGCACCAGGTAGTTGCCCTGAGGGTGAAAGGCAGCAGCAGTTTTGCAGTGCTCAGTTACACTGCTCATGAGCTTCGGGTATGAACCAAAGAGTGTGACACACAATCTCCATCATCACTTTTGGGAAGTGTAACATGATTACAGTCAATTCTGGTTTATCAGAATGGGGTGGAAAACATGGAAGTCATTAGGCAAAAGGGAATTTTGGATAAATGAAGGACCTTGGAACTTATCTGATATACCTCAAGGGATGTGAACTTTAAGATGTAGTATTTTGATCAAAGGCATTTTAGATGGCAGGCCCAAACAGCAGAACTGCCAGTAGGTCAGGGAACCTCAGCTGCTGCTTCAACAACTGCCAGAGGAATTCTTGCTACTGTAAGCTATCCAGACACTGGTTTACAATGTATTCAAAGGATTATACTGTTTAGCAGAGGAGTGATCCCACAGCAACACTAGGGCACCAAGGAAAGTATGATCTGATATTAAAAGGGTGAAAAGCAGAGGTGAAAATGGAGAGAGAAATTGTCAGTCTCAGCTCCTCTACCATCCTCTCTGAGTTTCTTTGGAAGATTCCCATTCAGTTTGGCATGCAACAGGAGAAAGCATGGACAGCTCAAGAGACAAGGGTTATGCTCTATGCAACCCTCAAGAGATACACAGAACCAAAAAGAAAAGACAGAAATAAGGGAGTTTAGCAGCTTTAACAACAAACTCTACCAATACAGATGAAGAATCTGCTAAGCTTCTTAAGAGCCTCAATACTCAAAAATCATACAAAAAAACGGAGACAAATGCCATATAAGTACGGGACAGCAAAAGCACAGGAATATAATCAGAAAAGCTAAGGAACAAACTGAATTACAATTGCCAGGGAACATAAAAGAAAAAAAAAAAGAATCAATATGATCTGAAAAAGCAGACAGGACAAGTCACAGTTCAGCAGAGAGGCACAACAAAGATGATGCACAAATGCAATTGTCCAATTTTCACAAGACCAACAGTGAGCTAATAACAGACAAGATTATTTTAAAAAGAAGCAGAGCTTCAGGTTACAATAGTAAAGAGCAACTTAAGAAAGACTCAAAGCAAGATAGATGCAACTTAGAAAGTTGAGTGAATCCTCCCTGACTCAAGAGAGTACTTAAGGTTTCAGAACAGATCCCAGACAAGAGTCTGCTCTATCTTCACAAGTATCTTCCCAAACATCGTACTCTCTCTTGAAAGGTCAATTACAAACCAATCAGTTAAATGTCATCTTCACAAAGATTTTGGAAAAAATAAACAACAGAGGAGTTTACAAGTGCCCACAGACAAGAGCACAACTTAAAAAATACTCATGGCAATTTAAGTTTCTCAATAAAAAATGTCAACAAACTCATCTCCTGATTTCATATTTATAAAATTCATGTTCCACCCCAAGTTAGGATGAGTTTGTCACACAGGAAAGCATCTCCCAAAACCAAGACCAGTGCAGCACACTGCATAACAGCTCCCAATTCTAAAAGCAGGAAATCAAGGCCAGGGGGGGCGGGCAAAATGGACTGAACAGCATATTGAGACAGGCCTCAAACATGTAAGTACACAGGCCTGGAATAAGTAGCTTGGCAGGAAAAGGCTTACCGTGGGCAAAAAAGGACAAATCACAGTTTTATTTATCCTAATAGGGATGCTGTCCCTAAACACTGAGATAATCGTTCCATTTTCTTTGTTGGTGGTGATGTCTCAGCTGGAGAAATGCCAGGATGTGGGGTTTGCACAGTAAGATAGATGCTAGCAAACAGGGGAGAGTTTGGGAAAACAGTCTTCTCATCTTTTCTTGTAAAGCACATGTTTTCAGTTAGGTATCTCTAAAATACAGAAAACCAAACAATAATTAAAATCTTCCAGATAATTTAATTTGTGAAGATACAGCAACCAAGCCCTTGCATTTTACATCAACAGGGGGGAACAGGGGGACATAAAAGAGAAATTCACTGGGCTAATTAAAAGCAAATTATTTTGTGTGCATCTTGTATTTAAAAACACTCTGCTAGAGAAAGGTCAAACTGCTTATTTATGTTATTTTTATATAAAGAGCACCAAGGACAGTGCCTAGACATGCTGGCATCCTCCTCAGAGTGAACCTTGTTTCAGGCACCTTGTTTCTATAACTGGATAACTGTGCACAGACTGGCAACTGGTATAATCCCCAGCAAAATTCACCTGGGCCACAGGACCAGCTTATACTGCTTCCTCCACATCTTCCTGCAGGCTTCCAGTGAAGCTAAATAGGAATTGCTGGTGCAGAGTACAGGTGTGCTTGCTTCCCATCTTTCTAATCTATGCCAGCCACAGTACTAGGGACCTGCTTAAGGTTTAGAAAGGCTACAGCTCCAGAGACACTGGGGCTGAAAAAGCAACGCCAAGGGAAGCACAGCACCGGACTTACATGTCTCCCACTACATCAACTCAATGTCTCTGAGGGGAAGACAGGTATGACAAGCCCTGTAGCTCTTCCGTGTGAATCCCATCTACTCCTCCCCTCTCAGCTGCTGAAGGATCTCATTGGGGTCAGGAGGGCACCCAGGCTGGCCCCTGACTCTCCACACTGCCACTGAAATTGTACTTTAGGCTCAGGGAGCAAACAGTTTTACTGGGTTTGTGGCCTGCTGTCCCCTAGACTTCAACTCGGTCCACAGGGTGGGACTGGGTCAGATAAAGGTGTCTGTCCACTTACTAACATCACAGGAGAGACTGAAGAACACAAGTGTTTTTAGCATTTTCAAGAAGGCACCCTATCCACTTTTAAAAGGTCTTTGGGGCACAACAGCTCCTATATTTGAGCAAAAAACAACAAGCAATGATGTAGAATCTACAAGTGAGAAACCAAGCACTATTAACGAAGACTGCCGAAGGAATGAAGAGGAGAGAATAAATGGAATAATAATACACATTTGCTCCAAGGTTCTCTCTGCACCAATTGGCAAAAAGAATACAACTGAATCATTAATATTGAAGGAACATGAAGACAAAGACATTTTCATCCAACATTAGATAAAGGGATGAAAGAGGGCTGTAATGAGAATTCTGATGATGGTATGTTGGGGGAGGAGGACTGGGAAGGAGGGGGTTACATTTAAAAGAAATTGTTCCTTTGTAAAATGAGAGCAAGCATTCTCATTACTATCACAGACAGACACACCTAAAAGACCTTATTCAGCTGATGGTGTCATTGAACGACCTTTAGGACACAAGCTCTCCATTAATGATATTAAACAAGGATAGGAGACTGCTGTAGCAAAACGTGTCACTTGTTTAGACTTTTCAGCCTCATAAATCATTGAAGGGTGAATATTAACAAGCATCCAATTTTCTGTGCCTTTCTTAACTCTGATGATTCTCTGCATGTAGCTGACAGGAGCTTGAGCTCTCACTGCTTTTGGAAGTTGGCCCTGCAGAGCAAGTCAGGGGCAAGATTACCAGCAAAACACACTGGGTATCCCTCTCCTTAGAAGCTGAATCTTGGACAGAGGAATTTCCACTGATACCTTTTTAAGACTCATCGGCAGTGGAGTCAGGCACACTCATACTGGCCTCTGGTTCAAAACCTTGAGTTGTGCACAAGACAGTCTCCGAGAAACCAAACTGAGGTAAGACACAAAGGGAACATCAATTTTACTGTCTCACTTGACATACTTGAGGGGAAAGATGTTTAAGACTGAAATGTATTGTTTCCTTCATAATGAAAAAAAAGCTACAACTTCAGATAAAGTGCAGAAGAAATCAGCTAGATAAATTTCCTAACAAAGGGAAAGGAAAAAAACCACCAAACACTAAAACAGCACAAAACCAACCCACAACTCGACTGTAGATAGGACTACTAGGATCCTGTCCTGAGCCAAAAACTCACACTGTTAGGGTAATCAACTCCAAATCAACTACTGATACCCAAAAAACTAACCTTGCAAAGCTTACCACGCCCCAGTGGGGGGCCTGCAACAGCAAACCACAAAGGCATTTTCACAATTCCACTAAAACTGTCATCACTCACCACAGCTAAGTCAATGGGAAACGACTAATGTACTACTCTGCAAGAAAGTAAGACTGAAAATGCAACAGAGCACTGTAACATGGCTCAACCTGTCTGGAGCCCCATCTGAACACATGCCATGAAAAGGACACCTTCATGTAATTCTTCACACAGTGGGACTTCCTCCCAACATCACACATTTTCTAGTCTGCTGGTTTTCCTCAAGTCACCTTCTGCTGTCCCTTCAATATCCCCACTGCTATCAGCAGGATGCCTGGAGCTGGAACCCTCAGCCCAGGTGAGCATGGCAGGACTGACTCAGCACAGCCTTTTCTTGGCTGTATTCTGCAGGTACATACACAGAGCCACAAAAGCTGAATGGACAGAATCCAGTTTATGAGGATAGTAGGATTATTTTGCATTACCTTCTTTTAGCTGTTGAGGATCTCTAACATGTATCCTCACCTTTCAAAGCTCTGGACTTGGTGCACTATGTTATTTTTTTGAGCTTCCCTGGGACTGCCCCTCTGCAGAACTTGCTACAAGCTTAGAAACACTTCACTTGCTGTGCTGTAGCATTCCAGTGAGCAGAGAGGGACCTCCAGGCACCATTCCCTATGCTCAACTCAGTACAGCAAGTCTCCTCGAAAGAGACACACTTTCCTCCCACAGCTAAGGTTTGACTAGAAAACAAACCCCAAGACTACTCAAGTAGTTTGAACTTGGGAAGCACCTCAGCTGATAGCAGGAGTCCCAAATATTTGCCCAATATTTTGTACTGCCTTCAATAGTCATTTTTGCTTTCCAGTCATTGCAAACCAAAAACATCAGAAGCTGGACAACTGGCAACATCATCCTTTAACATTTCGTTGCTTACATTCAGATATAAATATTCTACCTGACAGAGCTTTCACAGGACAGGAGACTAGTAAAAAAGGAATGGGTTTTGATTATAGGATTTATACTCTATTAACTGCATATGTGAGGTTTTTAAGGTACAAAAATCAGACCGTGCGTTCATTTGGAAACTATCAATCCTCTCTTCGACTGAATTTCTTAATTCTTTCATATTCAGAGACTAAATTTTGAAGAATGGAGAAAGAAATATTTGTGACACTTCTTAATAAAGGGAAACCGTCATTAATGAACCACAAACAGATTTACTAATAAAAATGTATAGGGCTATGCCAAAATAACCAGCTTTCACACATAAAAAATTGGCATGCAAACAAAACACAGGAAACCTACACCTGCTGCAGAGAACTGCAGGTCAAGAGTCAGAAAATTCACATCTGGTAAGGCTGCCTGAGCCTTTGTTAACTTATGATACTACTCCAGTATATTCTGATTCTTTGCTACAAGGTGTTGTCTGCTAAGGCCATCAAAGGATTGAGAGCTGTATTAAAACTCAGCTGTGTTTCTCGAAGAGCATCCACTAGTTACATCTGGTGCTGAGCTTTAACCACTGCAATGCTGGGAAATGGACTTTTCTTCCAGTCCTTTTTTGTTTCCCCAAATAATGGTATTTGGTGATGCTTCTTACTAGATTTAGGTCACTTCCAGCTGCTGACCCCCTCAGTCCACCGGGAGGGGCCCCTAATGATATTAGCTTTCTCAGATTTTCTTAGAGTGCTGTTCCCCACTCTTACATTCAAAGATCCCTTCTCTATTCTCTTCGGCCTCTCCCTGAGGGCAGGGTTCAAAATTGTATGGGAAAGTCATGAAAGAAGGATATACCAAGGTTCAGTGAAAGATATTGGCAGAGCCAGAGGGCTTTCTTTTCGTTACACCTTTTGGGGAGACTTAGAGCATCTTTTTAATAAAAATATGTCTGCACATGCCCCATAAAAATACTGTCAAACAGACTAGCTGAGCCCTGTTCCCCACCTTTCCCAAAATCCGAAACACCCATTTCCTCTACAGTTTAACAAGATTTATCAATCATTTAAAAGCACAGTTAAACACTGTGAATATTCAGAAGTATTCAAACATGTTGGAAACAACAAAAACCAATCAAAAACCCAAACAAAAAGCCACATAAGCTCAGCTTATACTCTGATCTCTGCTTCCCAAGGATCACATCTGATGCTTCCAGGCTAAGAAAACGTTGTCTTCTGAGAGATTTAGAATAATTCTGAAATGTTTCTGTGCTACAAATATGGGAGCAAATTTATACAATTAGATAAATGTGGAATACAGACATTATGAGTACCCTGTTTTTTTCTGTATTTTCCCCTTGTTCTTGAATGTTTTTGCTGTAATATATAACAATTCTCTGACTTACCTTTTATCCATCTCTTAATATAACCTTAAATCCCTTTTCCTTGTATTTCCATTCCCTTGAAGAAGGAAGAAACCAAGTTTGGGAGCCTTCTCTATAAAAAGCTATATTTTATTACTAAATATAAATACATGCATTGGTTCAGAATGACTCTAACATGTAGCCAAGACAGAAATAATGGAATGTTTATTTTGTTATGTCCTGGTAGAAATGATTTAGAACTTTAGTAACTTGAAAAACACGCCACTGTAACCAGAAAATGCTTCCTACCCTGGGCCATGCAATCTGATGAGCAGAAAGCAAATTGTAAAGGCAGGTATCACTTGAAGATAAAAGTCTCCTGACAGCATGCCCCTAATATCCATGCACTGAGCAGGTGCTTGCCATCTGATAGAGAACTCAGAGAACAAGATGAACTAAAGAGCTTAAAGCTTGTATTTGCACTCTCATTTTATTTTTATTCAACTACTACTCCACATGTTGCTATTTAATGTCTGTGGCTCAAGGTTTTGCCCCTTTAAAAGACTCTCTCATCCTGACTTGATCTTTCATTCCTGAAAAGCACTGGACTGAACCTCCTTATTTCCCCCAGGTATACCAAGGGTAGTGACAGCTGATCCTTGCCTGCACTGCCCAGTAAATTATTATTTTCCTTCTGAAGCCCACAAAGACTCTTCAGGAGTGAAAGCTCCCTCAGTGCAAGGACACTGCACAAATACCTGCTGAGATATTAATGCAAGAGATTAGATAATGGGTGGCAGGAGGATAGGGGCTCTAAGGGGCAAAGTAGCTCACTGGAACCAAAGGAATGGGCCCAGTCCAGCTCCTGCTTCTCTGCCCTGACTACCAGAAACCGGGTGAGAAAATATTTCCTACAACCCAGCTTTCCCCCACATTTGGCCGTTCTTACCTACTAGCAAGGCAAAAGGCTATTGTACTGTTGATTTCTGTTTTTTTGTTTTTGTTTTTTTGTTTTTACACTGCAGCATCTTGAGACCTCATTCCCAAATCAGCCCCAGAGCAATAACTTGTACCAAGCTTATAAGCAGCACATGTAGATACAGATGGACAACACCTGCCAGCTGCAGGTGAGGTGGTGTCTCAGCTGGGACCTGCTGATGCACTTTCAACTGGCACTGGAATCCTGTGAGGACAGCACAGTGTTGTGGCTGCCACAAGATCCTTCCTCCTTCCAATTCACGTGAAGGGGGAGCAGGAAAGAACGCAAAGATGATGCAGCTGGAAAGTTGGCAGCAAGTGCTGTATGGACTGGTACCATGACAAATGCGCACACACACAATATTCCACTGAAACAAAATCACTGTAAGCAAAGAGCAGTCAGGTCCAAACCACTTACAGCACATACTGACCTTAGTCAAACATGTCTCTACCTGCTTAAGTGAAAGACAGCGAAACCCCCAAGGGTGGACTGATGTCTTCAAGCTCTTAAAAGCTAAAGACTACCCCAAGTAATTCTTTGGGATAAGAAAAAGAGAAAAGAAAAATGGATTAAAAAAAAAATTGTCTTACCTGAAGATTTAGAGAAATGACACCGCACTAAGTAAAGCCCAACCCTATATTCATGTCCTCCTGAAAGCCTGGCTTGCTCCCAGGGAGGAGCTGATCAGAGATAAGCCTGACCTTAGGAACCAGAGTTTAGGGAAGGGTCCCTCCACGCAAACCTCTCCCTGATGAGATCCCAGCAGGAGCAGAGGCTACAAAAGAAAAGTCCAGCATTCACCAACATGGGGTACCTGTGCAAAGGCCAAGCTGACACACAGGCTTATTCAATTGCTTGCTGTTCGTTATGTGCCAGTACAGCACTATCTGCTTTATTATATCCTTCTGAGGGCAGTGGGAGTGAGGAGGAAGGCAGCCTGTTCACCATGCTCCTGCTGAGGAACATGGGAAAAGCAGACTTCTCTATGCAGAGGGGAGGCTGATCCTTTCCCCAAAGCACTTGTACTGAAGGGGTTGGGGTGCAGGGCAGGCAAGGATGGACAGAACTGGGGGAAGAATATCAGAAAATGGGTAAGAAAAGCAGCCAGGTGACTTGGTGTTCCATAACAGGCTGAGCATTGGTACTGTCAGCAAAGTGGAGAAAGGTCTGAACCGAGATTACACCTGCGCTCAGAACACCTGTTATCTGGCTGTAACCAGAATTTTGTCCAAGCTGGATGGTGCTTATTGGCACACAGCCCCCAGCAGCCTAGCTCCTCCAGCAGTCTTGGTTAGTGGAGGGAATACAGTCTTTCAACTTTGCAGGACACACAGTTGTTGCCTTCAAGGCCAATTTTCCTTTTCCTAAAAGTCATTCCCAAACTCAGAGAAACTACCCTGATGTCAAAGCCCCAAGGAAGACTGAGGTCCAGATCTCTGAAGACATTTGTTTACTGTTTTCAGAGTTGGGTGGCCTCAAACAAGGAGACAGGACACCCTTAGGGCATCTTGAGGTTGTCACCAAATGCAAAAAAGATGCAAGCTACGGGACTGTTCATTGAGCACTTATACACCTCACATGGTTCTGGGGATCCCAATATTAGATCACTCATCCTGTCCCACCTCTGATTATTGCCATCCTCTACCCCATCCATGCCCTCCTTGAGTGGTTGGTAAAGCCTCAAGTGGAATCAAGTGCCAGAGAACGTCATATATATATGTGTATGTATATATATACACACACACACACATAGAGCACGTAACTGTGAAACACCCCATCTGCTCACGTTACAACACTTGAAACACATGCAATTAACTGAACTGAAATGGTATAAGGAACTGCAATGTCTTCTTCCCCAGCTCCCACTATTTCCACCTTCCTCTCACCCTAACAGATGGGAATGCCATATGAATTACTGAATGGATCATGCTAAAACTGGAGCCTGTAAAAACTATTTTAAATACAGATTACGGGGGGATATTGTCAGTCCAAGGTGCAGCATTGTTTGCCTTACAAGCTTGGTCTGTCACTACTTCTGGCAAGCCCCACTTCCAGTGTTGACAACCAATCTCCAAACTCTACAATGGTGGTCTGAAATAAAACTGAGTTTCCTGGGGAACTACCTGGTGGGAACTTTGCAGGAATACCAGGTCAGGTGAGAGTTAGGACCCTGCAGTTTTTCCAACCTGCTGCTGGCCTTCTGAAACACCCATGAATTGCCCAGTTTTCCCAATCAAAGCTACCAAGGTATTTATTAATCAAACATGTAGGACTGTTAACCTGAGCTTTCACAAAACACCATCAAGACACATACAAAACTGACAAAGAAGAGTCTACAATTTTTTTGTTCTCTGGTAGAAACTGGGAGGGTATACAGCTTTCTATCCTCCTCACTGAAAGCCCCTTCACCCTAAGAAGCCACAATATCACAAAGTCTCAGTAGGGGAAATAGTTAGAGCAACTGGTTTATTTATATGCTGATAATTAAATCCTGATGCAAAGCTAGGGAGATGCACACTAAAGACCCACCAGCAGACAGACACAAAAATACAAAATCTCTTTACAAGGCCACTGCAAGCTCTACAAGGCATTTTAAAGCCAAAGCAGGTCAGGTCAGTCAGGTTATTATTAGCTCTGAGCAGCCCATACATTAGTGCTAGCATACATTACCTGAAATTGCAATGGTTATCAATAGCACCATTTTCTCCTACCCTTGAAAATTAATTAAACCATTACCAATCTCACCTTTACAGCAAAATGCATCATCAGCAATGCAGACTCAATTCAAAACCAATGTCAGACAAAAATCTTCAGGTGAGCTTGCAAAGGACTAGATGGAACACATGCCAAAGTGATTTCTGGTTCCTTTTAACCTATACAAGCTCATTATTGGAAGCAGGTTCCAATGGCAGCTTTTTCTTCTACAATGAATTTTAAGAAGCCAAAGAAAAGCAACTCACACAAACACATAAACAGAGGACAATATGGATGCACAGTTTCTAACTGATCCCAGAAACAATGCTCATTTGCAATATCAGATTTTATCTTGAAAAATGCAGGTGCTGCCTAGCAAAATGGGAGGCTAGGACCAAACCAGCATTTCCAGCAGTGGCTGGAGACAAAACAGCCAGTGGCTTCCAGAGTTCCCAGCAGTCAAGGAAAGGAAGCTGAGTTCACTGAAGCAGCTTTAGAAGTGTTTAGCCATGCAGAAACTGGAATTGATATGTCATAATCATAATATCAATAACCATGACACTGTTACTTCACTTTAACATACCACAAATCTCAATCTCCTTCTTCAGGATACCACCACTTCAGAAGCAGAGGCAGCTCAGGGCTTCACACTTAAAATGCTTTCACATGTTTCCTTTGCCCCCCAGTGAAAAAGAAATTCCCAGACATTCCTTCCTGGTTATTCTCTGCAGGACTGAAACTTCAGGAATGTTCTCACATTTTTATCCTGCAACACTGAGATTTGTTGGCAAGGTTGTACATTCTTGTATCTGTAGCAGATCAGGCTTTCAACCTTTACAGGCAAACTCCCTTTCCTCTTCACCACTCCGTACTCCAGATATTTTATTTCATTTTTCCTTATGTAACCATAGATCAAGGATATCTAAAACATGTTAAAGCAGAACTAGAATCTGACACAGATTAGGCAGCCAGGTAAAGGAACAGAGACTTTGTGCTCTGACAAAAGCTGTTTTCACATTAGACTGTCATGCATATAAAAAAACCCAGGTTTCTACTCTTCCTTCTCTAAAGGTTGCAGCTATGAACAGGTGGGCACCTATTTCTTATGGTCAATGTGGCCAGACTCAACTGGGAAGGAAGCCCAAGCTCAGAGACAACCACCAGGAAAAGCCCATAAGAAATTAAATCCTCAAGAATCAGTAGAGCTAGGGAAAGGCAGCATGCCTGAGATGGAGTCCAAGGAGAGAGACAGCCCAGCCTCTGTGGCCAAGGCACTGCCCCTGCATCACGGTTGAGCCCTCAGTCTGGTCAGCTGGAGCTCCCGCAGCCCGTATGTTCCTCTGGCTCAAAGTGGAATATGGTACATCTTTACTTCAGCAGGGGAGGAGGGGGAGTGTGAAGGGGCCAAATTAATTCAGAAGCTCTTGGCAGGCATATGAATAACAAAATAAAGACAAAAGTTATGTAGAGCAAGCCCTGTGCTGCCAAATGAAGTCATGAGTTGCTTAGTTCCAAATATTTCTTTAGATTTTTATTATTGTTGTTATTATTATTATTATTATTATTTGCATTTGGCAAAAGGAGCCAGGAAATACCTTGCTGGTGATGTCTGCTCATAGCACAAGCCAGTTTGGAATGCTGAATGACTTACCCTGAAAAAGGGAGAACCACGCTATTTCCAAGCCCCAATTTCTACTGTCGTTCACTTAAGCAGTATTGCAACGATTTTAGTTTTGTGTCTATTTTATCAGAAGCTATTACACAATGAGAACAAATCCTCTCAAGAATGTTCACTTTTCTCCTCTGCTCACTGGGAATGATCTCAAGGGAAAAGGGAAAATTTCCAAACATATGCATGGATGAAAGTTAAGTTCAGTCTAACAGGAAAAGGTCCCCATTAAGTTAAAAGTCTTATAAAGAAATGAATCCTGCAAAAATTTGGTCTTTCAGATACGCAAACATAAAACCAGAACGGTTCATCTGAAAAGTTAAATACTTGGTTCCCCTGGAGGTTATAAGCAACTCCTAGTCAAGCCAATGTGAATGACTAGCTCCCCACAGCAGCAGAACATATGGTCTAATGGGGCATCTTATTTGAAATGAATCTGCTTGGGCAAATAAATAGTTTAACTCTATAGAGGCTGAAAAATTATGTATGTTACTTAAAAAAGAAAAAAAAAAAAAAAGACCCAGTTTAGCAATATATAGAGCATCAAATTCATAGAACACTGGGAAAGCCACCTACAAATCCCTTACTTGAAATGAAACCCAAAAATACAGTTCTCTTCTTGGACAGAATAGGTCCCTCCATCTGTTTGCTGCTTCAGGTCAAATTAAATACTGCAGCTTCCTGGAAAGCTAAACAACTTTACCTAATGGGACCCTCAAAACACTGACATGTGACTCTGGCTGGCTTTCTTCCTCTTCTCCTGAGTTTGTAACCACTGAGTCCTATGCCACTACCAAGAGACTCACTATACTCCCTGAGGCAGTGCTTCCTCACACCTGGTTACTGTGCCAAATGCTGTATCTTCATCATGCTACTGAAAAGCAGTTGGATACTTCTACTGGGTGAACCACAGGACTAGACTCTTCAAGTTTTCTTCAGAAGTTTGACTGCTGGTAGAATGAACTTTTATGCTTATGTTTCACATCAGATTCCCATTTGCACAGTCACACATGAAGCAGCACTTCTGTATCCTCATAAGCACAAACGATGTCTAGAATCAAGCAACACTGATACCAAGAGCCTGATGCCAATGTTGTGAACCAACATAACAAATATTCAGATATATAAAATTACTGTGGATGTTTCAATCTCATGCTGGCAGAAAATCAAGACTCCAAGTTCCTTGCTTGAAAGCACAGGACTCCTAGAATCTTAAAACATGGAGGGTCTCCACAGCTGCTTGTACTGGTTATCATCAACCCAGTCTGGATGGGGACACCAGCACTCTCCACTCACCATTTTAAATAAGCAAAATTCACTTTAACTCACTCTTCTGTGCCTTCCCTAGTTTGCCACGGCATGTGGTACCTCTCCTAACTACTACTGAAAGGTAATGGCTGTTTACATCACTGCACAAAAGACTATTTCATAACATACTGGATTACTGAAGAAGCAAGCTTCTTCTTCAAGAAGAGTATTAGCATACCCATAACTTTCAATGCAAAACTTGTTGTTGTTGTTGTTGGCTGGACTTCATGAACAAAGATCTTGGGATAAGACTGTGCAATGGATTTTTTAGGTGAGGCACAGTGTGTGTGGAACTGGCCCCACTCCCTTTCTCCTGAGGTTCATCTTGCCACGGCCGAGCACACTCGGATGGCAACAGGGAGTTCCTCCAGTATTCGAACCTGGTCCTCAGAGGAGGAGCTGGCTCCACAGGCGGGGGCCTACGCCACTCGGCCAACGCCCGCCGCCTCTCAAGTGTAGCATCTCAGATTAACATTAAGGAAAAAAACCCAACAAACAGAAAAGCAATAATGTCAAGTTGTTGAGCAATCCTGGGAGCCCAAGTGGGTCAGAGCACCAGGGGAAGACCTCGCCTTATCCTCTCTGCCACTGAATGACACAAATGTGGCACTGCAGCCACGCCTGCAACACAAGCTGGGGCAGTAATGCAAAATTAATCTTACTGAAAAATGCCCTTACTTAACTGAAACTTCAGCAGAAGAGAGCAGTAAAACCTGGGGAAGAAATACGAACTACACTTGTTGAAGAAGATAACCAAAAGAGTTTCTTGAACATCCTGTACACAGTTGCTTCAGAAGCAGCTGTTATGCATGTGTGCTTAAGAAACCACTGTTATTTCAGATGGCATTATGGGCTTTACAAAGCCATATGCCCAAACTCACTCCTTTCTGATGCTCTACAAACAGAACAAAATACATCATGCATTCTGACACCACCATACATTTTTGATAGAAAGACAGCTCTGGTAACCACTCATTTAAAACTGCTATTTCACACCTTGGTTTCACGTTCCCATTTCTATGTTGCAATGGCTGATGGAAACCACAGGTGTAGGCTCAGTGTCAAAGCAGGAATTGCTAGAATTAGAATTAGCCATTACTAAACCAAATGAGAAGCCAGTGAATGGACCAAAGGAACCTGATGTGTCATAATATGGACCATATTGCATGTATTTCCTGTGGTGAAGAGAAAGATAAGACTTGCATCTCTACAGCTACATGGTTCTTTAAGAAGAGATAGGGCAAGAGAAGCCACAAGAGAGTAGCCAAACACAAGCTGGCTATGACACCAATAACCCTTCAAAGTGTGTTGTCATAATCTGGTGTCAGCCCAGCAAGTTACTCAAGAGCACTTGCTAAATAAATATGAATTGTTTTGTTGTAGCAGCCTTTTTCACTCTGCACTTAGGTGTGACAGTGGTGCAGCTGAACCACCACATGACAGCTCCCCCAGCTTGCTCAGCCCAGGACACAGGTACTTTTTCTCAGCCCCAGAATATAAGGCTTGCTCTCAAAGCCCAGACTCCCAAGCTCACAGTGATGCTGTCACAGCCATATACAAAAGTCCCAGCAGCTTTAGCCCAGAAGACACACCTCCAATAAACAGCAAGCTGAAGTGGCTCTGAGATCTCCTCTGCTATCTCTCCAGAGCCCTGCATAGGACCAGGGGAAATTCACATACCGTGAAACTACTACAAAGTGCAAAGTAATTTGTTTGCTTTACCAGTCTCTACGTTGTCACACAGCCTATTTACTGTGACAGCACCGTTCTTGTACCTCTCTAGTAGAGGGAGGTATGTCTACAGGTATAAACAAACCCTAAGTATCTAAAGGATAGCAGCCTGGTGCAGAACACCTAATGCCCAGTTCTGGGTTGGTTTGCTATATGGCAGAAGGAATGTAGCCATATTATAGAAAGACAAGTCTCTCAATGGCAAACCAATGCTCATTCATTTCCATGCCCATCGGAGCTGGTGCCAGGTTTTGTGACAAGCAGCAGTCCAGGATGGTGCAAAGCACCATATTTCTTCATGAATCAAAAGCAGTTCTGCCTTTTTCACCTCCCGTTGTCCCTCTAAGCTGAAATATAAAAAAAACTCCAGTTTGATGGAACCACCACGTGGAAATGTAAGGACACAAACACGTTATTCACAATCCAGACAATATGTCTTCTGAATTAGAAGCAGCCAAAGGCTGAACTTTTCAAGGCAAGTTGTACAATCAAGCTCAGAGTACTTGGTGTGGCCAAGGATAAAACTTACAGGGCAGGAAAAAAAGTCAAATTTAAGCAAATAATTACTTAGCCACTGTGATGAGTACAACTGCAGATGGGACTTTAGAACATGACAAGACACATCGTGGTTTCATTCATGCATCAGCAGCATCCCCCTTCTCTTCGCACCTGTGCAACACCTGTGCAGCTCAGGTCAGCACAGCCCCCCACACCCACCACAAGCCAACAGCCATTTCTCTGGGAGGATTATTTGGTGTGCATTCCCTGTCCAGTTTGCTGCAACAATAAAAGGAACTCTACTTCAATAAAGCAAGATGTATGCAGACAGACTAAATTAACAGAAGTTCAGACAATACCATGATAAAAGTATCATATCCAAACATTCACAAGATTACTCTGCATAACAGTGAACACATACAGTGGATATGAAAATAAGGTCTATCAAAGCAATAAAATCTAAGTAGTGTTGGAAGAACTTTCTTTCAGTAAAGACAGTGAATGAAAAGTAAAGAAGCACTCACACTAGTATATGCTCTAGATCTCTACACTACAGCAAGGGGATTGGGGAATAAGCTCTGACTTCTGGTAAACCAACTTCCTTCACCCACCTAAATAGTTTATTTGCAGTTTTGGCACCTCCCCACACAGCTGCTTCTCCCTTCCATTGCTGCAATTTTCAATTTAATACATCATGATTTTCTCCAGCTACATTCCCTTCAAGCCAATATCCTGCTGCCAGGGGCAGCAGCGAGACTTTCTGCTAGATTTTTACCCTTCCATTTTCTGTGATGTGCAATGCTCCACAGGGCGCATACTGCTACACTGCATAAAGTTTTAGTTTAGGAGCAATCCCACAAACACCTTCCAGGTACTAGCTGGGTCATTTGGCAAGAAAACATAGCTAAGAAGTTGTAAGAAAAACACAATATATGCCATAAAAAGACCAATCATTTCTTCAAGCATTTGGGTACTAGTAGATGACAAAGTCTTCTCTTCCTTGCAATGCCTGTCTGTAACAATAGGGCTGGAGGCAGCTCTGTTCATATTTTATCAGAGCAGGCAGTAGCAAGGCCACACCAACACATTGCTCCAATCTGGCAGAGCACAGAGGCACTTTGGACAGCAGGGAAGAACCACCACATTGTTCCCCCAGGGAACAGTCGCTGCAAGACCTTCATAAGGGATTCCAGTCAGGGTCATGTTAAAAGGCACTGTCTACCTCCATGCCCCCAGCTCTGCTGCGGTGCAACAGCTCCTTACATAAGGTGCTTCCCAAGCCAGACAGAAGCCCTTGAATGCACTGGTGTTCTATTCAATTCTCCTCCCAGGAAAGACTTTAATGAGGGCTTTTTTCATGTAAGGTTAGGAGGAAAACAATTATCTTTTTTATTTGTATGAACATAGAAATAATTGAGCAGAGTACAGAGGGGTGGGCAGAAGGAAAGGACTTTTTTGGCCTTTTTTCTCCTTTTGCATATAGCTTTGGGCCTTAAAGCACAGGGGTAAACGCTTAATTTCAAGGGATACTCAATATCTGAGCAGGGTAAGTTCGGGTGAAAAGAAAGTGGAAGAATAAAATCCACAAAACCTTCCGGCTTTTTTCCTTGACTTTTTACGGGTTTTATCTGGGTTTTGTCACTCCTCCCCGCCAATAGCAGAGACTGCAATGAAGCTGAAACTTTTTGTCCAATCACAAAATTTATTCTTTCCTGAAACATCTCACATTGAACAAGTCAAGCTACAACAAAAAACATTCCTGTAGGGAGAATGGATTTAATTATTTGCTCAATGAGGAACTATTCGATTTGCCTTCTTCACATCAAGGCTTGGCACAGCTTTCATGTCTCACCAGCACTACTGAAAATCAACCTTACAACCACCAACAAACTCATAATGGTGCTCAACTTCTCTGCAGAAGAAAACATCTCTTAGAATTTCATGGTTTGCATTATCCCTGTACAACTCCTATTCTTGTGTTCAGACAGAACCAGGCTTCTCTCTGACACCACTTTGTGCAAGGTTACACCTATTATGCAAAACATCTTTACTGCTTATTTTGATTGCAGCAGTGTTTAGGAAACAGCTGAGAATGGGGATATGTTGTACCAGGTACTATGCAAACACATAGCAAGATCATTTATATAGACATGTAGGCATTGGACAGGATCCCTGCTTTTGTGGAAAATGAGCAGTATAAGCGTATCACAAACAGATTTACTAGTAACCCCAGGACTACTTCTTGGTGAGATCATAATGCTGTTTTGCCAGAAGCTGTATGCACCTATTTTCATTTGGTGGTAATGTGTGTAGTAGAAAACATTTCAGACTTTGAAAATGCTGGTACTACTGAAAGACAGAGGAAGATCTCTGTCCCAACAAGTTTGCTATCGCCTTCATCATTAAATATAAAAGGCGGGAAAAAACAAACAAAATTCTTCCTTAAGATGGTGTAAATACACAGTTTCTCTAGACAGAGACTATTACTTTAATTGCCTCAACTTCTGATTAAAGCAGCAGATTTTATTATTTTAAATTACTTGAGCAAAATTCTGGATATGGCAAGAGACTCAGCAATTTATACCAGGACTGTTTATTTTTTTGTTTTAAAGTATCTCTTTAGTTTAAAACATAGATAAAACATAGATAAAACAAAATGCACGATTCCACTACCATTTGTAAGTAATGCTAAAAGACAAGCACTTTAGCATATTTAACATCAGTTTGAAAATTGTTCTAAGGGATGGATCATAAACATGATTCTGAATGAAATACTTCCTTCCTATTTTAACATCCTTTATAAATCTCTCTGGAAATAAAAAAGAACTATTCACTACATCAGAAGGATAGACAGTCTGTGGAATTCTGTTGCAATTCCCACTTACACCAGTTTTACACTCAAGACAGGTTTTAATACTGATTATTACACTTCTCATATTATACATCCCCATCCTATCCCACCAAAAACTCACAATCAAACCCAGAAATCATTTTGGTGATTATTTTTTTCCATGGTAAAATATGCATGAACAAAATAGCAATAACTTGCTTTACTTTATTCACACAGTTCTTGTAGCTGCTGAGCACTACATGAGGACGCCTTCATAGTCGCTTACTTCAGTGAAGTTCCTACAGATTCCTTTGGGATAAAGCCTTTAAACACTGAGGTTACAAAGCATTTAAGTGTCTGTATAACTTTAGGCACTTGGGAAATACATCCTCACTTAGAGCACTTAAGCACTTAGAGTAAATCATGTGCTTGGTGGCTTCACTGACTCGAAACTTTAGTGTTATGTCTTTACAGGACTCTCCAGCTTTCATAGTGCAACTGAAATAGAGAGTAAACAGCTCCAGAAGTTACAGACCAAAATAGGCTTTCATTTTTGCTTTTTTCCCAGATAGGGTGTGTGTACCTTAAGCCTATTTGTGGAGTACATAAAAAGCCCTGATTGGGATCAGATGTTAGCAGGTGTCCGTAACTAGCTATTAAATGAAACAAATGTACATGTTTTAAGTGACAAGGAACCTCTGAAAACCAGCAGGATGAGGGCAGGTCTGAGCACAGTGGATGTAGCAGCAGGTTCACTGCTATGTACCTGAATCTCTGTGAAGAGCAATACCACTTTGCCTCTGCCATACTTCTCAATTATAGATTACTCCTGGGTTTGCTCTAGTTTATGCTCTCTTGTCACCATGCCAACACATCTGAAACTACCAGCCATATCCATACTAATGCCTCTCCCTTGCCCTCCCATTCAGTCAAATTGGAAGAGATCTGGAGTTGTTTATATGGTGTTTATTTATATGTCCTCCCACATATACATCTTCATATAGAGGTGCTCTAGACAGCAAGGCTCTGTATTTTGCACTCTGCAGGTCCTAAGGCTAAATGTCTGTATGATTTACTTCTGGCACTGAGTTCCACACAAAATTTGAGCTGTGTCTACTAAACAATTTTCACCGACAACCCACTTGGGTCATTGGCTCTGAGCTCCCAGAGAACTACTAATTCTTCCCCTAAATGAGCAATGGCCAAATCTGTATTTATTAACCTAGAAGTGCTGTAGACAGGAGAGCATGATGTTTCTCTCTCTCAGAAACACCCAGTTTTTGTGTACACAGAAGAAAAAGAACACAACAGAGCACGTGCTGAGGAGAAAACTGAGCCAGAAAGGCCTAAACTGCCCCCAAAGGAACAGAAGACACTGAGCACGTGGCTACAACATCAGTTAAGAGCTTCCTGTCAGAACAGACTCACCACCATCCATATTGTTAATCCCTGGCTGATGCTAAGAGGATGCTTCAACCCAAGCTCTCTGGACACAGGGATTAGTCATGTTCAGCATCTTAGCCCAGATCCAGACTATCAGTGTGATTTGCATGGCTTTGACATGGGAAAGGCAAAGCAACTTACTGACAGCCCACCAGCTGACAGAAGATGGTTCCACCTAAGAACACAGATGCTGTGATCCACATACAACACCAGTCTCCACCCAGCCACAGGGCAGACAGATGCACTGGAGCCTGCTCCTTATTTCACAACAAAAAAACACCAGAGCTAAGGTAGGTGCAAGAACTACCATAAAAAGGCAACAATCTCCTAGACAACCATGATGAAACATCTGAGATCTGGCCACAGCAGAGGGAATGAGAGGGCAAGGAGGAATTTGAGAAGAGGTAACTTACAGATTGGACATGTCCCAAAGGAAACACAGTCAGGAAACTAAGAAGAGCACAAAGCAAGCTACTTTACAAAAAGCGAAAGTTTTTGTGCATTCCTGGAGCAAAACCATGGACTAGTTGAGCCCAAGGACCTCTGGAGATTGTCTAGTCCAACCCCTTGACCACAAGCAGGACTGATGTGGTCCGCCGAGGAAAGGACGACACGGTCCACGCAGGGAAAGGGGTGAACAGGTGTGAACACTTTATTAGGGCTCATGGGACCTTTATAGGGTTCGGTTGGAGGGTTCTAGAACTTGGGTGGAGTTAGGGGCAGATCGTGACATAAAAGGAAAAGGAAAGGAGGGACTGTAACTTATAAGGGAAAAATCAGGGTGGCTAGCCTTGTATGGTGGCGCTGCACTGCACCATGGGCCAGCCAGTGAAGTTTTAGCGGTACAAGAACCAATCAGGGGGCTGTAACCGGGGTTCCCAGAACCCATCAGAACAATTGAACAAACGGAGGTAATTGAATAGTAATAATTACTTATCCAATTCATATTTTATCCTAACTACAACATCCCAACAGTACAAAAACTTTAAAAACTGCGGCTCTATGGGGATGGATAGCTGGTGGTTATGGCAGACTCCAGTCAGCAGCAGTTAGTTTCTCGGCAGTCCCCGACAGGTGTCTCCCTTACAGGTGCCTCCTCCCACACAGGACTGCAAGTGTTCACATCAATAGCTTTTTGTCCAGAAGCAAGAAATTTAAAATCACCCTTTGGTCCAGTTTAATTAAAAATACAATTAAAAAAACCCCCACAGTTCTACATATTGATTGGCCAGGTCAGGGGATGTTAGTACTTTCCCACTTGAAAACACCAATTTTCACCTTGATTACAAATCATATAACACCACCTGGCACTACACAGTCCTTAGCTAAACTTATATCTCATCTTGAACTTGATATCTGAAACATGATTTGGATGCATTCCTCAGGGGTACTGCTACACAGAAAATCATGAACAAATGAGTCAGCACACACTGAGTGTGAACCAGTGTTGCTCTGCTCACTTATCTAGGTGTAAATCAGGAACAGCCCCACTGCTGTCAACTGAATTACATCCAAGAAAGAAACCACACACAGCCTTCTAAATCAAAGAGGCAGTATTGAGTTTTACACCTTGCATAAAACACTGCATGTCATTAAAGGCTCACAAACACATGTCCTACTGTAAGAGCAACACAGAAAGTCTTCCAATACAAATGTAAATCTATCTGTTTTCCACGTCTTACACTAACATCCCACCTTCCATTAAAGGGATCAGGAGAAAAAGAAACTGAAAGAAAAAGAAATGCCTTGGTGCTGTGAAGGGTAGAAATGAAAGTTATGACTCAGTATTTTTAAACTGAAAGGGCAGCTGCCTAAGGGCCAGACACTGTGTAGATAAAAACAATCCATTTGGACAAGACCTTGTGGCATCACTTCCATAACTGTTTTCTATTTAAGAAAGGAGCTTTGGAGAATACAATCACTCAAGGTCTTTGCTATTTCTTCATTAGCTGAACCAACATTAGGACAGCCCTGAAAGTAATGGTGTAAAATGGCTCCCACAGACAGAAGGACAAAACCTCTGTATCACCTCTGATAATTCTCAAGCTCTTGAAGAATCTGCCTTGACTGCCTGGTCCCTTTCTGCACCCAGAGACATCTACTGGATTGATCCTTTATGCATCACCTAGAATATGCATTCCCCTGTCTCATGGCAAACATTTAAAATCAGAGCGGGGAGGGGGGCAGAATTCAATAGCTCAGATCAGTCTAAAGTCAAACAAGAAATCAGCCTGTTTCCAAAGATGGGGATAATGGTGAACAGGTAAGTCTTGCAAGGGAAAACAAAGTTGCACGGATGAACTTGCACACGTTCCAAGCCTGTTCCATCTGAAGTTTTTCAGGTGTTTCAGTTGCAATCGGAAAGAAATTGTCTCTTTCATGTGGTGTTGCTAAACAGTTCTAAAACCCCTTTTCTGGTAGTATAATAAACACACTTTTTCTTTACAGAAGTGTAATACCATTTACATGAGAGGGATTTTTAAAAATAAGTAGCATACTTCCCATGCTCTAAGTGCATGGTATGGATGATATTTGGGATGTAGGGATTGCAAGACTGGAATGATCAGTGTTTCCTCCAAGCTTGCATCTTACTCTCAGATATAGTGGACTTCAGAAAACGTAATAGATCATCTCCATTTTAAATAGGGGTTTTAGCACATTTTGTTCCATTCATGCATGGTGAGGCTGATGTTCTTCAGGCAGGAGCTGAGCTCACTAGCATCCCTTCTGCAAAACCAGAAACCCAGAGCAGGAGGATGTTTAAGCAAACAGCAATATCCATAACTAAAGGGACAGGCCATAGCCTACAAAAAAAGGTCTTATGCAGGAGTAAAATTAAGAACATTAAGACTGTTCCTGATTATTCTTCTGGAGGGAGGAAGCCTATGATTTTCTAAAGTGATGGAAAATAGCAGCATTCCAAGAGAACTTTATTTACTTGATTATTTAAAGTCCATGTTCCTCAGTTTGGCATGTGAAAAATAAATGCCTTTCAACAGTCTACCTGTAGCACTTCGAATGCCATTGATTCAAGGTTTTCACCCATGATTTTTAAATGCAAAATGAAAACAGAATAAAAACACAACAGAAGCAAACATCTTTTGAGATCGAAAATGGCAACAAGTTCCTCCTGTTCTTTATATCTTCCACTCATGCCAACTTACTTGTTGTTAGAATCAAGTGAACAAGGCCCTCCAG
Organism: Formicarius rufipectus; assembly: GCA_013399695.1. Classification (NCBI taxonomy): domain Eukaryota; kingdom Metazoa; phylum Chordata; class Aves; order Passeriformes; family Formicariidae; genus Formicarius; species Formicarius rufipectus. The sequence goes on along the minus strand of VXAU01003993.1, from coordinate 36,479 downwards.
CCCAAAGGTAATTTACAGAACAGTTAATGGAAGAAAAAAAGGAAAAGAAAAAAAGGAGGAGGGAGGTTAGAACAGAAGTATCATCTTGCTATACTATTTTTTTCTCCTCTATCAAATAGCATCCATTAGTGAGGATGATTCACAGCAAACATCACTGCCAGCCTACCCCCAGCAGAATTTGATCAAAATGACGCTGCAATTCTCAGGAATAACATGCAATAACTAAATGGTTTTCTGCCATGAAATGCCAGCCTCAAGTCCAATGCTATTGCTGTGAAGGTTGCAGCAGTGCCAGTGAAAACCAGAAATGTTTCCCCTGTCCCTTGCCATGCTCTAAAGCAATGGTGGTACCTTGTCAAGAGGGCAGAAGTCACACATCCTCTCAAATCTATCACCCTATTGATTTGTTGTCATTGTAGCACAAAAATTTGCCAACATCTCATGTAAAAAAGGGCAATTTCAGTATATGTTTCTCCAATATAATCTATATCTTCAAAATACGTGGAAGTATTCGTTCACCGAAAACTAACAGGTGTCACAGTGGCTTCAAGGACCTACTTAAAAACCATAGGAAAAAATCTGAAGACAATTGGACAAATGCTTCCCCTTTCCACAACCAGAGGACCAGATGTGCTCATCTTAGGGCAGCTGGGTTAATAAACATTGAAAACAAAATCAACAAGAATTCAACACACTAATGTAACGGGAGGAAAACGTAACTGTTGCTATATCTGACTTGTATAAACTGTGCTTCAAATTCCAAGTTTCCAAGAACTGGGGCTAATTTCTCTGCATCTTTTGTCAACTGTTACTATCTACGGGAATTCAGGTATATTCATCTTCCTAATTAAGTATCTAATTACCCTATTGTGGGGCACTAACCAGGGAATCTGTTTGCAAGCACTAACACATACACTCACTCTCCCTTAGTTACCAAGCCCACTCTCTTCCCTGTGTATATGCTGCATTCTTCTGGCATGTTGCTTGCAGAATGTACCACTTTCTTGATCAAGCCCAAAGACGAGATTTGCAAAGTTGAGGGGGAAAAAGTGCTCCAGAGCTTGACAGTATCATCTGTGAAAAAGTAACTATCAGAGAACTGCCTTGCCATCATCCTTTGGTACTTTTCTGGACTTCAAAGCAAAGCCTTTGATGCTGTCTTCCATAACATACTCCTGGAAAAGCCGGCAGCCCATGGCTTGGACAGGTGCACTCTCTGTTGGGTTAAGAACTGGGGGGATGGCCACACCCAGAGAGTGGTGGTGAACAGACCTGCATCCAGCTGGTGGCTGGTCGCTTGTGGTGTCCACCAGGGGTCAGTGTTGGGCCCAGTGCTGTTTAATCTCTTTAGATTTAGATGAGGGGATTGAGTCCATCATTAGCAAATTTGCTGATGACACCAAGTTGGGAGGGCAGGAGGGCTCTGCAGAGGGATCTGGATAGACTGGAGTGATGGGTTGATTCCAATAGGATGAAGTTCAACAAAGCCAAGTGCCGAGTCCTGCACTTTGGTCACAACAACCCCATGGAGCACTACAGGCAGGGGACAGAGTGGCTGCAGAGCAGTCAGGCAGAAAGGGACCTGGGGGTACTGCTTGACAGCAGCTGAACATGAGCCAACAGTATGCCTAGGTGGCCAAGAAGGCCAATGGTATTCTGGCCTGTATCAAGAAGAGTGTGGCCAGCAGGACCAGGGAAGTGATCCTTCCCCTGTACTCTGTGTTGGTGAGGCCACACCTTGAGTGTTGTGTTCAGTTCTGGGCCCCTCAGCTCAGGAAATACCTTGAGGTGCTGGAACAGGTACAGAGAAGAGCAACGAAGCTAGTGAAGGGACTTGAACACAAGTCCTATGAGGAGAGGTTGAGGGAGCTGGGGTTGTTTAGTCTGGGAAAGAGGGGATTCAGGTCTGACCTCACCACTCTCTACAACTCCTTGAAAGGAGGATGTAGCCAGGTGGGTGTTGATCTCTTCTCAAAGGCAATCAGCAGTAGGACAAGAGGCCTTAAGCACTGCCAGGGGAGGTTTAGGTTGGATATTAGAAAGAAATTCTTTACAGACAGAGTGATCATGGCCTGCCCAGAGAGGTGGTTGATTCACCGTCCCTGGAGGTTTTTCAGATGAGACTGGATGTGGCATCAGTGTCATGATCTGGTAAACACAGTGGTGTCGGACCAACTGTTGGACCTGATGATCTCGGAGTTCTCTTCCAACCCAGTTGATTCTATGATTCTAGGAATCTGGCTATCAGAATGCCTTTAGAGCCCAATTTTTAACATCACAAAGTTGCATCTCCAACTCACTCTCCTGCAAGATGTTAACTGTTTTCTGGGGATTTTTTGACAGGTTCAGAGATTCCTGAGGTCTTGGGGAAAAGTTCAAACAGGTTGAGATTGGTTTTAAATACACAAATGCCTTGCGTCATGACACATGTACAACTGCAGCCAAGATTTCCATTTACTTTAATGGAAACTGACTGTTCTAAACAATTCCCTTCTCACATCTCTACCCTCTTGTGCTTGTACTTGGATCTCATTTCTTTTCCTCACTCTGCTCAGACATTCAGATCTCCTTCACATACACCAGAATCTATACTGCTGGACTCCTCTTGCACGGTCAGTGTAAGTCTCCTCAGCTTTATTCCTGAGCCAGATCAATTATCAGGCCTGCTACTACAACTACTTGCAGTGCTCACAGATCCTTATGGGACATCAGTCTAAGTGTTTGCAGAGTCAGGAAGAAAACACATTTGATTACAGTAATAACAGAATTACTTGAACCTGGCTTTACCTCAGCTAGGGTTCACTCTTCTGCTCCCATCCACTGATGCTGACTTTATGATGTGGCTCAAAAGTTTTAATTCAAGGTGATCAAAATACACACTACCTTCAAAGCTTTGCTGGTGCCTTTTAAAACTGCAGCCTGTCTGCATGTGAGAATCATGACAGTAAGAAAAATGTATGACTTTTTATTAGTTTTGGTGAGATTTTTGTTCGGTTGTTGTTGTTTTATTTTATTTTTTAAGAAGTGAAAATGGAACTAGCTGGAAACCAGAGATGAGCATGTTTACAGGAAACTGCCCTCATCAGTTACTAGCTTGGAAATTCCCATGTATTACATGGATCATGCAGAGACAGGATGGTTTTACACACACTCAAAAAAGTACATCATCACAGGACAACCTAGCTTGCAGTCTTGTATAGCTGGGGAGAAAGGGAACATAGAGACTGCTCCTTTTCAGTCCATCTCAGCAAAGCAGAATGGATCCCAAGAGATGCTTTCTCCACTGCATTAGCAAGTTTCAGTTACTGAGTTTTAAAATAAAACCACTAAAATGTTTCAGTCAACATAAAGCCTTAAAACACAGTCAACAAAACAGTAGCAGAAATACCATGAAACAGAGGTGTAAGGCCCTTGACTTTAGCAGGCTCTACTCATATGAGGGAGCATTATTCATAGTAGTAACATCTCACCGGTTCAGGTCTTCACATGCTGTTTCCTTGCAGATGTATTATACTTATTTTCACTGTGCCACTCTAATTGAGTTTAATAGGAGATTACTTAACCAGGTCTACAGCTACCGGCAAAGCTTACTTTTTAATATGAAAATATTACATTTCCTAACCTACCAATGCAAGTGGTTTTGCCACAGAATGAGCAAATGGTTGCACAAATGGCTGCCATGAATGAGCAAACAGCTAAATCTCTTCCCAGACAGTCTTCATGATGTGCAATCACAATCACAGTTTGGCTGTATCTCCTGGCTAGGACTTCAAGTAGCTTTTACTAGCTGCTACTCAGTGCTCTGCAGGCAATAAACCATCAAGCTTCTCTCAAAAGAATGCCAAACTATCACTGACAATTTGTTTTTGTTTATAAAACCACTTCTACTAACAGAAATGCTACTAATGCACATGTAAGGACAGCAGGCTTGCTCCACAGTTCTGCAGCATGTTAAGTGTATCATTAGCCCTATTTTTATATTGCTGGAGGCCATCCGGGGAGTCAACAACAGAGCTGGGTCTGGAGCACAGCCTGGCTAAAACCCACCCTCCTCCCTTTCTATTGGACATGAGACCTACATGCACAGAGAGATTACACCATGCTCTGAATCACAGTGTTCAAAGCCAGTCACAGATATGCATATACATGCACAGTAACCTTTGGATAAATCCTGATACCACACTAGGAACCTGCAGAGGTGCTACACTACAGAAATCAGCTGGGTTGCAGCCATTGATATGGAGGCTAAAATCTAGATAAGAAAGAGACTGGTCTGGTGAAGAAGTTATATGAAACTGCAAATTTAAGCATCCAACACATAAAACATCCAGTCTAGAAAGTCTAGGTAAGTTGTTCGATTCCCTACCTGAACAAACAGGCCAAATATTATCTCACAGTACTCACTCCCAGAATTATGTGGTGGTCAAAAATAATATTAATTAGGTTTTAAAGCCACTGTTATGCCATTTTAAACCCTTTATAATACAGTCATGCACCGACTACTCCTACATTACTGTAGCAACTACCCTGCTCCATTTGTATTTTAAAATATTTCAAATAAGTATCCCCCATAACATGAAGAACTATGTTCTTCCTCCATATTTGTCCTGAAATTGATACTGAAAGCTCAGGAAAAATACTCAGGTCATTATCACGTTTGACAATGGAAATCCATCTTCCAGCATCCAACAGACAGAAGAATGGACATGAAAGTTCAAGGTGCTTAACACACTGCCTCTCTATTCATCTCCAGCACTGTAACATCTAAAAACAGCACTGCTCCTCATGCATGAAGACTTGCTCTGACAAAATGTGAGGTTGAACATGGTGACTCTCTCTGCTGAAGAGCCTTTAAAACAATACTGCACCCTGCTCTTTGGGAGGTAGGTCAGGGGCTCTTTCCAGACCCTTGCAAAGCTCACATTTGCTAGACTCCCCCTCAGTTGGGAAGACAAACTTTCTTCACTCCTATATCATATGTGGCTACAGAGATACTAAAAAATACTGCAAAGAGCCCTGAATTTTTTCAAAACTTTTTACGTACAAGTCACACCATATGAACTTTATCACAGCAAATTCCCCATGAATTCAAACAAGCATATAACGAATAGCTAGTCATTGTCAGCTCCATTCTCCTTGTCAAGGACACCATCAGAATACATCACCTCTGCAATCACATCTCCATGGAGCTCTGGCACTGCTGCTGTCCTGTCTTACAGCATGGCTCATTTACCTGGCTCTGAGCACCGAGCTTATGGCTGGCTTTATTTCCTAGCTGCTGCACTCCCTGCAGTTTTATACTATCCCCCATCTAACCTCATCATGGTAGATAGTAACAGCCTCTGCACTCAGGCAAAATTTTGATCTGCACTCCTTGATTTGGTCTAATTTTACCAGATTTTGTTGTTCTTGCCTGAATAAGCTATTTCCACATCTCTGTGACTTTTCCTTTTAAGTTCTTATCTCTATGACATGTCTTTTCCAATCCTTCTCCTTCAGTGTCTAGGGAGTCTATAGACACCTCAGCAGTTAATCTGATACAGATCAGAACACCCCTGCTATTTACCAGTTTGTTTCAAAGCAGAACAGCACAAAAACTTCTGCTCTGCTCCAGGGAGAGGAATAATGGTCATGCCTTCTACTGTTTTCCCACTGATAATCCAAGCAATCTTTCTTATTCCATTTGCAATCAGCATTCAGAAATCCTGCAGTTTAAAAGCATGACCTAGCACAATGCAGCACAACAACACTATGCAAGACCAAGAGGAGACACACAATCACAGGGCCTCTGTGGAGGCACAGTGCTCATAAAATACACAGGATGACCACAGGGGGCAAGTGTTGCACCTACCTCCCAAGAACTCACCACTATACCCTGATCCACAGGAGGAGAAGAGAGTCTGCACCATAGTTTGTTAATCAACTGGAGATCAGAAAACATCTCCAGAGGAGGGCAAGATTTAAACAGGAGAATCAAAGAGTTTTAAATCAAAGTGGTGAATATGACAACTCCCATGTAAAGAGTCTACTGGCATATGTACTGAGACACACAGAGTTCATGTTACCCTACAAAACTAGGCAAAATATTTGCAGAGGAAAGCAATCAGAGCTGAAGAAAGCAGCCTTTCTAAAAATGCAAGCACTGACATTTTACAGACTGCTTCTCAGGATTTCACAGTTAAAATATTTTGTTCCATTTGCCTGGAGAACAGATGCAGAGCAAAGCAATCAGATCAGGTCCCATCAGCCCAGGACATTTGCTTATCCCTTGCTCAAAGGGGTCTATTTTCAAATTCATAAGGTAGACAACAGATTCCTGAAATCTGCTGTGTGAAAGTTGATACAAAAAATACACTGCGGCCTACCATCTCCTGAGAATCCCTTCATTATGCCTGCATCTGCAATTGCACAACTCAAACTCTTACCCCATTTCCCCACGTCTTCTACCTCTACCCATACCACTACTGCACTTATACTTGAATCCCATCTTCCAACTGCTGTATAAAGCTACTCAGGAAGCTAATAGTGCTCCCAGATCAAGCAGACACAGTCTAGTAGAGGTAGGATAGTGTCCACTCCACACCATTACAGAAAAGAATGTACTGATCACTCCTCAACCTTACCCCAACCGATCAGCTGCACTGACCAAGCTGTAGGGCTGGGTCACGCTGCCCGCTCGTAGAAGGTTTTGCAAAATACTTCCCACTGCTCTGGCTCTGAAGGGCCCTGTGCAAAGGGGAAACACAGGATTTGCAGACAGGCCAGCAATACTTCCAAGTCTGTATTCTGGACTAGCTTTCAGTCACTCCATTTCATCTAAATGTCCTTTTTTTTTTTTTTTTCTTTTCCAAGAGCAAGTTTTACCCACAATGTCATGCACTTTAAAAATGCTCTGAAACCATAAATCACAGTTGCCATGCCCAGACATATGATTCATAACCATTCTAAAGATTAAAAATTAGATGCAGATTGCTTCTCCTGCAAATACACTCTGTAACCTTCAAGAGAGCTGGGTAACCTTTAATCTCAGCTTCATTACTACCTGCTGAAAGAGATCACAGTTTGAAAAAGACTGCATCAACTACATCAGTGGCCAGTGTCTATGAATGAATACTACACCCATAGAGGAGTGCTTGCATCTTCAAAATTCGTATTCTCAACAGGGAATACAGGACACAGACATTTGTTTTTATCATCTTAATGAACTGAGAGTTTTGCTTCAATGCAATAGCCAAGACAATGCAGAGCTGCTTCAGCTGAGATGCAGAAGAAGGCACTTTCTTTACCTTTTCTTCTTTCAAATGAATGCAATTACCCCAAAAACATGGTGAAAGAAGTAGTATTTTCCCACAGGTACAAATACGCTTCAGGATTTCTCTGACTTGCAAATTATTCTGTTCTTTGTTAATGACTAGCAGTGCCGTAAGAACACACTAAAAACTTCAAAATCATCTCCAGATTTTATTCTGAAACATCCTTTACACAAAAAGTGCTCTCTCCTGTACTGCACTTGTGAAAGCAGAATCACTTTTGTCTATTCGCTGACAGACTAGAAAACCATTTTAAAAAAGGGAGGGAATTGCTCATGCCAGGCATTACCAAATAAGTCAAATTCTTGCACTACAGCATCTTTGTGAGACTTGCTTCTTCCATCTCACATGGTACAGATGAACACTGAAAGCAATTTTACATCTTGTTCTGTCAGCACACGAGACACCTAATAAATACCATGATGTAGAAAACACCCAGTAGGCTTTTTCCTATTTCTTTTGGTTGTATAATTACAGGCCATACTTAGCACACAGGCTACTTCCCACTTTGCCCTTGAAGAAAGAATAGGCAAACAATGTGAAAAAATACAAAAGATACCAGGGGAAAACCTAATTGCCACGTTTTGTGTAAATATAGGACATCTTTCAGGTGTCTGTCTTGTACAGGATCTGGTACTATTCTTTCTAAAATGGTTTAAGTAATTAATTGTCTGAGATGGTTTAATTGCATAAGACTGTGAGACACCTGACAACAACAGGCAAAAAGCAGCCACAGCAGCAGGTGCTGCACTGATCTCAGGCATTGGTGCTGATTATCACCAGCAGAGATGCTCATCCCAAGGAATACTGCTCATGGCTCTCAACTGTCTTCCCAGCCCTGGTACTTCTCCTTCTCTGCCATGCACAAAAGGCACTTTCTTTCAATCCCCGGAAAGGGCCTGCCATGGGATGGCGGCCTGGACCTTCTGCTGCCCACAGAGCCTGCAACAGCAGTCCAAAGTGCCTGGGAAGACAAAACAAAGATGCCAGATCCTGTTAGCAAAGTTTTTAATGGAATTGATGAGACCAGACTTGACATAGGGGACTTGTTAAAGCCACGGAAAGCAAGCAGAAATCATGGAGTCATGCTGCTGCTGGGCCCTTGACTGCTACTATAGCTGGCTATTGTTTTAAATTTGGTAGGCCTTACACTCTCAGACAATTTGACCAGCCTGACCACAAGGAAAGCAAACCCTCCATCATATGCAAACCCTCCATCATTACTGCCAGGCTCTGATACCAGCAGCAACGAGAAGAGCATAAAGGTTTTCCTGTTGCTATGCTACAGATGTTGCTTCGTATCTTCTTAGTGCGTTTCTGAGATTCAAGAGCCTGGTTTTTGCTGGCTCTTACAAACCTATGTGGATTTAAGTCTTTGAAATCAATGGACCTATAACAGGGATAAAAAAGCATCTGACCATGATGCTTCAAGCTTTCTAGCACAAACACAACAGGCACAATTGCATTCTGACATGAAGAGCTTGAGTACAGCAATCATTAGTTTCAGTTCTTGATTATTATGAAAATGTATAATTGTCAACACAAAATACTGGCAGAATCAGTCAGAATTGTATGTACAAGTCCAAGTTTTCTCACTCTGCTCCCACAGCTCACATATGAAACTTACCTTCATATTTGTCTGAAAAAAAAAAATCAGCTTTTCATCAGTTTTCTAACTGATAGGTTGGGATCCATATTTTCTCCTTCTGAGTACATTATAACATATCTCAGATGTGTGCATCCCTGCTCTAATTAGAGACAAAATATATATCTCCCCATATCATTATTTTCTGTACTATGAAGTTATTTCTCAGTTGTTAGATCAGGAGAAGCTGGTAACTTCATCTGCAGCAGAACCAGGCACTTTGATGAAAGAATCAACAAAGCACTGCATGGGGCTCATGAGATTGAAATTTGATCCCAGCTGGGCCACAGACTTGCCTGCTCCCTGCAGATAATATTAATGCCTTGAGACGGGCCTCGTTTCCTCACACATAAACTGAAGACACTAATACTCCCTCCGTACTTCATGACTGGATCTCCAAAAAGGCTTCTCCTTCGCTTTCCAACTCTGGAATAAAACACTTTTACAAAAGAGTCACACTGTATTTTTCTGGCTCCTAAGCTTGGCTCCCTTGCCACAAAGAGAGCAAAGACACAGGACTGTACACTGCTGGGGAACAGGGGCTTTCCTCCACGCACAGCCTTGTATGAGTTCAAACTCATCTGTGACTCCTGTACCTTTACATTCACCTCCCATCCCACCCCCACAGCAAGGATGTTTGTGTAGGCACTATTCCTTGACTGGTGTTTGTCCAAACCAGACCCAGACCTACAAGGTTTTCTCAAATGTAAAAGTTCAAGCACACAGAGCCTTGGCCCCACCCGGCTCCTACCCCCACTGCACATACTCCCATTATCTTTTCTACAGGAAGATCATTATTTAGTTCAGCATGTACCTCAAGGGAAAAAAAAATTAAGAGAAGCTTATAAAGTTCTGAGTTTCAAATGCACCATTGTGATGGACTGGATCTTCTCTACGTCTAAGCTCAAGAGCTGGAACAAGCAGTCTGAGTGCAACGCTCAACGAAGAGCATATGAATTAGTTCAACTCTTGCCTACGATTCTGTGCCACAGCCAAGTCTCTAAGACTGCACTTAAAAACTGAGGATTGAGGTCTTCACATTTTCAGCTAGACACTTCCCCACAATTCCCCTTGACTCTTATGCAGAAAAGGGTCTTCGGAAGCCACAGCTCAAAGCAATCATCACCATAGCATCAAACCATGAGAAAAGTGCATTTATATCAATGTCTAGCAATGCAGCGAGCCATGCTTTACAGCACTTGGATTATAAACCTATGTGATGGAGAAAAATAACAAACTATAAACAGCCTCCTATGCCAACAATGGTTAAATAAGTACAGCAACGACACAGCACTTGGATTATAAACCTATGTGATGGAGAAAAATAACAAACTATAAACAGCCTCCTATGCCAACAATGGTTAAATAAGTACAGCAACGACACAGACCTCTAAAAGAATAATCTCTTCTTTTTCGTTCAGGATCAAAACGTTATCAGGTCCCATTCATGCCCAGTTCTCTAAACTCCTACACTAACATTTCTCATACTGAATCAAACTGAATTCCTTTGAAGCAAAGAGATAACAGTATTTCACAGAATTACAGAATATGCTGAGTTGGAAGGGACCCACAAGGACCATCAAATCCAGCTCTTAGCCCTGCACAGGACCATCCCCAAGAGTCACACCATGGCCCTGAGCATTGTCCAGGCACTTCTTGAACTCAGACAGGCTTGATGCTCTTGGCCACTGCCCTGACAAGCCTGTTCCAGTGCCCAACCACCCTCTGGATCAAGAACCTCTTTCCAATATCCAACCTAAACCTCCTCTGACATACCTTCAGGTCACTCCCTCAGGCCCTGTCACTGGTCACCACAGGGATCAGTGCCTGCTCCTCCTCTTCCCCTCACAAGAAGTTGTACACTGCGATGAGGTCTCTCTGCAGTCTCCCCCAGGCTGAACAGACCAAGTGCTCTCAGCTGTTCCTCATACGGCTTCCCCTCAAGGCCCTTCACCACCTTCGTTCCCCTCTCTTGGACACTCTTAATACCTTAATATCTTTCTTCTATTGTGATGCCCAAAACTGCTCACAGTACTCAAGGTGAGGCCACCCCAGTGCAGAGCAGAGTGGGACAATCTCCTCCCTCATTCGGCTGGCGATGCTGTGCTTGATTCCCCCCAGGACACGGCTGGCCCTCCTGGCTGCCAGGGCACTGCTGACTCATATCCAACTTGCCATCAATCAGGACCCCCAGGTCCCTTTTCTGGCACTGCTTTCCAGCATCTCATTCCCCAATCTGTCTGTATATCCAGGGTTGTCCCATCCCAGGTGCAGAATCCAGCACTTTTCCTCGCTGAACTTCCTATGGTTGGTGATTGCCCAGGCCTCTAATTTGTGATCTCTGCAGGGCCTCCCTGCCTTCAAGGGAGTCAACAGCTCCTCCCAGTTTTGTACCATCTGCAAACTTTGTTAGTAGCCCTCCCAGTCCAGCATCCAAGTCATTTAAGAAGATGTTGAAGAGGTTGCTCCCAGCACCAGAGGGCTTCTGGGCCGCTTAGGTGTTCCTGGACTCAGGAACGTCCCTGTACAGATGGCTCTCATCCCCAGGACCTCCCCTCACTCACAACTGTCCATGCCTTGGTGACCAAGGCTTTGTGTAGGGCTCACACCATCTTAACAGACCAGGAATTATAAACCCAACAACTTGACAAAGTTATTTCAGTTACACACAAATATCCAGAGGAGTTCTAACAGAAGATGTATGATTTTTGTGTTTTCAAAAGTGTTAAGTATTTCATTCTTACAGTAAAATAACCAGATGATTACAACAATAAAAAAGAAAATCAGTTCCAAGCAAAGCCAGTGAGGTTTCATACCAAAGTTTTAAAGTTAGTAACGCCTGCCTTTATACACTGCTCAGACAAATTATCTGAATTCTACAATCCGCCTTCCAAAGCCTGAAAAGAAAGAATTAGGCTTTCATTAAACCTATATGCTTCCAAGGTGCGAAACAACACTGAAGGAGATACTGTAATGCCTTCAGATAATGAGGCATGTTTATGCTTGCAGCAGTTAAGATCTGGAAGAAAAATAACTGATTCTTCCTATGACTCTAATCTGTTTTCCCTCCGGACGTCATCCCTCTTCTCTTTTAGACCTGTCCACATGGAAAATCTGACATACCCTTCAGGCAGAATTTCAGTGAGGCACTTCATACTGCCCTAGCACCAGGGGGAAGAAAGTTATGAGTGACTATGGGAGAAAGGAAAGACTTTTGACCTGTTAAGTGGTAATGTGTCCAGAAATCTGCAGGGAGATAAGAAATGGAGATAAAAATCTACAAACAGGATATGAGTTGGGACTGTAAGTAACAGAAAACTTTCCGAATGCTACATAACAAAATGCTTTCTCTCCATCAGTAACAAAAGATATTCAAGATGTAAAGGCATTACAGCCTCTATTTTCAAAGGCTGTATGTGAAGCAAATCTTAGAGATAATATCACCTACATCTGGGAAGACAGAGAAGAAAATTGCACACAAGGAAAGCTTTCAGGACTAGAAACTTTTATCCAGGTCTTCATCTCTCATCTGTAAACATGCCTATTTTGTCTGTTGTATCACATAATCTCATAAAAGATATTCTCTCTCTCTCTCTCCAAAGAGATTTGTCTTGCTTAGTTTAAACTTTTCAGCTTTGAATTAAAGGGCATAACATCTCTTCTTTAATACTCTGTCAGATGATGTCACCACTGCACATCATAAAGAAAGGATCTGGATCTCACTCCCACTGAAGTCATGAGCCAAACTTCTACTTATTGCTGTGGAGAAGATCTACTCAAAATTGTTATTATCCTATTGCCTTCCAGCCTCCTGGTATGGTATGCAGGAGGTGATAAGGTATGTGTTCTTATCCCACTGAATTGCTAAAACATGGTTACAAACAAAAAAGAGTATTTTGAGGGCTTACTGGCTGGTATAGCAACTTATTCCACATACATGAACAGCATCTCAGAATGTTTTAAGACTGAGCATTAGTTAGAAGTAGACACTTGCAGTTCCACAGTACGCTGTTTCCTTTTAAAAACGAAGTTGTGTACCACCTGTCCCTTCTTTTTTTTTTTTTTCTTTCCCCAAAGACAGAGCTGGCAATGGAATTAGTTATTAGAAGTCATCCCACAAATACTTACCTGGTTAACTAACTAGCGCTCAGGAATTGCTGGTGTTAATAAGAACAGATTCCTCAGATACTCCCTCAACAAATACTCTGTTGGCCCTGCCTCTGGGTTTCACATCTGGTATTTCCTAGAAAACTCAGGCTGGTAATTAACTCCTTTGGTCAGAAAACCACAGCTTTTTTAAACTCTGCATCTTTATACGTTGTCCGTAGTCTCAGAGAATGAAAAATAAAGTGGCCCTTAAAAGAGCACCTATTTCTGTATGTTCATAATCTCAGGCTTCGATTTATTTGAGCAAGTGGTGTTTGGACATGTAGCACAAATGACCAGATGCACCTGTGAGACAACTAAACCAACAATCCAATTTTGCTGCCGTGCAATTTTGACACACTTCGCTGACTTCAGAAGACCTATGTCAATAAGAAATCTGGTCCATTAGACTTAGTACCAGCAGAGCTGGTTAGAGTCATATGGGTGGCAGTTGTTTGTCTGCACCACTGGAGAAGACACTACAGCCACCAAGATACTACACCACATACCACTTTACTTACTCCCTGACACAGAACTTAGGGCAGATGGGCTTCCCTGGTCCCCATCCTAATCACAGGGGAAGAGGAAGTCATGCCAGAACCCTTCCTGCTTTCACACACAGGGAGTATTGAACAGGCCTTCAGGTGCCCTGTCAGTCCACAAGCCATGGCTGGTTCATGTCAGAGTTTGATGGACTCCATCCTAAAGTGCTGGATGCAGCCCAGGGTATGTATTTTTCTAACTCTTCAGCACCATGGCCAGACCACATCCCTCCCACTGCCCAGGGCTAACAACACTGACCCCTAAGAGTGAAAGGCAGCATGATGCACATCCCAAGAAAATGACTGCTAGGGACAAACACCACAGGAGAACTCTGGATGGAGAAACTCTCCCTCTCACTGCCCCACACACTGGAGGGCACCTTCTTATAAGAGGAGTACTTGGAACAACAATTTGACAAGAACTTTCAATCGACTGGAATGACAGTAGGTTCTTTGGGGTAACCTCAAGTTGCTTATGGCTTCGAAATGAACAGCCAAGGCTTAGCCTAAATAGCTTCTGCTTCAAATGACACACTCTCATTCTGGTATTTAACAGCCCTTACTTAGTATCAAACCAAAGGATGTTGCATGTGATTTCAATGCCTTCAACACTGGAGCAGTATTTATTATGTTAGCACAAAGAGAAGAACATACAGAAAACCTGTTACAGAGAAACGAGTGGGCCTAAGGGTAAAATCCTTGTTGTCTGGCCATTTGGACAGTCCTCACTGACCTACACCACACATGTGGTACTGCTCTTCCCAGGAAACTCCACTGCGGGAGCTCTTTGCACTGCTGAACCCCTCTACACTTTCTGTTCCTAGCAGTGGAGTGAGAGAGAATGGTAATTGTGTGTATATTGCGAGCAGCTCCGCAAAACCACTCGAGGTGCATAATCTTACACTGCGAACCAGAGAACCAATACACCCTGGTGGAGTAACACTTGGATTTCTCCAAGAGATCAGGTGCCTTATTACAATTGTTTATTTGCTGGGCTGCAGCAGATCACTTTTTCAAGAGACACAGTACAAAAGAACAGCAATTTTAAAAACAGAAGCAGGAAAGACTCCACTATGCAAGTGGTGATCACAGTTCTTGCATCTCCTAACAATATAAATTAAAATACCCAGTTAGTTATGTCTGTTTACAGGGCTTCTAAGAACACCAGCTCACTCAGTCCTTTATTTGACAGAGAAGAGGTGTCCAAAAACTAAAAGCTTTTTCTAGATTCAGTGGAAAAAGAGAGGTTCTTCAGAAAATGGCTCAACCACATGTGATTTTCACAGTCCCCCTTCAGATGCTCATCTGCAGTCTCTGCTACCTGCAGGAGGAGAGCAGGGCATGCACACTGCATGCAAGCAGTAATGACACACAAGGGCCTAATGTTAAGTTAGGAAATGCTGGTCTTTAGGCTTTCGACAAATTTCTCTCCATTATTTTGTTCATACCACATGAAAATTCATCATGAATTAGTACAGGCTTGAGAATCATTACATAAACTCATGTTGTTCCAGTGAAATATTCTGATGAGATATAAACCCACCTTTTTGTTGCCATTTTTCTCCCCAGATTCTCAGTAAAACATAACAATTGTACTTGCATCTAATATCTTGAGTATTTGGGTTGAATTGCCCTGAAAGTGTGAAAAATTAGGTAATATTTAGGTTCAACACATGCCTGCGCTTGCAGAGATGAGCCTGAGACAAAGCGTTGCTTTCATTCCTTTCTGCAAGATACATAATTGCTGTGTGATGAACAAGAATGTGATTTGGGGCAGTCCAGAAAGTGATGCAACAGAGTGAGACCAATAAATCGGTGAAGACCTTTTCTGTGTCATGACACAGGTTGCGTACAAGGCTGAGAGAGGGTTATAAGGAAGACTATCATGACCAAAAGAAGAGCTGAATGTGATCTGAATGTGCCCTTAGATTCACATGGAAAAGATGGAAACATAACAGAAGAACAAGAACTATTAAAATTCATATAGTTGAAAATGTTTATTTAGCCTTGGTCCAGGGCTATTCCTGCAGCCTGTACTGTAAGTCCAAGCAGCATACTAAAATGAGATTTAGACAACCACTTATTTAATTGCAAGAAGGTATTCTGCTCTCCATTTATGCAAGAACACAACTTCTACTGATAAACTGTGAGCAGTTCAAAGGCAGCTGAAAGTACCAATATTCTACGTATTGAGAGAGTTGGATTACTGCTTACTTCCAAGGGCACACAGAAGCTCACCCACCCTCCCTTTCAGCCTGCACTGAATTTCCTGGTTGCGTGCATCCCTGTGATGAGCTCTTGCTAAGAACAGACAGCACATTCAACACATGACAAGACTATCTGAGCTCAGACTGGCACCAGTAAATGAAAACACAAAATGAACTCTCCTCAACTTTCTTGTTGCCCCTTGGAAAGAACATCCACAAAATGGCTTTGTCTCCTCTTTTAGGTCAGATCCTTAAATCACTCCTTCCCATTAAAATTACTGTATATAGTCTCTTCCTGATCATTTAACTTTTATTGCAATGCATCACATTCAATGACATGCAGAGGCTGACAAGAAGCAGCTAATAGAAGTACCTTGTACTCACTGAAATCAAAGCTAGACTGTTTCCCACTGGACATGGATTCATAGCAGAGCAAGGCCCCTGGCAGCTTCCACTAAGAATGCTGACAACTGCAGTCTTGCTGATAGATTTTTACATACATGACTGTGGCAATTTGTTTTAACATCTTGATAAAAACAAGTATTATATCTGCACTGCAGTGTGGTACACTTGTAACACAGCATTTCAGAGCTGGGGACAAACACCGCGCTCTGAAATACTTAGCAGAGAGACTGCTGCTCCACGTCGAAATACACCTGCTCACTCCTGCTGTGGACATGTACTCCAGAAAGACTTACAGCTTCAGACAAAGGAGAAAAGAACTGTGACCTCCAAGAGAAAAATGAGAGGCTGCAGCAAGAGAAGCAATGTTGTGGCCAAAAGAAACTGCCCTGGGTACACTGATACAGGCAACTCATGTCCCAGTTTTTACTCCATCCTCTGCCCTAGAAAGAAGACAGATGAGAACCAACTACAGGAAAGAAAGAAAACAACTCCAGAAAAAAATCTGACTTCATCGTGACTGTGCAGTGTCACCAGTAGAAGTGTTATTTACCAGCTCTCTCTGCACTGTTTTTCATTTGAGCTGTTCAAAAGGTGTCTGCATCCATTACACAAACCCTCCGCTGAACAGATAATGCCAGGGTGCAGGTGGAAAATCCAGTGATCAGCATTTTTTTGCATCTGTGTTATCTCACAAATTTACGTTTCACAAACAACCTCAATAAAGCATTTCAACAGAAGAGAGCAATGAATGCTCAAATAAGGTAAGCATGTGGTGACTGACAGACAAGTAATCAGCACATGTTGCAGAGAACATTCTTGGCAACCATGAACCCTAAATTTGAAGTGTGAGAAGAAAAAAATGCCGCATCATAGATTCAACTTGCATGTTTGTACCTCAGTAGCAGCAGCTTTTGGAGAGCTCATCTTGTAATGCCAATTGGATAGTTTCTACAGAAAATAAGACATATGTACAAAAACACTGGCAAAGATCCCAACATATTTTAATTTTCACTTTTCTACCTCTGGGCCTTCATTGTAGACCCCAGAAAATGAAAATGCTCTCTTTGTTTAAAACATGATCAAAATACAAAACTCAGGTATATGGAAACATAGGAGGAGTCCTGTCAAACTATTAAGGTATGTTTGAACAAGACCCAGAGATGCATTAGGCAATCCATCCAACTAAAGTCATGATGCACAGCGTTTCCAGAGTCCTGGCGTGACTGATACAAGACCAGCGAGAACAGAAGACCCACCTTGTGATGTCGTCACGTTGTCAGTCACAGGATATTTTATTTCAGGTTTCCACAGTCTGAAACAAAACAAAAGCAATGAGTTAGTGGCAGCTATTAAAGGGGAAAGGCTTTCATTTTATTAAATTAAAGACTCATGAATTGCAATGTGATTAACAAAATGCCTTCCTTCTCTGTGTTTCGCAACATGTGCAAAGTTACACCAAACTCTCAAGTGACTAGAATCTCTCCTGCTATCATAGGTTACAGCCCTCAGGCATCAGACCATGTCTTATTGAAGAGCCTGGGCCTTCAGAATGTCTGTTCTCATATCAAGTGGATATCCATGGAAAAGCTGATTCCACTGAAGCACAGGCTACGCTGATGGTTTCTGTTAGGATCAGTTTCACAGAATTAAATCCCTTCCTTTACAGAAAGATGATAATAGGCAGGCAGAAGACCTTCCATATACCTAGATTCACGGGGAATAATTTGCCAAAAATTACAAAAGATGGTAACGGCAACAACCAAAAGTACAAGGATTCAACGAAGAAAGTAGGTAATATGACTTAATTCACCACATGATTCCTTGTTTCCAGGAATCCCACAATAACACTGCACAGTAAAAAATTATGTTGTAACAAGCTGCAGGACCAGACTGATGGGACCTAGAAACTGAAAATCTGGTAATGGAGGATCCTACACCACAGAAAAGCTGCAACAGGGAAGGGATACTGAGTAGCCACAGAAGAGAATTCTTTGGTCCTACAGGTCTTTTGTTGCCAGAGTTTGGGCAAGCTCTTAACTACCTTGTGCTTGACTTACTAACCTTTTCTTACAATGAGTATAATATCATCACAATAGCATCAATGAGGATTAATCACTACTTTGCAAATCAAGGGAAACGCACCTATAAAGTACAAATCATTGGCATTTACAAATTACACTGAACTGCCCAAAAAGGACAGAGGACAGACTTCCCTTCCCCGGTTTAAGCCAACATCGAACAAATGAGCCATTTTCCAGTCTATCATCCTTAATCAGCATGCACCCTGTCTGCAGAATTAACTTCTGCCAGAATGTGCGTAACAAAACTCACAGCTCAACAATGCTATTTAAGATACTCACTGCTTGACAGGGGAAGGATGGGGAGAAGATAAATGCTAGTAGGAATACTTTGTACTTTCACTGAACTTTGGTATGTCTCACTGTACCCCATGGGCATAGGGGTTGCCACTGAGAGCAATAGGAGTCTTGTCTCCAATTTTATCCAACTTGTAAATGAAGCATTTTATTTCACAGAAAAGTAGAGAAGGGCAGATTCAGTATCTTGTCAAAGTTAACAGAAAGCAGTGGCTGAATCATGAGCAGAAAGCAAGCACCCCAGTCCTACCTCCTGCTTTTAAGCACGGGACTTTTCAAAACCAAAAAAAAACCAAAACAACTTAAGTCCCTATTGCACACTGCTGTCATAACCAAGGATGAAGATAGAGGTACAACCAGGAGAACTGCAGAAGAAAATTCAAGCTCTTCTTTCCTTCCAATATTAGAAAAATGAAAACTAAGTTCTTACAATATGCTGGCCAGGCATAGTCTCTATTGTCTTTTGTTAATTCCATACGTCTGAGAAGGAAATCTAAGTCTAAGCCGGTTAGACTTGCTAAATGAGATTTGTTTAAGGCCCCACCCCAGGTGCAGAGTCATGCACCAAAGATTTGACAATCTTTAGGAAGGTGCCACTTGTCCAGACACTCTTAGTAATGGTCAGTAAAATACAACCATCCAACAACTCATATATAATACAATATCCCCTCTTGAGCAAAACGCCATTCAGCACTTTCCAATCTTCAGGGAGCTCCCAGTCCATATCCAAACCAAGAAACAAGTAGGGACAGTACCAGCAGGATCCCTTTTATGAAGCTTCTGATGAGTAAATGATGAACACGCACACAACGCTGGCACCTCCAGCAAGCAGAATCTCCAGCATATGTACAGCCTGGTCCATGGCATTTACTCTTTGGAGACTCCAGACTCATCCTACTATCTTCAGTCACAGTAAAAGGCAAACAGACTTGTTGCTAGTAAGATAAAATGGCCACAAAGCACCAATCAGACTCCTATTTACTTTCCTGCTACAGGTATGCTCAACTAACGCTGGTTTAGGAACAGCAAGATTTGTCCAAATCAGAGCCCTGATTCATGCAGCCTTTAGTGAACACCCAGGACACATTTAGGAAAATACTACTAATAAAGTCGCACGCCAACTGTTTGACTCAGAGAGAATTAGATTAGCACTGCTACGTGTTGGCATTTTGACTTCTGAATACTTGCTTGCTAATAAAATCAGGAGCTGTCTTTATAACCTATCCTAAATAAAATTATCTACCCCTTTCCTGAAACTACAATGGCATTTGTTAAAGATGTCAGGTTTTATGTGAAGTCAGTGCTCCTGCAACGAGTCACACTGACAGCTCTGGTCAGCAAAGTCTTTCACTAACTGCTTTTCAGTAACATCCAATAGCAAAATAAAGCTGTCTGGTATTTTCCATCTTTCAGCACACACCTGCTCCAAGATATGGATAAAGACAACTGTGCCTATTCAAAATATTCACTGCCTTAGCTGGACATAGCTTCCAACACCCTGAGTATGACTCATTTCAGAAGATGGAGCTGATTTGGCTGAAAGGGAGAAACTGTTTAGAAATCTGAAGGCAGGAGATTGATTGGGTAATGGTGATCATGAAATGACTACACCAACTATTCAAACATAAGGAAGGAACAAATAGAGCGGATTAAAGGCAGTGAATCTCAAAGGACAAAAAAGACAGATTTTAAGCGACTCCAGAGAGGTCAGCAGGGCTTCATGGGAGGCTAAAAAAGTGAAGGAGTGCTACAAGTGCTGGAGATGGAATTAAAAAAAAAAAAAAAAACCACAAAAACTATTCTATGGCAAAACAAAGCTGAGACATTTTTTGTTATTAAAAAGAAAGAAAAACCCTAACCAACCATATACTAATGAGGGAAATCACTGACACTGAACTCACAGGACATGAGGGAAGTCCTAACATGCTGCCTGGAGTTAAGTACAGAACCACCAGTAACCATAAAAAAGAAAGAGGATGACCACCACACCAAACTAGAGACCTGTCAGCCTAACTCACATTCCCAAAACAAATTGTGAATTAATTATAAATATTTGAAAGATGGATCAGCAGATATACTTCTGCAAAGAACCAAGCAAATCAAATTGGTCTAATCTAGTTTTCTGTTACAGTATAGGAAACACTGGAAAAGGGCAGCATACACTTGTTACACTCTTCAGGAGGCTGAGTGCTCAGAGGGGCCAGTCTAAGGCTCACTTCTTTGCAATATTTTGTGTGACTAACCACAAGAAAGCACCGAGCTGAGAGAGTTTACAAGTATTTCATTAAAGTCATCCAAAATCAATGTCATGAAGCTCACTGATTCAAAAGTGCTGCTGTAATGCTGCTACAGAGACAGCAAAAAGAAGTATTTCCACACAGCTTCATCCACCATCTTAGTTCAGCCCCACCAGGCTAAGCCCAGGTACAAAACATTGTTGCAGTGCAAGCCCACATTCCTCTCCACTTTGCTGGCTCTAAGGTGGAGAAAAGTCACACCTCAAAGTAAAAGCAAAGTGAACAATTGGATATCCATCTTCCATAGTCAGTTTTCCAAAGCCCTTCTGTCATAGCTATCAACTTTGTCCTGCCAGCTGTTGTCTCACATACAGACATGCCTTATCTGAGGAGATAATCCTCCAAAGTATAAAATCATCAGTTGTTCAACATGTCTGAAAGACTTGCAAGAGAGATTTAGACTCATCTAAATTAGGAATCTTCTGAATCTGTACATTACCTTCACTGGACAATCAGAAAGAACCAGGTAAAAAGGATAGAGATATCTCAGGGAACCTGCCTCCACAACCAAGGCCTACATTTTATCTTTCACAGTGTCTTCCAGACTTGCACATTTGCCTTTCTTTGATCTGCCCACTGCAGATAATGCATGGCCCAAGATTTTGGCTGTTCACCTGCCTGTATGCGGTGAAGTTGAAGCAGCAGGAGCTGTGGATGTACGCTGGGGCCTTGACCATAAAGGTACACTAAGATAACTCACTTTTTGAACTGAGGTTCATATTTGAAGCCTATTGGTACAGCAGCCTGCTCATGGAAGTCTGTGTGAAAGAAGAACAGAATAATCTTCCATTTCTGCAAAAAGGCAGAAATTTCAAAGCTCACTTTATGTCTAATTGGCCTAAGACCTTTCTTTATCTGCTGTGGTACTTTTGAAAGCCTCTCTTACCATGTGTAGTGAAATGGAAAGTTTAATGAGTTGTCAAAACCCCAGAATATTTTAGATTGAGACATACATAATTTCCCGTGTGCAGAGTTGAAGTGGCAGTAACATAACAGATCTGTGTGGCCCCTTTGGTGCTGTACAAAAAAGGAGCAGATTCAACATCATTAACAGATACTAAAATCCTAGTTTTCCAGTAGTATATACCCTCTTCGACCTTAATCTTCCAGTTTCAGGGATAGGAATTTAAAAGTACCAAAAGTACACTGTGTATTGACAGTATTTCTAAAGCAACAGAACCGCAATGCTTCTGTTTGGTTCTTTGACTGATCCTGTTACCCATTTTTAAATGCCTGAACACATTTTCAAAGGTGCAACTGAAAACACTGCAAGGGTACCAACAGTGCAAGAAAATATGTCACAAAAACCCCTGACATTCTATCACTGCTCTTATTCAAGTAAATCCTTTATCCTTGTGACAAGGTACTTTTGATACTATGAATCTGCAAATTCTGAATTGTTTCCTGCTCATTCACAATCATTGTCATCCTCATAGCAATTTTGATTTCCAGGAAATTTATCCAGGATCTACACAATTGCAAACAGAATTAAAACATGTTCTTTTGTCACCTGCTCTTACAAATTTTCACTTTATTGGCATCAACACTTTAAGAGTTAACATGGTTGGAAGCTTTCTGAGAGAAAAAGAATTGCCTGAAACTTTTTTATTCTTCTACAAGATTTCATACTCAAAAGTCTGACTCCTAAAAAAAGCCTTGGACAGATCAGAACAGCTCTACCAAAACACTGGGAAATGCCACTGAATCACAGGAGCTAAGGATCCATCTTGGACACTTGTCCAAGGAAACCACAATGTGAGTTATTCTTTTCTCTGTAGTGATGAAAAATATGCTTGCAAAGTATCTCTGCTTTCTTCTACTGCCCAAGAATCTACATGTTCCAATTCACCCTCTAAACAAATTCTTGAGTGTTACTCTCCCAACACCTGGTCCTGATCCAACAAAGTAATTTGGAGTTTCACCACTGACCACTTGAGAACCACACACTACACTCAGCCCTGCCAATCAAGAGGAAGCATTGAAGTCTCCATCTGTCTTACAGGCTCTTACTATTTTAATGCCCAAACACCTCCCAATTGACAATCTTTGCCTTCCCAATTCTTGCACAATATGGCAAAGGATTAGTTATCCAAGTTCAGAAGGATAACTCTGAGCCACAGAGAAATTATGTTATTTACTGCAAGTTCCCAGTAAAGTCTCTGGAAATGCATAAGACCTCAATTCAGATGACATCCACCCCACAGCCTCAGCTGATGCTAAGGATACTTGTCAAAAAGGCTCACAGCAGCTACACAACTTTGAAAAGTCCACGAGCAGAACTAGTTAAGGGCTAATAGTTAAAAAAGAGCTCCTTAAATACCACCATAGGCAGCTTTCTTTCAACAACCCGCAAATCAAAGAATATAACTTCAAATGTCAATAATACAGAGAAGAAAAAAACCCCAGCAGTCAAGTGACACTCATTTCTAAAAATCAAGTTCAGTTTAAGGCATTCATAACAGAAATGAATGAGACTTCTGGAGTCTCTAGGTGTAACATGCCTGAAGGATGACTTTGAGAAAGCTTATTTCTTATTTAGATAATGGATCAATTCAATTTGTTGTAATCTAAGCTTTAAACACACAAATGGACTGATTTGATAAATATAAATCTTGAATAAAGTAAAATGGTTCTGCCATTCAAGACAAGAAGAAGTTAATTCTTTAATTTTCTGTGCAGTTTGAACTCCAGCTTCCTGATGCACAGGTTTGAACTGTAAGACCAACGTCTTTCCTTGTATCTTTTGAAAAAAATGTGCTGCTTCTCACTGTTAAAGAAATTAAAGCTACTCCAGGAATGAAGAAGGTATCAGTAGGACAGCTCCCTCTAACACCACAACTCAAAGGAACATAATAAAACAAGAACTAGGGATGAGCAGAGCAGTGTGCAGGTGTGAGGAGGATGGCCTCAGAGACAAAGTGGAATGTCCCAGACAACTGTTTCTTTCTCAGCCTCCACCCAGGTGTCCCACCTCCATCTCCATGCCCAAACTGCTCAGAGGGTCAGAGGAGAGTGCTGATGACCCCATTGTGAACCTGAACAGCTTCCACTGGACACCTACAAGTAGGGTTACTTGGGCATTAAAAGTTTTTTCCACCTCCACAGTGCAAATTTTCATGTCCATTTCATTGCAGGCTTCAGAAACAGAAATTCCTAAACACATGACACAGCAAGATAATTTAACAATGACTGATACGGAAAAGTCAATGTTTTCAGAGCAGTCCTACACAGCCTGCAGAAAACAAAAATAATTAAGACATGCAGTGAAAAAACAGCAGAAGAGCAAGAACACTGAGCAGCTGTTCCCAAGTGGAGCAACATCCATACCATGCACTTAATGAGGCGGGAGTTCTGTGGAAACAAGTAATAATATGATCCCATAATTAAAGACTGCTTTATAATATGTATGCAGAAGGCTGCCACAAAGACTGAACAAACACCCTTTATTCCAGTATTTCCTGAAATGAGCCCTTTGAATCAGCAATGTTAAAAGGTTCCTTTAACAGCTTGTTTGGTCTGTGATACATCATCTAGATGGAACTGAGGTCGAGTGCATTAAGAATCTGAGTAACATTCTATTCTGCAACATGACAAAAGAGGCACTGTCTGAGCTGCAAGGGCTGATAAGCACTCAATCTATTTCTACAACCATACTAAACACATGTGGAAGTGTACAGAATTTGAAATTCATTTTTAAAACTTTTTAAATAAATAGGGTGTTTACATTCTGAATAAAATATATAAATACTCTTTGGTGGCATCCTAGATTCTCTATGAATGAGAGTGGCACTCTTAATGGCACTACCCACTCTGAAGGTTAACTGGAGAAGACAAGGACACATAGCAGGGTTTTCTGTCTGCCTTACCAAGAGACCTCAGTCACATACAACAATGGCAAACTCATTCAAGTCTGGTTTAGAAACCCCATTTTGTAGAGATTTATTAACTTTTAATTAGTAGGTACAAGTGTCACTCTAATTTTAAGTAATCCTTCCTTGGAAAGTCACATTATCTCTATTGCATTTGTATTTCAGCCAAGGAACAATGCACTTTTTTCTTTATTAACAGGGCTGACACACATAATTAATGAGTAGCTTTGAATGTGATCTGTTAAAACCCCGTATTCAGGATTGGAACACTGATTATAATTATAGGTGCTGAGCAAAAAGTTTGTCTTGGTACATTTCAAAATGCTACATATATAACTCGTCTCCAGCTTTTTTTCACCACAGATTTTAAGAGGTTCAAGGAGCTTTCTGACTGGGGGGATTTGATTTAGTAGGGACTGGTCACTCACAGCAGATACTTAGAAAAGTGCTCCAACAGTCTTAAGCTGACCACTGTGGAAACTATTCTTACGAATAAAAAAAACCAAACTAGGCTCTGACACAGCAACTGTGATTCTTGAAAGTAGTCCTTCATCACTTCAGCAGCCCTCTTAACCTCAGTGGGTCTTACCAGATTTGCAAAACCAAGTCATACCGAGCACAAGGCTCAAGAGATCCCGTGCAACATTTCCACTGTCACTTTTTGGTTCTGGAGTAATCTCTTTGACAGCTTTTTTTTTTTTTTTCTAAATACAAGGAAAGCACTTGGGAGCAAGTACATACAGCTGCAGCATTAAATAAATTAGAATACACTTGTCAAAACTCTAGACCATGTGTTGGTTTGAGATAGAGAAGGTGTCTGACAATGTTAACCTTACTACACAGGCACTTGAAGTCATTATATTCAGGGTTCATAAAAGACAGCAAAGGGTTTATGACTTCTGCACAAGTTCTGGTCCTCAACATTTGGGTGCACATGTACATACCAGGTGTCTACACACACACACATATATATATATACGCATATACAGAGAGAAATTACACAAACTTTTTTTTTTTTAAAGACAAATAGGAAAGGAAAGTACATGGAAAAGGAGAGGCAGCCAGGTCACAAACATCTAAAGAGCAAATACATTAAAAACTAAACATCCTAGTCAATCAAATAGGTTCTACAAGCATTTTCTGAGCACTGGCTCCTACAAGCACAAGACTGCAACTGAATCAGAATGACCACCTGAGATGAAATCAAGAGCAGAACTGATTAGAGCCTTCATGCCACGTCATTTTACACCTGCAAAACACAGAGTCATGCTCCCAGTTTTAAAGAGATTTCTTTTTTCTTAATCCCATCATGGTAGCTCTGACACTGATTCCCTCTGCAATAGCTGAAGTGCACACTAACTCCAGAAAATATCTTGTGCCGTCTGCCAAAGACTGAATCAAGCTAATCAGCAGTGTGCTGATGCATGCTGATGTTGACACTTCAAGGATCACAAAACATTCAGTTCAGCTATTTAATCCTTCCCATCAATCACAGAGGTCACTGTAATTGCAGGTTCAAAAAGCACCAATAAGATGATTAACACAGTAATGCAGAGGACAGCACAACAAGAAGAAGACTTCAAATGGCAAATCCTTTCTATGCAAAGACTAATGCCTGCACACTCCTTGTATGCATCAGTGTCAAACAACAGGCAGAACTACCTGCATGCAGTTCACAGAGGTACAAGTTGCAAGAGCATACTGCAAGCACAAATCATTTCTGAATGAAAATAAAAGTGAAAAGGTGTTTATGGCCTGGCTAATCCTGTAAGCAAATAAACTTTTAACATCTCTCTGGTGGTGCGTAACACTGGCGGAAGAACCATGCATTTCCGGAGCCTCAACCATCTACTACAGCAGATGCTCCGTACCAAGACACTAGACTTTCAAATTATCCAATACTGAAGGAAAGCATATACTCACAAATTATGCTTTATAACAGGAAAAAGAGGAGCCTATAAATTGTATATGCAATTTCCAAAAGACAGATTATATTCAACACTAGTCAACAGCTAAGGAAGAAGAACCAGAATAATTACTTATTCAAACTGCATGTTACAAGGGGAAAAAGAATTTTCATATCATGATCTGTTTGACAATAATATAACCTTCAATGTTGTTTTTCAACAATGAATGGAATAAAAAGGGGCATAATTCTGCTTATTGCTTGCATATGTACTTGTGAAAAAGCGCACAAAGTACTCCTTTTCTGCAAAGGCCATGGGGAAAAGAAAATCAAATATCTCAGTACTTTCTTGCTGTAATCAAGATGACTAATGGGGCTGCCTCAGCAGCTGTCACAAAAATATTACCTCTCTTTGGTTCTTCAGAATATGTCTACTGCATCTTTACATATTTAAAACTTCTAAGCAAATACAAGAGAACGAATTTTTTGATAAATATCTTTTTATCCAGATAAAAAAAAAACTACCATGGGAACACACTGCTTTTCAATTATGTCTTGTCTGCACATTACAACAGGTAAAGTCTTAGAAAAATGTATTAGATAAAAACAGCAAAAGCCAATTTTGACTCAAGTCTCCTTAACTTCCAGGATTGCTTTGCTTTGACCAGACATAAGACCGAGATTTTTCGAATTTCAAACTGCTTACAAACAATGTGCAAGTAGTTCAGTGGAAAGAAAAAAATTGCAACACAATTTTTAAAAAAAGTAATTTCCCCTAAATTATGTTAATGAAAGCTTGGAGTATTTTTCAATGTTTGTTTACATTATTCAAGCCATCCTCATTATGATACATAAAATCAATTTCTGCAACAATGCTATACTGTATCTTTTATTTAAGATATTTATTAGTAATTACAAAATCCTGCTGCCATGGGAAGAAGAATTTATATTACTAGATAAATTTAAAAATACTATTTTTGAAACTTGCCCATCAGACACAAATGTTTCAGATTCTTTTCTAAATTAGTTCCTCTAACAACATGACAAACCCTGAAAACATTCTCAACTATTTCAGTGTTGCACAGACCAAATGTAGCAAAGAACGTTATCTGCATGGCCTCCTTTAGCCTGTTGATTGCATGAAAAAGTCAAACATGCTTAGTTTTCAGGATCTTTGTTTTCTATTTTATATACTGTTTCTGACCACTATTATTCCTTAGGTCCTGAGTTTTCCTAATGGAAATCCCTCCATTTCTTTCATCAAACATATCACAGCTTTAATGTTCTATGTCCAAACAATTAAAGAAGCTTCCTTTGCAAACAGCAGCCTTCCAGGGAAAGGTATTTTATGCACTCCTTCTGTTCTTCTTAACTTTACTGGTGATGCCACTTAATTCATCACAAACAAATGTTTGACAACTGTCATGCCCTCTACCCCAAATGAATGTTTTGGAACTAGAAAATATATCAGTACTTTGGTAGGTTTCTTTTCCCTATGAGAATTTTCAGTATATTATACTGAATTTTCAGTACATTATCACCAGCTTAAAGGAAAAAATCAGTACAATGGTAGAGTGGCTGAGATGGTCATAACTTCTTCTAAACTGTCTTCTTTATGGCATCTCTATCAGGTCGGCAATAGATGTAGACAAAGTGGGGCACTTCATGCAGACAACACAGCAAGAAGAATTGGACATTCCTCAGAGCAATCACTGCAGAGCTAGGAACCTGAACACAGTTTTCCTTTCCATCCTCAAACAAAAATCAATATAAGCATAGATACCTCTTAGAAGTGCATATATTTACCCGTATTTTACACACTTAAGTGCTACATCTTTTTGTGTTGGGCATTTCTAAAACACACAGGGGTTTTGCCTCTATCACACACTACAATCTCTGTGACTGGGACAGCTGGGATATCCTACTTAATAGTAATTTCTTGATCCTTCCACCATTTTCCATGAGCACAGCCACTCTTAGGCATTCAGGTAGCCACTATTTCCTCTTACTGCCAAATGATCACAATGATATTTCAGAAGTACATTATTAAAATATTTAAAAGGAATGACAGACATTTGAAAAAATAAAATAAGCAGAGACAGTGGCACAGTGCCACACCACCATTCCACCTTGTCTCCTGGGTGTGGGAAATGCGCTCTGTACAGCAAAGGCCATGTTTTTCAGCCACTGTTTACACCTTCAAATGGTCTTCCCAGCATGTTACTTTTTAAGAAGCTTGATTTCACTTTGAGTGTTATTTGAGAGAACGTCTCAAAGTACAAACTGCTTCAACTCTTAGTTCATAAAAATTACAGACACTGATGTTTTCCTGGCCCTCTCCCCATGCCTGCAGCATACGCCTCCAAAACCAGAAGACTTTGTAAAAAAGCAAACCAGTGCTACTGCAGCCTAATGTATGTTGGCACCTACACAGCCTCAAAGGTAGGGTCTCAAATGCAACCAAAGTAACTCACCAACTTTCAGAGTCCTTATCACAACTGTACCCAGATGCCTCGCTGACACCAAGTCACTGTTCTCACAGTAGAACAGTTGTGTGTGACAGAATCCTAAAGTAGCTGCTCTGACCACAAGGCCTATAAATACACTTGGCACTGCATCCCAGCAGCTCTGCCGCTGCAATAGTGCAGCATTTGTACACAGGCTGTCTTCACAACTTCATTAATATCCCCACTTCTGGGTCTTGGAATACATCAGGGATCATACAACACACCCTTTCACTAGCTATATACAATCACCCAAATGAAATTCATACACAAAACAAGAACTAGACCTGGCTTTCCTTGATCCAGGTGTAATTCAGTGTACCATTCCTTAAGCAGAACTCCAAGCCTTTGTTTTTACTCTTTCACAGAACTTCAGTGTATCAGAAATACAGACCTCTCAAAGCACAGAGATTGTTAAATAGCATTTGTCCTTGTTCAACTTAATTTGCAAAATCCCATATCCGATTTTACAACTGATTTTAAACACATCTATCATCCAGTGGGCAACATCTGCTGCGCACTGCTGAGCCTGCTTCCACCATATACAAAGGGAGACTTCCTGTCACTGCTGCTGCCAGCTTTGGAACGGGGATGGTTTTCTGTTAGAAGGTGGTCTTGGCCAACACACATCCACATGGCACACGCACAAGTAAAACTAGCTGTGTGGCAGTGCAAAGCAAAGCCAGCAACAACCCAGAAATGCATACAAATTTTCATTAGTCCTCCCTGCAAATTTCGACTCCTCATCTAGTTCCCACTGCCATGAAAACAACGATAAGGGGATTAAAGTAGAGATGCCTCTTCCTCTCCCCACCCTTATAATCAATCTATCTATCTATCTATCTATCTATCTGGCTGGCCTGATTTATTGGGGTGGGAGGCAGGGAGGGTGGTAGAACTAAACCAAAAACACTTGTTTGCAAGCATGTACTACATCTGGTGATGTCAACAGCTTTAGGCAAGTCTTTAAACAGTTTTCAAGCTTGTGATTTAAAGATCATGGAGAACTCCATGCAATGTTTGATTGAAGGGGAAAAGTCCTTTCTTGTTCAAATGCAGATGCAATAGAAACTGTTTTGCATTAATATAAACTTAATTAGACTCCGTAATAGTTAAGTTAAAACATTTTAACCTCTTTAGGTGCCTACGGCTGTCTGGCATATTTTGGCTAATGTACATCATTTATGACTCTCTGACCTCTCTTTCCAGGAGCATCCAGCTGTGTACTATGCTTCTCAGCCTGTGAAAATGACAGGCCATGTGGCTGTTCAAGAGGACGGGACCAAAGAACCAATGCTGCAGGAAAGAGGGCTGTGGAAGTAGGGAGGCACTACAGCAAAAAAAAAAAAATCCAAAAAGAAAAAGGTAAAAAATTTCAATGCAGAACACAAACAACTACTGCAGATTCTCTGAAGAGGAATTATTTCAGTAGAATGATACGGCAAAAGGATAGCTATGAGCCAACGCTCAGGTATAATACAGTATGGTGAGCAGCTGGTACAATATCATACCTCATCACCCACCAACATTAATGCGAACACCTCACACCTGATCCTCAGTCACTTGGAGCACAGTTCACAGTTCTGCCATTAAAAGAGGAACTGCTGCAACACACTTCTTAAAAAGTACCATTAGGCAAAGTTGTATGTTTTCAGGTCCTCTGACAGCAAGACCAGTCTGAGACACCTCTAACAAGTGCAGGGCAGAGAAAACCTTCTGCAGCCCTTGAGAGGTAGCTGTCCCCCCATCAAGGGAAGAAGTATGTGTGCAGGTTGGGGACAACACCGTGCTGATGTGTGGGGGCAGAAGGGCATAGCAGTAACTCTGGATGAAACAGTGCCTAGCACCCCTCCATCCTTGTCCTACTCTGATGCCAGTTGTCCAGAACAACAACATACATTATCCTGCCTAGCCCAGGCAGCCCCCCTTGCAGCAGGCAGCTGCTGCTACAGCACAAAAAGTTTTCTAGCAAGGACACTTAGCTCTTTCCAGCATCCACGTCAGCCCCATGAAAACTAAAGTCCCAATTTCAAGAGCCAAGTGAACATTTCTCAGGCTTGCTATAACTCCACAGACTCCACTTGACATCTCTCTGCAGGCATTAAGATCTCCACAGGCCTACTCCACTTCTATACTGGCTGAATAAAAAAAGGGAAAATTCTGGTTTAGGATCTAAACAACTTCCCCAAACCCAGTAAGAAATGTAGTAAATAAATACATATCCTGGAACATACTCTAAATGTTGATAAAGTTTGGGGTTTGCTGCCCTCAGTGACCTTCTGTCCTAAATTAGCTGCTCAAATCCAAACTGATCTTATTCTCTATTCTTTTGGCTTTCAAACAGTTCTGACAGTCCCATTAACACTGCCTTGTTTATTTCCTCCTCATGGCTTCTCATCTGGACAAATATTTATTTTTGGTTCTTCCTAACTGTGTATGCAGTTTTTGTTACCACCAGAAGGCACCTCAGAAGGATTAACAATAATTTCCATACTCACTTGACATAGTGCTTTCTTCTCCACTCTATTTGGAAAGGGAAAATAAGAAGTACTGATTAATGATCATCTACTATTCTTCAGCATCTCTCACAGGAATTGTATTATAGTAGCAATTACACTCTTATACCCAGTTAAGAATTGGCTTCAAGGATCATGGCTCAAGGAGATCAGGATGTCAGAGGCCCAAAAGAAATTACTTATTTCCTTGAACAATAAATCTTCTCACAAGCTTGGGATGTACATTTGGCACAGTCAGTCTTAGTCAAGAATATAAAAATCTACAAATGTGTTTATCAGCACAAGACCATGTGTGCAGACACACTATTTATTTAAAGTATCAGTAATACTCTAAAGGATTGCAAATCTAGGCAATCAATAGCTCTTTAAGGCATTCTTTTACGAAACCTCCTAACATTTTCAGACTTTTACCCAGATGGGGAGAAGAAACCTGTCACTCAGTCAGTCTTAAATACTGATTTTTAAACTTTTAAGTGGCACGTCTCACTTTGTAGTGGCATCAATTATACACTTCAGGTTTCAGCCTCTTAAAACATATTTAACTGTGCAAACACAAAATCCTAAAACTAACAAGTTCCACTCGTTGTTCATTATTTCCAGCAGGAATCTGACCCATAGTAAAAAGGCAGTGAAATAAAGCTACTGTATCAGAAAATAAACCACTAATTAACAGCAGGAAACAAGTAGCAAACAAGAAACAGCACCACAGAAAACGAAGAATTGTTTTAG
Source organism: Formicarius rufipectus (assembly GCA_013399695.1). Taxonomy (NCBI): domain Eukaryota; kingdom Metazoa; phylum Chordata; class Aves; order Passeriformes; family Formicariidae; genus Formicarius; species Formicarius rufipectus. Next base: position 4,028 of record VXAU01003993.1, on the reverse strand, counting down.
GTAAATCCAGTTAAATTAGTATCATGACACTTAAAATTTTCATTTTGTTTTTACCACTCACAGATCACTTATGCTGCCTGCAGTACACTGTTCTTTTTGTTTCTTAATATTATTAGTATCAACGGAAATAAACTTATCATCCTGTCGAAAAGGTTAAGGGTATGCAGCTACTCGCCAAGTATGAAAATAAAATGCTATCAATTTTTTTCACACCAAACGTATCATGAAGCCACAGATGAAATCAGAACCTCATTTGAGTCTTGTGCTTTCTCAGAAATACCATCATTTTGAAGACTTTTCAGGACACTAAACACACTTCCCTTCTCCCTAAGGGAACAACACAGCTCCCAGCAGCTCCCATGTAAGCAGGGAGGACAGGGAAAATTGAAAGTAGGGATCTTGGTACCTAAGCACTTCTCAAATCTACCAGTTCTTCCTCCCACACAAGCAAATTTCCACACTCCACAGTTTCTGCCTGGGAGAATATTCAAATACTACCTTTTTAGGAAACAAAAAGATACATATTTTTATACTGACCCAAGCAATGTTAGCAGGATAAGAAAGAGACCACAGGGAAGAACTAATTAAACATCTCTACCCAGACACAGATGTTTTTTTAATTTTCTTGGCCAGTTTTCGTTGGCATCTTCAATGTCTGTCTCTGTGTCTGAGCCATCCACTCAAACACAAATGCTAAAGATTTATAAATCTTATTCTCTAGCAATAACACTGGAACAACACAAACAAACAAACATTTTACTCCCAAAGAAACTATTACTGAGGAAAGTAAAGAGGTCTTGGTTGAATTCCAGTATTTTAAGCAAACAGCCCTTGAACTGTTAAACACCACATGCCTATTAGGGAAGGTCGCCTGCAAGACCTTAAAGTTTAGATCTCCTACTCCATCTCCTTTCCTCATTCACCAAGATGAATAGGAAACAAATATTTCTAGAGAATTATTACTGTGAGACTTGCCCAAGACATAGAAACAATACAATTGTTCAGGAGATACGTTACAGTGGATTTTCTCAAACTCCATTTTGCAGCACATATGAAGCTTTCAGCACCAGAGAAATTATGCAAATCCAATCTGTCTGATTAGAACCTACCAGGTAAAATTTCAGGTATCAGTGAGATTCCCACTCTGCTGGAGCGATGGTCACACAAATATTTTCATATGTCCCCCTACCATGTTCATTTGCTAAGGGACACTGTGCACAGCTCAGACCTGGCAGGGAGGCCAAGTTCAGTAACTAAGAGAACCTTGTGAAAGCAATAAATCTTAATATTCCAGTATCAGCCACAATGAAAGCTGCTGTTGATCTCAAACATTTTCTCAGAGCTTTTGAAAGGTGTTTTCAACCTTTAAAGAAAGGCTTTTTTAGTTTAAGCATTTCCATAGCAGATTCTCGAGACAGTACTGAGACACAAACCAGAAGCTGGTATTGCTCCTCTGTTTTATTCCCAGGCTCATGCACTTTTCACATTCCACCTCACAAACTCAGTCTTGACCAGGGAGAAGACATTTAACCTTGGCACAAGCTTGATCTTGGTAAAAACATTTGTCACTCACAGATTGGTCAGAGGAGAAAAGAAAGTAACCTTCCATCAATGGACATGTTCTGCTGCTGAGAGAGAATAGTGGCCACGCAGAATCAGCTACTTTGGCCAGGAATTGTTCAGGCACCCTGTGGTTGTTCAGCAACTGAACTACTAAGTGTCAGAAAAAAAAAATCTGCTTCTTCCTACCTTTGCCATTATCTTCTCTTGACCCATCTGGGCCTCTGTGCTGTCTCTCTTTACCAAACTCTATAGCTTTCCCCCAAGCACTTAAATTCTTTGACAGGCCAGAGATGTTACATTCCTTTAAACGAGCAGCTGTGGCATACAAAGACATGAGAGGAAAAAACTTCGTCTGCTTCAGAAAGCTACTCTGCTAGTTTTGTACATCCACTGATGAACTTCCTGTTCTTTACAACTCCATCACATCTAAATAAAATTTACATTCAACAACTTAGAACAAACTCCCCCCCAAAAAAATGAATGTGGAGCATAAACTGGTATGGAGGGAAGACCTGCACACCTGCTCTGTTCTGTGTAGCACCCAAAGTCAATGCCAGAACTCCAACCCTTGGCTGCACAGGTGATGCCAGAGCTGACTACCCTCAAGCACATCTGATCCTCAGTTTCCATTCAAAATGTCTTAACCTTCACACGGAACTAAAATCAGAGGAGACACAGACTGGAAGAGCCTCTGGACATCTCTAGTCCAAGCACCTATCCCAAGCAGGTCACTCAGACTTCAGCCAGCTGAGCTTCAAAATATCTCCAGGCCTGAGGAATCTACAGCCCCTCTTTTCCAGTGTTTGACCACTCTCATGGTACAAAAGTTCTTCCTGTTACCTACCTGGAATTTTCCCTGTAGCAACTAGTATCCTTTGCCCTGGCCCTCTTATCATACACCTCCAGAAGAGTTTGGAAGCGTTTTTAATACACCCCTCCTATCCACACAGCAGCTAAATGAAACACTGAGACTCCCTCATAGCCTCTCCTCTTGCAGAGGGAAGAAAAACATCTGTCTTTTCTCACACCTCTTTGTTCCCTTACTCACCCTAGTGGCCCTCCATTGAACTCATTCCAGTACCTATCGACATCATTTTTACACTGGGGAACCTCAAGCTGGACATAATACTCCAGCTTTGAGCTGTCATACTCAGCTGTGATTCCAGACCTCACCTGTCTGAAGGGTGGGCTGTGGCACATTTCAACTAAAAACAACGCATGCAGCTGAGATATGAAAGCACTACAATTCTGCAGAGAGGTATAAGATGCCCATCAGAAATTCTCATATACTTTGATGAATCTTTGCTCTATTCCCTGCCAGGCCTTGGCTTCTCCTCTGAACTGATTCAGGTGAGTGAGGGGTGGGTCAGGTTAATTAGCAGATGCTAGAAGAGGCTATAAAAGAGCCTCCTAAGGAGCATAAGTGAGGGTCTCTCCCGCACCCAACAGGAGTGGGCAAACAGGGGCGTGGTAGGGCAGGGAGACAGGTCACAACCAGCTCTTGCAGACAAGTTTGTTGTTGCTTAGGTGTTTGTTTTTGAGGGGTGTTTGGTTGGTTGGTTTGTTTGGGTTTTTTTGCCTTCTGTTTTCAATTTAACTACAGCCAGTAATAGTTTCCAAAAAAAGTGAAAGCCATTGCTGCTGTTAATACAAGGAGTGTGATTACACAGACACTGTCCTCCAAGAAGGATGCAGCCACCCAGGTCTCTGGCTGTGCAGAGTGTTTGAGTCTGGCATTGGTACCAGAGAATGGTATGGGAGGTACCCGGGTACGATGTGAGCAGGTCAGTGACTTGCTGTGTGTAATGGCAGAGCTTAAGGATGAGGTGGAGAGACTAAGGTGCATTAGGGAGAGTGAAAAGGAAATTAACTGATGGAGTCAAACCCTTTTGACCCCTAAGGGAGTCCAACAGGAGATGGCAAAGCCCTGCCACTCCTGCCATAAGACAGATGGAGCAGACCAAATTGATGAGGGGGAATGGAAACAGGTCCCTGATTGGAGAGGTAAAAGAACCCTCTCTCGAACCCCATCAACATCCTTGGTGCCCCTAAAGAATGGATACGAGGCCCTGAACCCAAAAAATCAGGCAGAGAACAGCCAAGAAGACTTGCCTGGAGAGCCTCCTGGCTGGACCCCATCTATAAGATGGATTACAACTGCAGCTGTAAGGAAAAAAAGAAGGGTGGTTGTAGTCGGTGACTCCCTTCTGGGGGGAACAGAGAGTCCTATATGTCTCCCAGACCCATCCCACAGGGTGGTCTGCTGCCTTCCCAGGGCTAGGGTGAGGGGGATATTAGTAAGAGACTTCCTGAGCTAATTCAGCCCTCAGACTATTAGCCACTGTTAGCAGTCCAAGCTGGCAGCGAGGACATTAATAGAAGTGCTGGGATAATTAAAAAATACTTTAAAGCACTGGGTCAGTTAATTCACGGGACAGGAGAACAGGTGATATTTGCCTCAGTTC